>JBCFYV010011172.1:21262704-21745204 GCA_039000515.1 Timema cristinae
CATATGTCAAACAATGGAAGATGTGGTTCTCGCTTATGACATATTATATTATAATACCTACAAAATAACACTAATATAAAAGTAAAATATTATCATTGTTGACCGTAAGAATGAATTTGTTACACACGTTTCTTGAGAGAGTCCTACTGAAGTTAGGATGATTTTTTTAAATATTTGTATGAAAAAGGTGGATACTAGTATTAAAGATTAAGATAATGCTGAAAAAATATATTTTGGATTTATGAATATTCTTTATTAAGTAAAATATATTTAAATTTGTTAAAAAAACTTTCCATAATATTTGCAGAAAAATAAATTTGTTAATATGGATTAAAATATGACCATAAACATTTTGTCTTCGATTTGCTTAACGTTTCATAGAACAAAGGGGACTAGTTTATAGTTTCAATAACTTTGAATAAAATGCGGTTTTAATTTAACCCTTTTCTTATGTAAACTGAACGATCCATTGTTCGTAAATTTCTTACTTTTATTTTGGTAATAAACGTGAAATTTCTAAACAAAGAACTATTCTAGCATGCAACTTACAGTATTGAACTAATATATTAGTGTATATAATCCTAAATATATAGTATCAAGATTGACGAAAGATCGATGTATTTATTTTACAGCTGTCAATATTGACACCATACATAAGAAAATAACAGCTACGAGAAACATTGTGAAGGCTTATTTTTACTTTAGTGTTTTTATGATCAGTTGGAATGCGAGCGTATAGCCATAACGGGTAGTAAGACACTGTGCTAAACAAAAAGGTTATAATGCCACAATAAATAATTGAGGATTGTTTTAGTGGTTTTAAAACTTCAGAACAGTCATTCCTATACAAAAGAGTGACTGAAGATAACAGATAGGGAAGATCTAGACATCTTGAATAAGTATTTAGTGTTAAGGGCACCACCTACTACATTTTTAAATATCCTCACTCTGTGTTATTTTAATTATAAGAATGGCAGTTCTGAAATAGCAACATCTATAAAATATTATGGTTGCTCATCATAAACACTCTATATATTATTTTAGTTTCATAATGGGATCTTTTATACTTAATTCCTTAAGTCCTCAGCCATGGAGACCGGCCAGGGATCTTAGTAAATCATCGGTAGGACCTGTGTTGTGGCTGCATAGTAAATTTAACTTTATTGCTAAACTAAAAGGTTATTAGAAAATAGTTTTTCAAATACCAAAAGAATATCAATGTTTTCAAATATCAAGATGTAATTTACAGTTGTCATGGAAACGTTATTGTTACGAGTATTTTAATCAAAAATATCGGATCTATTCTGTATTAAATATTCTATTTGAATCGTTCTTTTGATGGTTTTAAAAATTATGATTTTACCCACGCTTGTGCACATGTGATCTTAATATCAAATTCATTCAGACTGGTTTGACATTCGGGTCTCGAACCATGGCCGATTGTATCGAGGGTAATTTCTTTTACCTAAATGCCTTCTCACTCTCCCCTCTACGCAAATGTGGGTACACTTCCTCTCAATTATATCTTCCTCACCCCTATCACACTAGCATGATTGGTATATAAATGTACTCGCTTCGGTGGTCGAGTGTTCTAAGACGTCACTTTCTCAATTGAATGGACTGACAATGACGGAAAGATTTGGGTTCGAACCCCTGTCAGAGATACTGAGGGCGATTTTCATAAAATTGTTTTATACTCTCCCTCCACGCAAATGTGGGTACACTTTATCTAAATCCCTCATCCCTAACACATTATCGTAGTTAGTTCATGCATATAACACAAACAGATAGTGTGAGACATGTGGAAAATAATAATAATTTTTATTTCTAGTCTCGCGATGAAATGCATTTCTGATATCTAATCAGTGATTAATGCACGCCAGCAAAGCTTGACACATTTCCACGTACATAGTCCATTGTTGCCCAAACCACTCCGGGTGTTTACCTGCAGTCTGCGCTGGTGTTAGCCCATTAATATTTAAAATAAAGCAATCGGAGAGCACCAAGAGGGCTTAGCTGCTAATTTATCAGGTTGGTACAACTAGTGAGTGGAAACTAACAACTACAAATTACCTTACTTCCCTTCGTCCTCCATAGGTAGTACAATAAACACAATACGTTTTGGAAATAGTTTAAAAATAAATAAATATATATAAGTCCAACCCATGGGTTATTATCTACTTAGCAATAACAATCCAATTCCCTCAGGATGGTATTTATTATACTAAAACATGTATAAAATCTACTAAGTGGTCCTTAAAAAAAACTACCTGAACGACAAAGTAGCAAGGGACAAAAATAATCTTAGATAAGACTTTAGAACTAACTTACAATCTTACCCACTTTGGTGGCCACATAGTCTAAGTCGCTACTCTAGCAGTAGGCTAGACTGCCGATCATGAGGAGATCAAGGTTTGAATCTCGGTTGGGTGCACTGAAGAGTGTGTTCCCAAAGTTGTTTTAGACACTCCCTCCACACAAATGCGGATACACTTCCTAAAAATATTGACCTACCTAATCACTTAAATAATTTGAGTAACTAGTACATAAGTGTATAGCCCGAACGGGTATAAATAACTGTGCTAAAAAAACAATAAAACTTAAATAACCTGTTTATGATTTTATTACTGTTATTTTATAGGTATTGATAATATCTATCAAAAGTGACAGCTGCAGGTCACATAACTTGACGTATGAATAAGTGAAAGTAGATCTATTATCTTTTATATCTCTCAGATAAAGCTATTCCTATGGAAATTGATTTGTAGCTACAAACTAACTTTCTAAGTTTAGTATCCCACATACAAATTATTTTAGAACGAACATTTTTTTAAAAGTTAAAACCCAACCCATATTATCATAATTTTACATCTATTCATCCCACGGGCTAAGGCATCAGACTCATCTTGTCTTTTTTTTATGGGGACTGGAAGGCTGGGGTTCAAATTTCAGCTGAGTGTGGAATAGTTGTTTTTCCCTTGAATTGTTTTTCATCCTTACTTCAAGCAAATGTATTTATAAATATCTTCTAAAATTTTACCTCAATAGAGAAAATATATCAATAACCCGGAGGGTAATAGGACAAAGGCAAGGGGGGTGGAGGGGAACTGTGGGTAACATGACAAGCCCATATACGAATACTAAACTGCTCTGGTGTCGAACCAGCGTCCTCGTTTGGCTTTGGAACTCTCTTGGAGACGAAGGAGAGGAGGAAAAGGATAAAATAAATGTTTTTATCTTTTTTTTCCCTACCAGAGCGGATGTGAAGTGAGAGGTGAGAAGAAAGTTCAAGAGAGAGAGAGAGGAGAATAAAAGAGGATTTATTTCCGGCAATACTGCTCTCAGATTAGGAGTAAACTCTTCAATAACGAGCCGTGGACATCGCTTGAGGGGAAGGAGGGAAGGGAGAGGGCAGGTATGGGGAAGGAGTGGAGCGGGTGTAACCCCAGGACTACGAGAAGGAAGAGGACAAAGACACTTGAGATCCTGAACTGTTCCCGGTGGAACAGTTGTAAGCAATCGCACGAGTTAACTGGAGGAACATGGAACAGACTCTGACGAGTTCCTTTTTCTCACCACCCCTCCTTTAGATCCAGACTAGAGGAGAAGAAGATGAAAATAAGATGGTGCAAGGGGCGGATGTAATATCTAACAACATTCATACACACAAAAACCCCACAACAAAGGAGTATGGGGATGTAACGATCAGAGATTTGTAAAGTTTCGAAATGTCAAAGTCTAAGATCAAATTTCCTTCACTTCACACTAAACCTATCATATCTTTGAAACATTTCGAAGTTATAAGAAAACTTCGATAAATTGAGAACATATTTAAATATCTCACCAATATATATCGAACATACACTAACGTAACTAAATAATACTTTAATAACAACTCCATGGCGTCATCTTACAAACGAGCACTATGGGCCAAGTGGCCGCCATCTGTTTGTGAAGATAGTGCCAACTTCTGTGGATAGAGGGTGTCATTTGGTCAGCACAATGATCCCTACAGCCGTTAATCTCAGTTTTCTAGACAGGAACTTCAACCTTTTCACTTAAGTAGACCCATTATCATTGATAAGTGAACTGCAGGTCTTATGGAGAAAAGCTATATATTCGCTCTCTTTCAGTTAACTGTTGCCAAATCTCCTCGATTTCAGTTATGTCTGAAGGTGGTGTGCTGGGATGAGATGGAGCTACTGGCAACCTCGACTAACCAGCGTTGTCAAATTTATCTTATATTAAGGGGGTATTGACCACAAGAAAACTAGAGAATAACAACGCTATTTCCCAATAGTAATTTTGCAATTTCCTCATTGTTTATATCCAGTGTTGCTCCTCATTTACCCTCAAGAGGCTGAGTTGATCCCGTTACAGAGCCACTGTTTCACAGAATATCTGGAAGTGCTGGAGATATAACTCGGGGCTTTTGGGTCTGTAGCCAGGAACTCTGACCACTAGACCACAGTAACGACCTTATCAGCAAATGGTGACTAAATTTAATCAATAACTTAAACATAAATAATTTCAAATTTGTAAACATAAAACAATATATTTTTTCTGCTCCTTTCTCTTTAACAAGATGCACTTAATGGATAATTTACTAACTATAAGTGGTGTTACGTGACGAAGGCAACAACAACAACAACAACAACAAAAACAACAAAAACCTTATCTTTGACTTGGCTTCTTATTTGAAAAGTAACCTTCGTACAATCTTAATAAGCAATAATGATCATTTGGTCGATATCCTTTCTTATTAATTAATTATTAATACATTAATAGCCACCATGTCCACGTGGTCTAACGCGCTATTCTTGCAGTAGACTAGACTGCCGATGACGGGAAGATAAAGATTCGAGTATAAATCGGGTGTGCTGAGGGTGATTATTCCATAAGTGTTTTCCACTCTCCCTCCGCGAAAATGTAGGTACACTTCCTATAAATATAACCTTACTCATCCCTAAAACCATCAGTGTAATTAGAACATGAACATATAACCTGAATGGTTTGTAAGACGTTGCGACAAAAATAAAAAAGCCTTGCTACTAAGTTTAGTATACAGAACACAATTTCTTGTACAAGAACTTGGTCGCATTAATAATTACTCAGGCACTGTTCACAAATCACGTCTAGTTGCAAACAATATTTGAACATTACAATGGCCTGCTTGCTCTTTTTTTTTGTATGAATAAATAGTCATTTATAAATTTACGTCATCGTAACAAAAACATGATAGACAACATATTAAGATAAAAATATATTAGCAGTTCTTTCTGATAGCTTATCTCTTGAACTTACAAGTTGATTCCTTAGTCAGTTAAGACCTTAAGCATTGCTAATATCGACCAATATTTTAGTTATTTTTTATATCTATATTTAAGGATTTCATAGAAGTCTAAATCTATGAGGGTTAACATGTATTTGCCCCAACCCCCTCAATTGTTTTAAATATATTTACAATACTTTTTTTTAGCACCAAGTTTTACTAATTACGCTAATAGTTTCAGGTATTAGTAAGGTTATATTTATAGGAAGTGTACCAACATTTGCGTAGATAGAGCGAGAGAGTGTAAAACCACTCTCAGTACACCCGACCGAGATTCGAACCTTGATCTACCCGTCATTGGCAGTCTAGTCTACTGTGAGAGTAGAGCCTTAAACCATTCAACCACTTAAATGGGTAATATATTTACAATAACCACCTGTAGGTTATACACTAAGTATATAATAAAATAGCATTTTACAATTATTTGTTATGTTATTTCTAAGCAGTTGAAAACTTATATATTTGTGATTCAATCGTCAATAGTTTGTACTGTATGTATACATGTTTTAGTCAAGTATTTATTTGTTAACCAATATAGTTTCAAATAAAAATGTAGGCCTTCGTCAGACAGGTGTATTTATGTTTATCACTAAAATGTTGTATTGTAAAAATGACTGACATAGCCCATGATTTATTTATATAAAGTTACGAGATAATGAATCAATTAAGTTGAACGAAGCAAATATTCTACAATCTTGGGTGTTCACACGAAATAATATTGGGACAACAACATTTGTCAACATAAATTGTGTGTTGTGTACTTAGATAAAAACGTAGTACTTTAAAAACTAGTAGTGTGACTAATGTTGGGTCGTTGTATTGACGATAACATGTTTTAAGTTACAGAGGGTAAGACGGACGCTTGGTATTGAAGGGTTGTTCTAAGCACGGGAACATGTTCTCAGTTACAGGGGATAGGATGGACGCTCAGTATCGGAGGTTTGTTCTAAACAAGGTAATATTTTCTCAGTTACAGGGGGTTAGACGGACGCCCAGTATCAGAGGTTTGTTCTAAACAATACAAAATGTTTCTCAGTCACAGGGGGTAAGACGGACACTCAGTATCGAGGTTGTTCTAAACAATACAAATGTTCTCAGTTACAGGGGTTAGACGGACGCTCAGTATCGAGGTTTGTTCTAAATAATACAATATGTTCTCAGTCACAGGGGGTTAGACGGACGCCCAGTATCAGAGGTTTGTTCTAAATAATACAATATGTTCTCAGACACAGGGGGTAAGACGGACACTCAGTTTCAGAGGTTTGTTCTAAATAATACAATACTTCTCAGTCACAGGGGTAAGACGGACGCTCAGTATCAGAGGTTTGTTCTAAATAATACAATATGTTCTCAGTCACAGGGGGTTAGACGGACGCTCAGTATCAGAGGTTTGTTCTAAATATACAATATGTTCTCAGTCACAGGGGTAAGACGGACGCTCAGTATCAGAGGTTTGTTCTAAATATACAATATGTTCTCAGTCACAGGGGGTTAGACGGACGCCCAGTATCAGAGGTTGTTCTAAAAATAAATATTTCTCAGTCACAGGGGGTAAGACGGACACTCAGTATCGGAGGTTTGTTCTAAACAAGGTAATATTTTCTCAGTCACAGGGGGTAAGACGAACGCTCAGTATCAGAGGTTTGTTCTAAATAATACAATATTCTCAGTCACAGGGGGTAAGACGGACGCCAGTATCAGAGGTTTGTTCTAAATAATACAATATGTTCTCAGTCACAGGGGGTATAGACGGACGCCAGTATCAGAGGTTTGTTCTAAAAATACAAATGTTCTCAGTCACAGGGGGTAAGACGGACACTCAGTATCGGAGGTTTGTTCTAAACAAGGTAATATTTTCTCAGTTACAGGGGGTAAGACGGACGCCCAGTATCAGAGGTTTGTTCTAAATAATACAATATGTTCTCAGTCACAGGGGGTAAGACGGACGCCCAGTATCAGAGGTTTTTCTAAAGATACAAAATGTTCTCAGTCACAGGGGGTAAGACGGACGCTCAGTATCAGAGGTTTGTTCTAAATAATACAATATGTTCTCAGTCACAGGGGGTTAGACGGACGCCCAGTATCAGAGGTTTGTTCTAAATATACAATATGTTCTCAGTCACAGGGGGTAGACGGACCTCAGTATCGGAGGTTGTTCTAAACAAGTAATATTTTCTCAGTTACAGGGGGTAAGACGGACGCCAGTATCAAGGTTTTCTAAAATACAATATGTTCTCAGTCACGGTAGACGGACGTCAGATCAGAGTTGTTCTAACAATACAATGTTCTCAGTCACAGGGGTAAGACGGACGCTCGTATTGGAGGTTGTTCTAAACCAATAATATTTTCTCAGTTACAGGGGGTAGGATGGACGCTCAGTATCGGAGGTTTGTTCTAAACTGCGTGGCACCAGCCAATCTCCCGTCCTTTTCAAGCATAGCGTGCAATGGACGTCTTCCTTCCTGCTAGTGTTCCCACGGATGCGTCAGCGCAACAAGTGTTCAAGAGAGACGGAGAGAAAGAGAGAGAGCTGCTAGGACAGGAACAATGGACATCGTCAACCTCACTTGCTGCTTAGTCGCGGCGTTGCTCTACTACAACACCCTGGACGCCGGCTTTGTCTACGATGACAGGTCAGTTAGATGGTAGAGGTGGATTGAAGAAATATATCTCATAATACCACGCCTTACTACCCGTTAGGGCTGTATGTGTATACACTGGTTTCAACAATGTGCAAGGGATGAGAGAAGTTGAATTTAGAGGAAGTATACCCGCATTTGCCTGAAAGACTATTTAGGAAAAAACCTCAGTGCACCCCGACTGGGATTAAACTCCGATTTCTCTGTCTTCAGCAGTCTATTCCAACACGAGAGTAGCGCGTTAGATCCCGAAGCCACTGAATCGGGTTTCAAAGTAGTAGACAAATGCGTAAATGTGATCGATCGCTTGTGTGTTTTTTCCTATTAATGAACGGAAAAACACACTTGTGTGCTGATAAAATTGCACATATTTGATGAGCAACTTTAATCATTTTTGGGAATCGATCTTTGGTGAGTAATGCGTAAAATTTGGTACACCAACCTCACTTGCTAGATTTCACCAAATAATTTCAGATGTCATAATCTCAAGTTTTGTATTCCTACAACGTTTATAAAAATACGAATTGGGCACATTTTATGTTGGTTCATCAAAAATTCCGAGGGCCACAAGTTTGACGTGCCTTCTTAGACCATTCGACAACCAAATGGGTTATAATAAAATAATTAAATTATATTAGTTATAATTTACCTAAAATTCATTTTACTTTACCCATTCTAGAAAAAATTATTTGATGCAATTAATTGAAAAAATATTTAATTATTTCTTGGTTTTGTTTATTATTAAAGCTTATGTGATTGGTTTGTCTTTATAATCAACAATAAAACATAATTTACAAAATAAAAAAATTAAATTTGAAAATAAAGTTAAAATAATTGTGAATATTGACTAAAATATGCCGATACTTTATGATAAATTAACATCGAGCTTACCAGTAGAACCGTTATTTCAACTAAACCAAATCCTGAATTCGAATTTTCATTTACCTACGAATCCAGACCTCTAACCCGGATCTATATTTTACCTACGATCGACCTTACCGGATCTTATTCTCGAATCAGACTCTAACCGATTATATTTACTACGATTCATGTGTAGATTCTAATTATATGATAAGGTATAGTACATGTTAAACATAAACTTTACTACATTAATAAAATTAATTGTTAAGTTACTATTCAAAAATATAAATTTTAACCATACGTTAATTTGTTTGTTACAATCCATTCATTATAACTTATTTCATAAATCGGGTTTAGTGATAAAACAATGGTCTACTCTGTTTGTTTTTTAAGTTGGAACTATAATAATAATAATTTTGGGGTAGTTCGCAAACGTACAGTGTAAGGGTTAAAACCATTATTATTAAAAATTTGCAAGAAAAAAAATATATATTTATTTTGAATTCAATATGTTTTCGAATTGTTTAAACTCGAATAGCCTTAAGGATTTGAGATACCCGAGGATTTGAAGGTCTTATTCCTAATATAAAGTCATGGTTTTGATCGCAAATATAAAATAGGTGGGTAAAGAATTTCCTTGGAAGGCCTTATTGCCCCTCAAACCCCGTACTCAAGTAAACATGGTAAGTATTTAAAGCACGTTCTCAAAATTCAATAAGTCAACAGGAAAGCTGCTGATTAATTGTTAATATTACACGAAATTTCATATCAAGTGTTTGTTATGAAAATGTGTTTATAGGATATATAGATAATAGACGTTGTCATAAGATTATATTAAAAGATAAGTGCGTTTCTCTTTTCCTTTTTTAAACACGTACTTGATTAATCTCCCCCCAGTAAACGTTTTCGTGGGAAAACGTTTAACCATATTTCACTTTTGAAGTGGAGAGTGGCTATATTGTGGTTCGTATTAAAACCGACATAAAGACTCTCCTCTGACGATGTATCTTTGAGAAAAAATAAAAATCCAGAAGACGTCTCTTATGGTAAGAACACGGACGTTATCTCCCATATGTCAAGTGCCATGTTTCTCTATATATGGCGAGAGCTTCACACATTCGTCGTGTTATAACTTAGAGCGTTATTGACACGAGTAAGTGACAGCCGGCGTCGGTTTTTCCGAAGTCTGGAGTATTATTGTATCTTGATCATTCTCTTTAATGTACAATCACTAACCACTTTGTTCTTTTTGTGTTTTTACTAGTCCTGCCTGAATATAAAAACTTTGGTTACATGACTATGATGCTATTATTACTAGTATTATTTGTTCTGTCATACGACAGGTCCATTCCCTTTGTCAGAAAACTTAGACCACCAATGCGTCCTTCTTCTGCCTCTTTCTTCACTTCCCAGAATCTTCCTATTTCCTTTAAGTCATCCCATTATTTTAATCCTTCTTATTCCTAAGCTCCTCATTCCCTCAAACTTTCCTTCAATGACGTCAAGCAGAAGTCAGTTCCTCCTAAGGATATGTCCGATCCACTTTGCTTTGTACCGAAAATCACATCCAAAATGGTTCTCTTCTCACCCAGTCTTCTTAGGACTTGTTCATTTGTCAACTTGTAATGATTTAATTTAACAAGTGCAGAATATGACTCACAGATGATCTTAATATAAGACAGCAAACCTACTACTAATAACCAAACAAAAATCCAGAAATTGTATTAAATGAGAAATAAGTAATATCCAAAACTCATTATTTCTAACAATTTGACCATTGTTCAGACTTTAAGGCGTATAAGACTACAAACGTAGATGATGGTTTTAACATATTTTAATTTCGATTACTTATTTTGTTTGGCTTTAATTCAGTAGGATCTGGCTAGTTAAACATTGAGTAATATGAAAAATCGGATAATTCGAAACCACCATAATGCACCAAATTAAATTCCTAATTGAATAATGTTAAAATGTGAGGAATGCCAGGTCTCCACCGTGGTTCGGATTCCACGTTAAACTGTAGGTCCTTCATTTCGTCTCACAATCACCCAACCATTACCATTAGCATAAGTGCGTATAACCCGAACGGGTAGTAAGACGCGGTGCTAATAATAATAATAATAATAATAATAATAATAATAATATTGTTAAAAATAAACTTTTAACTTGAATTTCAAAAATAAACATTTGGATAATTCAAATAATTGGATTTTTCGAGATTATACTTATCTCAAACCTAACTTATAGATTTTTACTAAACCACCCCAAATGCTAAGAATTTCATTTAAAGTTAGATTGATGGACACATAATAAAGGACAAAGCGAGGAATTTAACATTGGTGGCGAGTGGGTTTTCTAAAATACGAGATGTGTCGGCTTCGCTTTTATCTCTTCCGTGTGACATTGTAATCACGTGAAGCCCTGACTGAATTTAAGTCTTCAGTTATTTTGGTATGTTAATTTTTCTAAGTTTTAGTATTTTTTGTTTAAAATTTTCTTGTTTTTTCATATATGTATTTCGTATATGTGTGTGTTATATAGCATAATAAAATGTGTTTGTTTATATTTCGTATATTGTAAGGCTATTGATTTTTTGTGCACTAGATACTAATAAAAATTAAAATAAATTTTTCTTATTTGATTTTTTTTCTAGATATCCCTTGGACGTCAAATTAAAAAATGTTTACTGTATAATAAATTAGTTTTTATCTGCCATAGATTATTAAATTCTATCACTAACCTATATCCTCTTTTATAAAAAAATCTTTGGTCATACATTTAAGACGGTTTAGTTTATATAACCTAACTCTTTTAACACAAATATTAGGTTTTATACTGTTAATACTGTACCGTATACTATTGTTTGGTATAGATACAGTAAAATTGGCCTAACTATCAACAGAAGTTTGTATAGTTTGGTTTTACCTATAACTTACAAAACTACTTAACAGTAAACGAAAAGTGTTCAACAAATTAAGAGCGTGCATCACATGCCCATCAACTCTGTGATACAGTCGGCTATAAATCGTACATTTACACTAACACTATTGCACGTGGATCATTTCTGATTAAACATTAATGGAGATAAAGAACTAGTAGAATTCCCTAATACTGAACATTGTTGGAATATTAAATGATATTTGGATAAAAACTTCATTGAAATGGCCGTTTTTGACCAATTTAAAATGGCTTCACAGTTAAGCACTGTGCACAAATCTTCATTCTGTCTTAATAGGGACATACTGTAGTTATTAACAAGAAACTTTGTCACTTTGTCCTCCATCGTCACTGTGGAAAATTTCGAGTAATAATTCCAAAATGAATTCACTGCACACATTTCTGGCGTATCTAGGTCTTTTCTTTTCTCTTTAACTCCCCAACCTCGCGCGAGCCGGGAGCTGATTTGGGGACTACTATGATGAACGCTCTTAAGTCCTTATAATAAAAAAGAATCCATTTCGTTAGCCCTCAATTGAACTATATTGACCGAGCGGCCACCGTATTTTGGTGATGATAGTGCCAACTATTGCAGATATAGGGTGTCGTGGGGTTAAACAATACGCCCTTCGGCCGTTAATCTCAGTTTTCTAGACTGAAACACCCCTTTTACGATGAACAGGCACTACATTTGTCCTCTGATTCTGAGTTGACTCCGTTCCCAGATCCATTGCTTCATAGAAAGATCTGGAAGTGTCGGGGATCAAACCCCGGACCTCTGGATCTGTAGCCAGGAACTATTTACTACTAAACCACAAAGCCAGTTAAGTCCCTATATTATGTAGGTATAGCTAGTTTTAATTTTAATAATCTACAAATAATGTGTACTCTCCAACAAAATTTTATTTTTCAGTTAATTGGATATCACACTATTTCATAGATTTGAGAAATATTAATTATAATTACAATTAATCCACAAATATATCTCAACGTTTTGATATAGCTATCAAATAACGAAATGTTATATTTAAGCTCCTATTGCGGAAGTAAAATAAATGATGGTAATATCAAGTGTTAATGTACACTTTCTAAACATATGTTTGGATCAGCACCTGACCTTCAACTAACATGTATATAAAACTTTTGTTTATTACCGGTGTTTTACCACCTGTTGAGGCTATACTCGTATATTATGGTAACTACCATAATGGGGTGGGGATGAGGAATGAAGCACTAGAGAGATAATCTACCCTCATTCACGCGGAAGTAGATTGGTAAACCATTCAGGGAAAACCACCCTCAGTAGATCCAAACAGGATTCAAACCCCGATCTCCCCGTCCTCAACATGCCAGTATAACATGAAAGTGATGTCTTAAAACATTCGGCCAATGAAGTGGATCTAATCATATACTCAATAATAAACAGAAAATACCAAACAGAATCACCAGGAATTGTAATATGTTTTTTTTCTCTCTTTCTAACTGATCGGTAAGGTAACGCTAATACAAATATATACTTTTTAATTCCCTTTTTCCCCTTTTCCTTTGTTGACTACTTTCATTAAATATTCCTGTCCCCCGCTCCGGGGTTTGCATGATCTGATGTGGCACTCTCGTGTTGGATAGGTCATTGACGGGATATCGGGGTTCAAAACCAGGTTGGGTGTACTGAGGTTCATTTTTAAATGACTTCCGCTTCTCTACCCACTCAAATTCCAGTACATGTCTATCAAAATTCTTCTGTTTTCATACTTTATTTCATTAGCTTATTTAATAGATGCAATAATGGCCTTATGCCACTGTATTTCCACGTCAGTTAGAAAGAAAAAAGGAGGCGGATTTTATTTCTCTATCAAAGCCTTGTCTCCTAACCAGATACGATTATAGAAGCAGTCAAGCAGGAAATAGTTCCTCTCACAGGGTTGGAACCTCCCCCCTCTCTCTAAGGGTTCTACCCCCACTCACCCTTACCGACTCCCGTCTTCTTACTCAACCAAGGTTCTCTTAGTGTTTGGTGGCATAATCCCCCAACGCGTCACGGAGGGAATCGCATTATTCGGCATGCCTGTTACTTTCCCACTATTTCTCTTTTTCCTTATATATATATATATATCTACAACACCCTCTCCCTCTTTCTCTCTCTCTAGCTTTAACTCTCTAACTACTGATCTCCATCTTCTTTTCTCTCTTTCCTTATATATCTATCTCTCTACACCTCCCTTTCTTTCTCTCTCCCTTTACATGTCTATATCCCTATCCCCATCTCCTTCTTTTCTTCTATATCTATTTCTCTACACTTCCCTATCTCTCTTTTTCTATCTCTCTATAGTTACCTCTCTAACTCCCTATCTCCTTCTATTTATTTCCTTCTATATATCCACCAATATCTTTATTTATTCTTCTCTCTTCCTCTCTTTCCTTCTATGAATCGTTATCTCCATTTATACCCTCTCTTTCTTTATAGTTATATCCCTCTTTTTTCCCTCTCTTACTAGCTCTATTTATTTCTTTTTCTAACTCTCTGTCTTTACCTTCCTCTCTGTGTTTTCCCCTCTCTCTTTCTCTATATTTATCTTTCCTTCTCTCTCTGTCTCCCTCACTCTATCGCAATCCTCTTGTGGTTCTTCCCCTTCTCTCCCGATGTTTATCTCCCTCTATATTTTTTTCCAATATACAACTCCCACGCTCACCTTTCCGTTGTTTTTTTTACACCGAGTGGAGGTAGAAATGTCGCCGTTTCAGAAATAAACTCTCTCGACATGTTTTAATCTTCTTAATGTACAATGTACGCTTTCGCATTTCTCTGCCTGATTTAAAAAAATATATATTTGGTCTTTATTTAAATAACGCTCTCTTCGAAAGAGATTTTAGTTTAGTTTTTGTTTTTTGTTCAAAATAATTCACTCGTTTTTTAACTTTCATTGTTAATTTTCAAAGGGTTTACTACCATAAAATTTATTTTATTATACAAACTGTAAAATATGATATAGTATTCGAGTTCCCTTTAAACAAAATACATTTCGTGGGATTGATTTGGGACCTCAAATAAAAGGTGGTAGCTAATTTTGTCATATGTACTGTACATTTATATAGATAAATATAAATAAAGATATTACTAATTTTGGATCAGTTTAGAGTAAGATTATTTTAAAGTTTCTTTTGGTAACCATCCTAGTCGTTTTTTAATTCTATCAAGTTACAGTCAAATATAACATGGAATTTGAAAAATATATTTTTATCGTACAGTAATTATAATATGTATTTTTTTTTTAAATTTCAATCAATCAACAAAAATGTTCTTGCCAAAGTTACTCGGATTATTTAAACATTAATTTGGTTAAACCTCATTAGTTTGAATTAAAAAGTTTCTACATCTAGGTTTTTTCTAAACAGGCTTTAAATTAAGTTTCTGAATTAATCGGGTTTTATATCTATATTATCTTAATTATTTGTATCAACATATGTATAGTTATGAACAAGGTGTTTATATTGACTACTACTACTACTACTACTACTACTACTACTACTACTACTACTACTACTACTACTACTACTACTACTACTACTTATACTGGTTTACATGATTTTCTATGTTTGTAAGCTAATAGCTGTTTTCATCAGAATTTTTGTAATGCTGATTTAAAGAATATCATTCGCTTCCTTCCTGCAACTTAGAGCTTTTTTCTCCTTTCAAATCAATTAAGTTGATGTCAGGATTGGTATAAATTGAATATATTGAGTTAGTTTTAAATGCTGAAAATTTGTACAAACTAAATCTTCACATGTTGGCAACATTTACTTCCATTCGTCTGTTTTTTTAACCTCGAGAGCACCATTGGTATTTTTTTAGGTTATTATTTCAAACCTGTGCTAAAATATTAGTAAAATTAATGTTTAATGGTGTTTCCAATATGTATTTAAATAAAAAGTCTGATAAAAGTAGTGTTTTGCTATGTTTTAAGTGCAGAAATTCTGTCAGGATTATTCATTTGGTCTTTGTAAAATCCAAGTTTTATTTGGTGATTTATGATAAAACCTGACGTTATGTAAACAAAATTAAGTCATTTTTGAAACCAGTGTTCAAAGATCATTCAAAATACAGAGTAGTTCTAAGTGTTACCAGTTTCTTATATATTATAGCCTTACTGTTAATATTATATGTAGTGAAGTTATAGCACTGACTATTTTAACCATACGTGGAATCGTTGAAATAAACCTTCTCTTTGTAATTTTATTTTATTTATCATTTTTTGACGCACCCGTGAAGCTATATCTGGCGCTTGAAAATATGTTTTCTTCGAGTGAATGATTGAGAGCTCTCCTCCACCAAAACTAGGAATGGCTGAAATAATAATAGTAGTAATAATAATCACCATCGCTGTCTTTCAAGAGCGAGAGCAATTACCTACAGAGAAGTCAACGGTGTCTGGCACAGACAATTCCGTTCAGATGCCAACAAAATGGAGAAATACGAGATAATAAAACACGTAACAAGAATAATGAGAAAAATGGAACCATAGAATACCAACATTCACAGAGAAGCTATCTCCTGGTTTTAAAATCATAACTTTTTTTTATTAAATTAATTATGACTTGTAAATAAGAACGGAGCTCAGTGGGGTGGTAGTGGCGTCGATTTGAATTCTAAAGCGCGGTGATTTTTCCAAGAAAGGACGTCGTAGCGTGAGTGGAATAATACTGCAGCATTAATACTCCACTTAAACTAATAGCTCACTCATATCACTGTAACACTAATACTCCGCTCACACTACTAAGTCTGTTACAATACTGTAATAGCCTACCACGATACAATGGATTATTTGAGTGGAGTGGTAAATATGCAGTAACCACCACTGATAACTGATAACTTATAAGTCTAAGTTGAGGGATTTACATAGTAACTCAACAACTTCGGTGGCCGCATGGTCTGAGGCAGGGGTCGGCAAACTTTTTGATATCATGGGCGTATGAGTTTGAAAAAATGTTTAGTTAGTGAGTTAAAAAAAATCGAGTAAAGATTTCAACTAATTATACAGTATGTTAGGAAACTCAACGCCTAAACTGCACATATAATTTGTTTTAATAAAAATGAATACAAAATCCCTATACACTTACATAATGTAAACTATGTTGATACCATTAAATTGTGTTCAAAGCTTCAGCGTACAGCGCCAGGAGATCAAAGCTGTTCAATCATGCGTGTACAACAGGTTGCATAGGAGCTAGGAGCGTGACACTTCACACCTTGACATCTTAGAACACGGCAGTAGAACATACCACAATTAAAAGTAAACAACACACCAGTACATCTATACATGGGAATACGTTCTGAGGGTAATCATTAACGGTCCTACATAACAGAAAGTGCTTGCCATTATTACATATGCAGGGCCACACTCCTAGCTTCTATGCAACTTGCTGTACACGCATGCTTGCACAGCTTTGATCTCCCGGCGCTTTCCGCTGAAACTTTGAGCACAATTCAATCGTATCAACATAGTTTACATTATGTAAGTGTATAGGGATTTTGTATTAATTTTGGTTCAAACAAATTATATGTGCAGTTTAAGCGTTGAGTTTCCGAACCCCCTCTAAATTTCTTATCTTGTAGTTAGCTATAAATTATTTTTTTTATGAACACACATTGTTTGTTTGGTAAATTATTTTGTGAGCCAGAAAAAATTAGTCGGTGGGCTATAGGTTGCTGATCGCTGCTCTAAGGCGTCACACTCGCAATAGACTGTACTGCCGATGACAGGGAGGTCAAGGTTAGAATCCCGATTGGATGTAATAAGGGTAGTTTTTCTATAAAGGTGTCCCACTATTCCCTCATCCGGCCCTGTGGTGCACATGGCTACGAACCTAGGTGACCCGGGTTCGATTCCCAGCTGGCACCTTGAGTATTTTCCTCTTAAGAGGAATTATCCCAACGTTCGCCAGGAGTTGTTAATATTAAGCTTAAGTTAGGTATAAGACTCATACTGGCTCACACCACCATATTCACTATCATCACATCATCTCATTACGGGTACGTGTAGACAACCTCCACAGGTGCATCCTGGGCAACAGGGAGTCGAACCAGAACAGAAAATGGAACTGATAACCAAAATTAACATTATATTTAAGGAACCGGAATCAAACTAGAACCCTAAAAACACTATTCTGAAGAACCAGAGCTGGAATTGGAACCGTACGATAATTTTAGGTTCATAAAGGTTCTTAAAGGTTCCTAGTTTTACAGAATTGTAAATAATTTTACCATGTTGCACACTTTTTTTTCCCCTAAGCTTAGTTTAATTTTGAATTGTTGTGTTTCCCTCTTTCTCAGTAAGTTATGAAAGGGCTTGATATATTTTAGTTTACTACTTTGGTTGAAACCTCTTTTCTGAGGTAATTAGAAAAGAGTTAATGAGCCATTAGTAACACACACTAATGATGTCCGTGTCCAGATGTCATTTTTCAATTTTCAGAATATGATATCGGAGAGGTGTTATCCTCACTAAAATGCATTAACAATAGTTCCGGCTATTGTTTCACTATATACGCACGTCCATCTTAGACTTTGCCTTAAACTATGAGTGAAGAATGACCATGGGCACGGGACGAATCCTGGATATCTCAGTGGTAAGAGCAGTGGCGTACTAAGCCGAAGGTCCCGGGTTCGATTCCCGTGTCCAGGTGTCATTTTTCAATTATCACACACTAATGAGCTTAGATTACAGAGGAATGTGGTGCCTGTCACGCTATTTGCTGTTTTCTCACTTTAATGTTTAAGAATATATATTTAACTTTAATATACAGCAGATAAAACCACACTCTGAAGTTGAAATGCAAAAATTAAGAAATCATCTCTTTGGACTGAGCAGTGGTGGCTCGTTTATAGGCACTGCGGAACTGCAGCACCCCTATTTTCACTTGATATTATCGATAACATTTAATATAATGAGTCCTTTTTTCTTTAATTATTTATTTATTTTTGTAGTACAATATATATTCCTTAAGCTTAATGTCAGTACTACAGTAGCCATCCCCCAGTTTATGAAAAATATACAAAGATCTTTGTATGGAACTGTACGCTCCACAGTGCCAGAAACGTGGTGTTTTACTGTTGTGCGCATGCGCACATAGGAGCGGGTGGGGAGAAACGCGTGACTGCCAGATAGAGAGAGCACTGTTGCTCTCGCAGTACCGGCTCTGTCGTGATGGTGGAAGGAAGTTTTTTTTTACTCAGCGTGTGTTGTGCTTATCAACCGTGTACCATATTCTTAAATGTGATAAAGTGTATAAGAGTGTACAATTAGATTATTATTCTGCTTCCAGCTATTCTATTTGATTTTTTTCAGTTATTTTACTTAACAAAAAGACTAAATGCGCTTGCAGTACTTTCGATGGAGAAAAAATTTATTCAATTGCCATCCAGAGATCAAGGAGAATATTATTGAACTCTTTGCGCAAATTAAAACAAGAAAAATGGATTTCATTTTTAAACGAATAGATCAAGCTTGAACTGTAACAATTTAAGTAATAGTAAATAAAAAAAGTTTTTTCTAAGATTTTATCAAGTTCCTGAATACATTTTCTTTTTATTCGTGTTTTTTTTCCCTTTTACACAATTTTAAAACAAAGTATAACATTTTTCTGGAGCAATACCCCCACTAATTTTAGCTACGAGCCGCCACTGACACGCAGTCTAAGGGGCCCCCTACACGTAAAGGTTCACAGTATGGGGACACCTGTCCGGTCTGACCTGACAGGTAAAACTGATCGTGTAGTGGCATACACAGGTAAGGCTCTAAGTTATTTGTTAACTCCAGATCGCTACACGTGTATATCCGCCATTCAATTAGCGATTCAATAATAAGTATTAGTTGTACAATAGTGTATTAAGTGTAGTTAAATTTGTATTTTAATTAATTATCATACATACGTATAATATAGAGTTTAATCTACAATCTTTTTTTTTCAATTTTTAATACAATCTAAGTTTTTTTATTAAAATGTTTACTACGGAAATGGCAGCGCCAAAAGAGTACAGTAATTAATTAAAAATTATATTTTTGGAGATGTATAAAAATGATATCTGCCTTTGTAAGGTTAAGATAAAAAAAAATATTCGGAGTGGGCAAGGAAAGTGGTAGAGTATGACAGATTAGCACAATTGCTGAAGACTAGATCCGGCGGCGAATTGCGAGACAGTGTAAAAGAAAATAAATAGTCTGCGTAGCAATTTTAGGAAAGAATTAAAGAAAGTTACTTCAACAAGATCAGAGTAGAATTGTTATATTATGAGAGGTAAACCTGAATAGCGTAGGGGCAGAATATCTGTCAGGTAAAACCGGACAGGCGTCACCGGCAGGCTTAAGCCTGTTCTACTTAGTACTTCCTGTAAGTGAAAACTGATAATCTGGTGGTTGGTTGAACAGCTTATAAAAACGAGAAAAGGGAGATGGAGGGTGCCAAAATGCAAACTTTAAGTTCTTTCACTCAAGTTTAAATTAAGAAGTAGCTCAGTTAATGTGTTCCTTGTGTACAGTAAGAAGGTGATTATTTTTGTTGGTTAGAAAGTTGTTTAAATAATATTATTATTGATGAGTTACGTTAAAGAAAACTCAATTCGGGGGTTTTTTGACTATGAGATTGAGGGTTGATAGATCAAGATGCAAATTAAATGGATGCACTATTGTTATTAAGGAACGTTATAATATTTGGATTAATCTAGCAATACTTTTGATCCAGTGTTTTATTTCCAAAGTGGTTCTCCACTCTCCTTCCATGCAAATGTGGATACACTTCCTCTAAATATAAAAAATATAACCTTCCTCATTCATTAAAAAAACATTATTGAGATTAGTACATTAACATAGCCCGAATTGATAGAAAAACATTGTGCTAAAATTTAAAAAAATAATTAAAGTACCGGACCAGAAACGGAACAATATCAGGAACAGAAAATAACCGGAACCTTTAAAATGTTTGTTTAGAGAACAGGAACCGGAACCGATAAAAATGTCAGTTTGACTCCTTGCTGGGCAATGCTCTTTTCGGCGAATAGTCTTACGTGCAGACGACCGAACTGGATGTAATGCCGGTAATGCCGTACGCTAAAAAAAAAAACTCTTCCCTTCACGAAAATGTTTGTACACCTCCTCTAAATTCAACCTTACCTTTTACACATTAATGTAATTAGTACACATGCGTATAGCTCGGTTAGTAAGAAGCGGCGACAAATAAAATGCATTAGCAGAAACTGTTTAATAAATTAATCCCCTAAAATATTTTTTATCTATTCCAGTCGAGCCATTTTGACCAATCAGGACGTTCTACCGACGACGCCCCTTTCAAACCTCCTGAGGAACGACTTCTGGGGGACGCCCATGAACCATGGAGGCTCCCACGGTTCTTACAGACCACTGTGCGTCCTCTCCTTCAGACTCAACTACCTCCTAGGGGGTTTCCGGCCGTGGGGCTACCACCTGGTCAACCTACTCCTGCACTGCCTCGCCACTTCCCTCGTCGTCAGACTGGCCAGCACTCTGCTGCCACTGGACTCCGCCGCTCCAAGAATCAGCGTGGCGGCCACGGGACTACTGTTCGCGTCCCACCCGATCCACGCGGAGGCGGTGGCCGGAGTCGTGGGGCGGGCAGACCTCGCCGCGTGCGTATTCTACCTCAGCTCGTTCCTCTGCTACGTGGCTCACGTCGCGTATCGTGACGGGGTGTCTCGACAGCTCCGGGCCGAGAAACAGGCCTACAAGGGGCGCTACCAGAGAGAACGCGGCAAGTATCACTATCATTGTCACTATCACCATCACGACAGAACGAAGAGCACCAGTCTGGTGGTGACCAATGAGACGCCTCGACATGTCCACGGGCTCCGGCAGAGGGTGGTCCACGCGCACGAGAAACGGCAGAGGAGTGCCAGGGACAAGATCAAAGACTACCTGATCTATTTTTTAAATCGATTCAGTGGAAATAATCTCGATATGAAAGGGGGGACGTCAAGGTTTAGTGACGGGGACGTGCCTCACGTGGCGTCGGTCAAACAGTGGACCGCGATGCTCGGGTGCGTGTGGTTCGCGACCTGCGCGGTTTTCAGCAAGGAGACTGGAGTGACTGTGTTAGGGGTTTGCGCCGCCTACGATCTGTTGATCCACTCCAGGAGGTGGAGAGGACAGCGACACGGAGATATTTTCAACAAGGTAAGAGAGCGTCGTCACCCACCTCAGTGTTGATTGGTCTGAGGCGCCACTTTCGAAATAGAATGGACAACCGGTGATGGGTATATGGAGGTTTGAATCTAGCTCAGTTGTACAGAGGTTTCTCTTTCTTAAATTGTGTCTATATTTCCACAAATGGGGGGTACATTTAGATCAAATTAAACCTTACTCATCCCTTTCATATTCGAATAATTAGTACATACGCGTACAACTCGAACAGGTAGTGAAAGGAGGGGGCAATGAGGGGTGGGGTGGGGGTGAAATAGCATCCCTAGTTAAATAGAGGGAATTGGTGTTTCCTGGTGATATGACAGGGACATAAATCAATATAGCACCAAGTCCATTAATACCCTAAGCTAGCAGTGGGGAGCGGGGGGCCGGGGGTGGGGACTTTAAGAGAGTAATTTACACTGGCTATCATCACTGAGGGAACTGCATGGATAATACTGGGAAACAGACATCATTTTCTTGTGTTCGTGTGGTCAATCTCACCTCAAATATAAAACGAGTTTAGCAATGCTGGTTATTCGAGGTTACCAGTAGCTATTTCTTACCCCAGCAACCACCTTCCGGCATTACTGAGAGCGAGAGATTTGTCAACAGTTAACTGAGAGAAGAAGATAAAGCTTTTCTCCATAAGACCTGCAGCGCCTTCAACGATGATATTGAGTGTAGTAGAAAGTGCACCCTTATAAGCTTATTCTTAGGGCTCAGAACTGGGAGGGTAACTCAAATAAAACGTATCATCAATATTATGGCAACAGAACGGTGTAGCTAGGTGAGATTTGATCCTGACCTTTTCAATATTATGGTAACAGCAACGGTGTAGCTCAGCGAAATTTGGAGACTCTGTAACACACGTGTACTAGTGAGATTTGATCCTGACCTTTCAAATAGGTAACAGCAACGGTGTAGCTCAGCGAAATTTGGACCTGAACCTTTTCATATTATGGTAACAGCAACGGTGTAGCTCAGCGAAATTTGGACCTGACATTTTCAATATTATGGTAACAGCAACGGTGTAGCTCAGCGAATTGACCTGACTTTTCAATATGGTAACAGCAACGTGTAGCTAGGTGAGATTTGATCCTGACCTTTTCAATATTATGGTAACAGCAAACGGAGTAACGCTCAGCAAATTTGGAACCTGACTCATATTTCGGTCAGGAGTCTCCAGAGGAGGAATTCTGTTTCAAGCCTAACAAATTAATCTGCTTGACCGTTTGTACTGATGAATTTAATCAAAGCTAACATACTAAAATAATAAATTAATTTGTATAGCTATTTATCTGTAGCTGACGATTTCCTCACGTCCATCACAGATTCTTCCTTAAAATATGAGTAAAGAATGACCCTGGGCATGGAACAACTCCGGGATAGTTTAGTGGTTAGAGCACTGGCGTACTAGGCCAAAGGTCCCACTATCGATTCTTGTGACGAGGTGTTATTTTTCAATTTAAAGATTATATCAAGAAAGGGTTATGATTTGATATTTATGTTGTTCCGTATTAGGTCGAATAATTTGATTTAAGGTTTCACCCCACTATAGTTTTGTGCCCACAAGAGTATTCTTAGAAAACAGTGAAATTAAGATAAATGAAACCGTTTAGCCATATTTTAAAATACATATGAAAAAAATTGAGGAATCCTTATTAATTTTTTTAACTACTAAACTGATCTCAACTTCCCCGTTGTTAAGATAAAAATACAGAAAATCGAATTCCAATGAGTTTTATGGTTCAAGCATATTTTTTTTAATCATCACATTTTAGTTCCCTTTTGGTTATACGCTTAAAGGTGCGTCTAGACTATGGCTTTTTTTTTAATGCAACATGAGGCATGCAACTAGGCGCACCGGAGCAGGGAGCATGTAACTGCGCATGTCCCAAATGTAGCTGTGCACCTAACCGCAGGAAGTGCTCCCCAAATATTTGGGGAGCATATTGCAACGATCTTGCCTCAAAGTAACTAGAGAACTGTTAAAAGGTACTTTGTACTAGAGCCATTGCGACCTTTATAAACTCACCTTCACATAACCAGAGAGTGCCTTGACTATGGCCACACGTACTTCTGGAATTATGACTGAACTCGATGACACCGATATTTTAAACTGGTACATCAATCTCTGACAGCTGTCACCCGTTGCCAATAAACGAAGAGTGGCCAATAATCATGTACCTGCTGGTATGGCATCCCTAAAGTAGTATCTTGCTTTGAAATGTGTGGTTCAACCATATTCAGCAAAATATCAAAATCATTTAGGTACATTCTTGTGAAGTTTTTGAATAATCAACCTCTATCTAATTCGCTCAATTCTGATAGTATTCCTGCACTTAATGAACGTTATTCTAGAAACTGACTCATCCAGAACTCACGATGCTTTCGTTTCTTTTGACGTCGTAAAATGACGATAGCTGCAGCGACGCCTGCAGCAAGTACTTCACGTGACGACATCTCTAACAGATGGTAAGAGATGCAAAAGTGTAAACAGGTCGTGTTGTATAAGGAAAGAGGCAAGAGGCAAGGGGCAAGGGGCAAGGGGCACCGAAAGAGGCATGCCTCTGCGCATATAATGTTGCATGAAAGGAGGCATAAGTCTAAACGCACCTTGAGTACTAATTACGCTAATGGTCTTAGGGCTTAGAAAGGTTATGTTTAGAGGAAATTTACCCACATGTGCCTGAAGGGAGAGTGAAAAATCATCTAGTAAAAACCACCTTCAATACACCCGACCAAAGTTCGAACCTTGATATACTTATCATCGTCAATCTATTCTAATGCTAAATAGCATAATCTTATAATAATAATAATAAATAATAATAATAATAATATTTAGCACCGCGTCATACTACCCGTTCGGGCTATACGCCTTAAGTACTAATTACGCTAATGGATTAGGAATTGGGAAGGTTGAATTAGAGGAAGTGAACCCGCATTTGCGTGGAGGGAGAGTGGAAAACAATTTAGGAAAAACCATAGGAAAAACAACCCCCAGTTCACCCGACCAAGATTCGAACCTCGATCTCCCCGTCCTCAGCAGTCGAGCTCAACACGACAAGCGCGTTAGCCAACTACGCCACTGAGGCGGGTAGCATAATCTTGTTTGTAGTAACTATCTTGATAAATCAGTCATGAATCGGGCTCTTAAAAAATCCCTCAAGCCTAAATAAATATAATTTAATTAAAATGGTTCATCTTGTTTGTAGGCGTGTAATAACTCTGTAGTCGTAGCTCCTGGCTACAGATCCAGAGGTTCCAGGCTCGATCCCCGGCGCTTCTAAACTTTATGTGAAGCAGAGAGACAAACTCAGCCTCGTGAAGATAAATTAAGAGCTAATTGAATGTAAAAGTATCGGTTCCGGCCTAGAAAACTGAGCTTAACGGCCACAGAGTTTGTTGTGCTGACCACATCACACCCTCTATCCGCAGAAATGGTCACAGACTTCGCTAACAGACGGCTGTATATATCGACTGAAAAGGTCAGAGGTGTGTTCACCTAAGGCTCTAGCAAGTCCAAGAATTTGGTTTCCATTCTATGGAGGAGTCACGTCAAGCTGTGTAATATCCACCCTCGATATAATAGATATTCAATACAACCTCACATCTTTGAGATGTGAGGAATCTTTACGCAACCCTCCTCTTCAGGCAATATCGTTTTTCTTCAGCTCACCCTTAGCATACCTCTCCTTCCAAGCCCCGCACCCCTTCTCTACCTCTCTTGTATAGTGTCACAGTCATGAGGGGATGAGAGAAGGAACTACTGTTTCTTATCTTTCCAAGAAATATTCCTTTATTTCCCTAGAATTTTCAATGTCACAGCAATAATATTATATCACATAACACAAGTTTAAGTTTTTCTATCTAACCATTTAATCCAAGTGCTGCCTTCTACAGTGAAATCATAATGATAAGCAATCAGCTGTTGACAGTCAAGCTTACAGTGCAACAAAGAGCATCAGTCTACTCTCTTGGCAATCAGCTGTTGACAGTCAACCTTACAGTGCAACCAAGAGCATCAGTCTACTCTCTTGGCAATCAGCTGTTGACAATCAACCTTACAGTGCAACCAAGAGCATCAGTCTACTCTCTTGGCAATCAGCTGTTGACAGTCAACCTTACAGTGCAACCAAGAGCATCAGTCTACTCTCTTGGCAATCAGCTGTTGACAGTCAACCTTACAGTGCAACCAAGAGCATCAGTCTACTCTCTTGGCAATCAGCTGTTGACAGTCAACCTTACAGTGCAACCAAGAGCATCAGTCTACTCTCTTGGCAATTAGCTGTTGACAGTCAACCTTACAGTGCAACCAAGAGCATCAGTCTACTCTCTTGGCAATTAGCTGTTGACAGTCAACCTTACAGTGCAACCAAGAGCATCAGTCTACTCTCTTGGCAATCAGTTGTTGACGGTCAACCTTGCAGTTCAAACAAGAGCATCAGTCTACTCTCTTGGCAATTAGCTGTTGACAGTCAACCTTACAGTGCAACCAAGAGCATCAGTCTACTCTCTTGGCAATCAGTTGTTGACAGTCAACCTTGCAGTTCAAACAAGAGCATCAGTCTACTCTCTTGACCTGATAAAGCTGTCTGTGTCAGAGGAATGTTGTCTTTAAAAATGTGTATTTGTGTGTTTTTATTGTTTTCTATAAACAATTTCTATTCCAGTATCACTAAGATAGGTGTGCTGACTATCTCTCCTAAATTAGACCATGATTTAACCTTTTTATCAATAACTACATTAATAATGGCTGATGAGTGTGCTGGTTGGTGATAATATTAGTGCTGGTTGTGATGATATTAGTGCTATTTGATGATAATATCAGTGCTGGTTTGTGATAATATTAGCGCTTGCTGATGATAATATAAGTGCTGGTTGATGATAATATTAATTCGTAAGAAACAAACAACCGTACACTTTACTGCCTGTGTAAAATTATATACAGAATGGACGAATGAATCATCAACTTCCCTATCCAACCAAAAGTTGTAAGTGACATATCTGTATAATGGTTTATCCATGGATATGTGGTGAGATCTCTACCATAAAGCGGATATTGATACTAAAGGAGAGGGTAGAATAAAAATGGTCGGTACATTTTTAAAGAGCAAAAAGTATAACGTGGTAAATAATGGAAGTATTTATTTTTTTCTGCGCGTGAAAGATAAAAAAAATCGCTAAGGCAAATCATTTTATATTTTATGTGTGCTGGATGTGATTGGGGGTAAAATGGTCTGAAAAGAGATAAAAGGGGATTTATTTTTTTCATGAAAGGAAAGGGCTATGATGGTTTGAAGTAAATGTTATATAAACTAGGTTGGCAATACTATCGCATTAACAGATTTAATTTCGTTTTAGTTATAAATAGGTGACCTGGTGGTCTAGGGGTAAGGTGTCGGACTTCTGTGCTGGGGTCTGGGGTTCAATCCTTGGTCCCGGCACAGATTTATCTGATTTCCAAACCCTTACTTCACCTCTGACAAGACCATCTTGTGAATGTGAGGAATGCCAGGCCTCCACCGTGGTTCGGATCTCACGTTAAACTGTAGGTCCTCCATTTCATCTCACAACCACCCTACCATTACACATTAGCGTAAGTGCATATAACCCACAGGGGTAGTAAGACGCGGTGATAATAATAGCTATAAGTAGCTCTGTATTAATTTAATCTTAGAAGCTGCATACTTTTTAAATACACATATATCACCATGAGAAGAACAAAATATGATGCTTAAAATTTACTAAACCTATTTCGATGTTTTCATAAGTCAATCCAGTGCCGTGTATCTATCAATTTCGACAGTTAATATATAAATTATGTAAATTCTGGCAGAGATACGAATATTTTTATTTTTTTAGAATTGGTTTTTAAATGCCACTCTACCTTAACTTTGTATTGTTATGACGTTATAATTTTTGTTTAAATATTATATATTATTTTTTATGATAAATTTGAATTGTTTAACAAATCTCATTCTATAATGTAACACATTCCCTATAGATTCATCTTGAATCCTTTAAATGATAAGCACGAACAATCAAATTCGTGTATTTCGCTATAACCCACGTCTTACTTATCGAACCAAAATACTTTTTATTTAACAACTATTCGATTATATCAATTTAATTTTTATTGATATTAAAAAAAAACTTAATTATTAGACTATATGTGTGTGTGTTTTTTTGGTAGCGTGATTGTTAGCACAAATAGCTCGGAGGTCATTGTATTAATTTTAACCAAATGTAAGATAAAAAATAAAGTTAGTAACGTAGTTAAAATTCTGATTATTATAAAACAATAGCTTCAACATTTTATATAAGATGCTTGGCTTAGAGAGAAAATAATTTCCTTAAAAAAAGGCATTCCACCTAATTATATATATAATATTAACTGTACAAATATAGACGACATAATTGTACTTACTATCTTAAAGTCTATTATACTTTGAAACACAATTTAAAAAAAAAAATACATGAAATGTCTCTAAAATACTATATATTGTTATTTATAATGTAAAATACTCTATAGATACCCATTTTCAACAAGATTGTTAGAAACACTCTCAACTTATTTCAAATTTTCAAAAATAAGTTATTTGTGATGTTTCCAATTTTGTTTTGTATTTCGAGTTTATTACCGCTATAAAAGAATCACAGAATTTAATTAAATCACAAATATTCCTAAAACCAAAACAAATGAGTCATTTTACGAGAGCGTCGTCGTCATCATCGGACATGTTTTGCTGTTTTTGATGAGATTGGAAATGTCACCATTTTTTGTAAGAAAAGCCCTTGGTCAGCGAGCGTTTGTCCACCTATCATTGGTCAACGCGTCATGTGTGACCGCATCCATTAGACCGGACAAGTGCAGTGATTTGTGGCGAACAATTGCCCCCCTGATTCCCCCCCCCCGACCCGCCTCCTCCCTTTATTCAATCACGTAGCCTATTTTAGCGCAATAATTGATTGAGTGCACAATATCCTCCCGAATGTGTTTTTGGACTCGGACTAGCCATTCCAGGGATTTAGTTCCGTCGGGCATTTCCCGCGTGTGTTTTGTTCACGGCCGGGTCATTCGTAACTTGGATCCTTTAGTTTAATATTTATATTTATACTAAAGTATTATAAATTATGGAAGTAATTCAACGTTGAACAATTTAATACACATAGCCAGCGAAGCCTACAAGATGGAAATGATATAAGCCGTATCAGATATCATATTTGTTGATTATTGAAAAAAGACACTTGGACACGGGAGTCGAACCCAAGACCCTCGGCTTAGCGTGCCAGTGCGCTATTCTGAACCTTCCAGTCAAGGCCGTAGTCAGCCAATAATTTCAGGAGGGGGTGGGGGTTTGGTGAGCACATCCCCCAATTGCTGGAAGCTATAAGCAATTATAAATGATAAACAGTTCTAGAAGCTTTCTGAAGTGGTTTTTATCGTGGTAAAATAACCCCCTAGCTGTTGAAGGCTCGAAAAATTTCTAAATATTTAACACTTTTTGAAAATCTATGAAGTGATTTTTTATGGTAAGATAACCCCCAAAATGCCGAAGGCTAGGGAAAATTTATAAATACTTAACACCTATAGAAGCTCTTTGAAGTGCTTTTTATTAACACAGCCCCCTAATTTGTATTTGTATCTTAATTTTGATATGGTTTGAACCATAAACAAAGCCATATATATTTTGTTCATAAAATTTCGCGGGGGGTTTGAACCCCCTCGCTACGGCCTTGTATCCAGGATTCGTCTCGTGCTCAAGATCATTCTTCAATCATAGTTTTAAGGCATAGTCTGTGATGGACATTTGAAAACCATCGGTTAACAATGGGCTATCATTGATACCACAACCACTGGTGACACGTCATTCACAGACTCTGCCATAAAATTAAGAGTGAAGAATGATCCTGAGCATGGGATGAATCCTGAATAGCTCAGTGGTAGAGCATTGGCACACTAAGCAGATGGTCCTGGGTTCGTAAAGGATGTCCTGGAATTTAACTACAACATTTCTCTATTCATTTAATAAGTTTGTCATCTAATGCCACTTTGATTTTGACAAATATTCAACAACTGTTGATAACACCATGTAAAGAAAATTATATTCTCTGTTTCTACTGAAGCAATATTTTATTGATTTTGGCCATAAAAATGTTTTGTTATAAAAACTGTAAGCCATCTTACCTTTTACCCCGTGCCTTCATCTCACCTTAAGGACCTGTGATTGAGGCACAGACCATTAGCCTTGGAGAGCCCCTGGTGTAAGCCCCGGTTGGGATATAGTTTAGTCTTAGCGTGGTGGTATCAGTGATACGGTGCTCAATACAAGTGTGGTCTCCGTTGATAAGTAGGAACTGCAGTATTTACGTAGGTTAAGTGATCCAACTTAGCAATATTACTTAGTACTACTAATTTTATAAATAAATATAACTTAATATAACGCTCACCTTTTGAACCTGGGTATATACGTCACCATAATTCAGTTCAGTTTTACGGTGATAAAGAGTTGGGGGGTTTGAATCCTTGACAAGTTTTACTAAGGCTGTTTTGTTTCTTAAACTATCACCCCCTCCCCTTCATCTCTTTATTCCCGCAAATGTGTGGTACAATTCCTCTTAATTCTATCTCCTCATACATACCACATTAGCGAATGGCTAGTGAGACACGATGGAAAAAAAAAAGAACTTATTAGAAATATTAAGTTGATTCAGTGAAGTTTAATGATTTATTTTTGAAACACGATAATTTTAAAAAAAAAGTTTTGTTGTTCATCAAAACGTAATTTGAATAAAACAAAGTATTTATTTTAATGGTTTTTATTTTTTCAAGTCAAAATGAAATATTGAGTATTTTTTGGCTGGATAGTTCAGTTATTTATATGTTAAAAAAAATATATACTTACAATTCCAACACCTTATTCCAGTTGGTAATGCCTATGTTACTGAGTTAAGGGTCACAAGTTTGATTCATGGCATATCCTGAAAATTTATCGTCGATAAAATGTAGGTTTCACTTGTCACGTTGATGAATTAACGTTGGGGGGCAGGGGGATGTTGTGTGTGTTCTAGATTTTAAGTTGTCTGCTGATATAGTAAATCGGTTCAGCAAGTGCACACCTTAAATAATTATACAAACATATTTATTGTTTTTATCCCCAAGTATCACTATCTGTTCAGGTTATATTCATATGTGATACTCAGTCTAATGGGGCAGGAACGAGGAAGGAAGCATTTTAGACGCAATAATACTATACGTAGTCCCAGTAATGGAAATATTATCCAGTACTAATGTACCGCTGCCCAGGGGACGTCCGAATGTACTAACCGTACATCCTTTCCGTGGCGGCTCTTTCCATGTCCTGATGAGATAATGGTGATAGTGAGTATGAGGGTGATAGTGGGTATGAGGGTGATAGTGAGTATGAGGGTGTGGAAACAATTAAACCTAACTTAAGCCTAACCAATCAAACCCTGGTGACCGTTGGGATAATTCCCCTTTCGGGAAAAATACCCATGATACCAGCCGGGAATTGAACGCGGAACACCAGGTCCGTAGCCAGGTGAACTGACCACTACGCAACGGCGCTGGTTATCTTAGAGGTAATCTACCCGAATTCACATGGAAGGAGAGTGTGAAACCATTTAGGAAAAACCAACCTCAGTTGACCCGACTGTGATTCGAGCTCCGATATCTCTTTCTTAAGCAGGCCGATCTAACACGAGAGTGAATTAAACCATACAGCCACTGAAGCGGGTAAAATAAATTTAAATAATGTTGTTAACAAATTTGTCCTTCCCCTATAAATATCCCTTACTCCCAGCACAGAGCTTTAATAATGCATCTTGATTTAAACACTTGTAAAAACAACCATTGTAATAATAAAAACAACAATCTATTAATTTTGCTCCATTTGAAGGTTTGTTTGTCGTCGAATAACTGTCCCTCGTATGACTGGAAGAGAGAGATGAGTCCAAACATTGCCTAAAACAAATATTAACATGTTTCAAGCCATTAACCAAGTCAAACACAGAGGTTTTGTCAACAAAATCCTCCAGGGTATGTTTGCGTAACAAACTGCTTGGCGGCTTGTGTGTGTGTGTATGTGCACGCTCATCGAAAATAATGTTTTAGACACTATAAGGAATCTTTTAAAACTTACAATAATATTTATTATAATTAGGGATTACTCTTTACTTACCCAGAAGGTCAGGGCACGAGAGTTCGAATCCCGGTTGTCATTTAATGAACTATTCATTACAAAATTTATAGGTAAATTTTGGATACATATACCCTTGAGTTCCCTTTTAATTTCTAGCCCTATAAATTAAGTAGTTTGTATTAATAATAATAGTAAACATAGGTGGTCCGGTGGGATAAGGAGTGAACCTCGTCTAGTTTGATTTGATCATATTTATCCCTAATAGTAGTATAAATATTTGGATTTCTGAAAGGGTAATAATGGTGTATATGGATGCACATTAATGGGCCCCCTTTCTCACTCTGCAATATTTACTTATATTTTTATTTAATTTTTACGAAAAAATAAAATTGTTTATTTGGGATTTGGCTACAATTTGCTATTAACAACTTCAAATTATAAATATTATATTTAACAGAGATAAACTGATAAAATGTATATCTCCTCCCATTCCCTCTTCAACAGCTTTCTATTCATTTTGTTCTGTTCATTGTAACTTGTAAAAAATACATAATGTTACTTTTCAATGGGTTCAGATACAGCTTCATTTTATTTTTTATAATTTTTTTCATAAACTTTTTGTTGTTGCAAAAATTGGCTCTTAAAACTCATACTAATTAGTCTAGAATTATGTTCATTTGCTCTAAAATTCCTTCTCAAAATGTAAAATTTTTGAAATTTTCTCTCTAGGAGAGGGTGTCCCACACCCAAGGCATATGGAACACCACTCCGCCCTCCATTTGGTAAACCCACATGGGTGGCATATCGTGGAGCGCTACCAGGTTAAGCAGAGCTTATTAAAACTGCAGGCCTACCTGTAACAGTTTCTTTTACCTACTCGTTATCTAACGTAACCTCTACGTTTCATACCTTACACGGGATTTTGTTTTCGTTGTTACAGTCCAATGTTCATAGAAAGGGCCTTTTAGAAAATACAACCATACTATTTGCGGCCAAAATGTATTTTTTTTTAGCTCCACGTCCTACTACCCGTCCAGGTTATAAGCGTATGTACTTTATTACGCTGATGGTTTTAGGGATTAGGAAGATTGTATTTTGAAGAATTGTTTCCTAAATTTGCGTGGAGGGAGAGTGGAAAAGCATTTTGGAAAGATCACCCTCAGTTCACCCAACCGAGATTTGAACCTTGATCTAACCGTAATCAGCAGTCTAGTCTACTGCGAGAATAGTGCCTTAGACCATTCTGCTACCGAAGTTGATAAAATGTATTTTTTTAATGTTATTTTATAAGTATTGATAATACAACCTATATCAAAAGCGACAGCTGTAGATCACATTTCCTGACGTTTTTAATTCATGAAAGTAGATCTAGTAACTTTTATTGCTGTTACATAAGAGTTTTACTAATAAAACTGGAATGTTTCTGGTAAAGTAATGTTCTACTGAGTGATGAGTACAAATCACAGGAACAATTTAAACAAGTTCTGATCACCATGACAACACAACACACAACTAAGATGGGCGGTGGGGATTGGGCACGTACAACCGATACCTTATCACAGTCCTTAGCGTGTCTGTCTACTGAACTAAGCGTCCCAGGTTTGATTCCTCGATAAATTTATCATTGGTGAAATGTGGGTTTCCTCTGTAACAGTGATGGATTAACGAGCGAGGGCTGGATGTTGTGTCTTTTCTGGATTTAAATTGGTTTATAAGTATTGCGGTGATATGGTAAGTCAGTTCAGAGAGTGCATGTTAATACTTCAAATAAAATTTAAAAATAAAATTATTGGCAATTTTTTATAAGAGAGATTGTTGAGTTGGGCACCATCAGTAAATCGACTGGGAGGTATTGCAAAGAGGTATATTGTGTAATTAAAATTACAATATTAATTGTAAATGAATACAATAAATTGTTAGCAGACTTTAGTTCAATATAAGCTTCCAGCATCAGTAGAGTATGTTAGAAATTCAGTTAATTCTTAATGAAAGGGAAAGCAAGGTTAGTTTAGGCTATGTTATATTAGGATAGTATTTTCAAATCTACCTTGGGGAGAGGTGGATGTTGGTGGTAGCCTGGGGTAAAAAGCAGTAGCCTGTCCTGTACACCAACGCACCACGCCAATGACGGGTAGTAAGTTATGACGCACCAAATTTATCTAATTAAAAATACCCTTCTCTTATTTATGTTTTTACCACCACGTCTTACTATCCTTTCGGGTTATATACCTATGTACTAATAACATTAATATATTAAGGACTATGAAGGTTTAATTTAGATGAAGTGTACCCTCATTTGCGTGGTGGAGAGTGGAAAACCACTTAGGGAAATAAAACCCCGTGCACTATACTGAGATCGAAACTCTTAGTTCCCCATCATTGTCAGTCTAGTATATTGCGCCTTAGACCATGTGGCCACCGAAGCGGGTCCTTCCCTTATTCAAAATAATTATTCATCCCCCAATCCCCGTCGACCCAAGTCACCTCGTTCGTCTTAACATACTTGAGCAGTTGAGAACAAGGAGAGGTCCCAGGATGTTCATATATTAGCTTGTAATATGAATTAGGGTGAGGGAAAAGGGGTTGATGGGGAGGGATGTCAAATGGTGCGTGGAGAAGCTAATAACTCTGCCGACAAGCGAGGCTGTGAAGAGCTTGATTAATGAGCTAAGCCTCGTAGGAGCAGAAGAGAGGCTGTCATCTATTGACGTTACTTCCCTGCTCCACTGAGCGTCCCTGAGAAGAGAAAAGTCTGAGGTTTTCTTTTTACCAACGTGCAGAGATATGTTTTAAGGCAAGGGGAGGAATAATATTGGTTGTAGTTCCCTTTCCTCCTAATATTCATGTTTAAATGTTAAAATAACATTCCTACATATACGTCAATTACTCCAATTGATGTTTTAGAAGATTTAGCGAAGCGTCCATGTTGTCTAGAATTTAATCGTTGAGAACCAACAAACTAATGATTATATGTAGTGTTTATTATTTTAATTATACATACTAGAATTATATATAATTTTATGTAGAGATATATGAACATTATTTTGAATGTTGAAACCACAACAGTCCCTCCAAAAGAAATTATTGGGTAGACCCCTGCTAACATAAGAATGCATCCAATTTCACACTGAAAAGTTATATGAATTTTTCTAAATGGATTCACTTTCTTTCTTTCTTCCTTCACGCAAATGGAGGTACACTTCCTTTAAATTCCACCATCCTTGTGCGTGGAAGATTAGTGTTATTACTTCATATTTGCTTATCCCGAACGGTTGTGGAACCGCGGTGTGAAAAAAAGAAAGTTAATGGTATTATTTTATTGTTTAAACTACCAACACTAATATATGTTTATATTTGTAAATAGTATAGTTTTTATGTATTAATTAAATTGGTAGTCTAAATTAGTCAATTTTTTTTCTTGCCAAATATTATAATTTTTTTTATAAATTTGAATAAATGAGCTATAGAGATTATGGAAAGAGTGTTATAGATTATCAATTTTTAAATCGAGATTGACCGGTAGCTCACGTCATAAAACTATGACGTCATTAAAAGTCTATCTTTGAGTCTTATGAACTCGCAAATACATCAAGTACTTACAATAAGCTTTGAGTGTGAACAAAATTACCTCGATCATTACTAATCGCTAATGTTATAAGACATTAATAGTTTAATATTAAAATAAACATTTTATTTATCATAGATTTTTATTATTAAGGTGGAGACATGCGTATTTGAGGAAATAAGTGCAAATGGTTCAGGTTATAACCATATGCACTAATTACTCTAATGAGCTAGAGATGGGAAAGGTTGAATTTAGAGGAAGTGTACAAACCTTCTTTGGAGGGATAGGGGAAAACCATTTTAGATAAACCCATTCAGTACACCCTACCAAGTTTCGAATATCAATCTCCCAGTCCTTGTCATTGACAGTTTGGTCTAACACGAGAGTGACGCCTTAGACCACGTGGCCATCAAATCAGGTTTTAGGAGATATTGTATTTAAGGAATAAATATAAGATTAATAAATAAAAAAAAATCAATAAGAGAGTGGAAAAACGATGGATGGTTGCAGGATTTGTGATAAGTTTTTATGTGGATCGGATCCCAAAAAAAGGCTTCTGTTTTAAACACAGTTTTGGTTTGAACCTAAAATTTAAAATCTAACACGTTATATTTATTCAAAATTATGTTTCACTTACCCTATCGCATCGCCCTGAATTTAGCGTAAACAAACATGATGTCAAAATGTCAGTGCCCTTCTTAAAATAGTTTTGCAGTGGGTTAAAGCCCCCCTCCCTCCCCCGTGGCCTACAGATGACATAAATTTAATTAAACTGGCATATGCCTGACAAAGGAGGAGAGCTCACAATCTCTTGCGTGGCAGTTGGTTTGCAAATGAATCAATATTCCACGTGTACGGGAACGACCATAAATTGCCACGATTTATAGCATCGTTAACTGCGACATACAACCATAAACATAAATAGTAATTTGTGGTGTCTCGTTAATCGCTTCGTCTTTTAAAGTAAATTATGGATTATTTCATTTTTCTTGGATAAAAAAATAAAACATAAGTTAAATTTAGACCTATTTGAGTCTCATGTTTCTTTGTAAAAGTTTAGTTAGCCTTAAACATATTGTATTTGAATGAAGTAATTTTCCCATTGTTTAATCAAAGAAACACAATTCATTTCATCCCATTATTGATTTATTGAATACAAAATATTAATTGTAAGCTTATTCTAACTTGATAAACTGCTTGCTATAACTTTATTTATAATTTAATATGAGAAAATATAACATTTTTTAAATATTTGACTAGATTTATTTAGAAGGAAAATGTTTATTTATACGTAGACATTTGAAAACTTCCATGTATATATTACAATTTCGTAATTTATTAATTATTATTATTATTACTATGCATTTATATTTTGTAAATAGTAATATTGAAAATTATTTAATAGTTATTCACTCAGAACTGCCGGAAATATTGTAAATTCATTTAGTATATTATTACTTTCTGTCCAATTATTAATCAAACATAAGCGTTATTAATTTGGCAGTTACAAATTTATTTTGACATCGATAGCTATTTAAAAATATTTTAGCACGATTTAAAAAGCTTATTTTGGTTTTTAATACTTTAGGTAAATCATGGCAACCTTAATAGTGTCATTAAATATGATATGGCTTTTTTTTATCCAAAAAGCAGAACGTATTTAAAATAATCCATGTTAAGTTTTGTGAAAAAGGTTTAAATATTTAAAGATAAATCTAGGATTTTTCTTGTTTTGGATACATATGAGCTGTATTTGTTCTATATCTGTTAATTAGTTCAAACTTTAAAAGGGAAACACATTATGGACACAAATAATGACAGAATGCATAAGTTTTTTTTTAAAAGTACAAAATGTATTTTTTTTAATGATGTCTAGACACCAGATTTAATCCTTGGAAAATATTGCATGTCCAGAAAATTTAAATTTCAGAGAACTTTCACGAAAAAAATGTGAAAGATTATATTTAATATTAAGTGAAGGAGTTCAAAGGAGTGATGCACAGGGCGTACTGATACTGCAGTATGCATCAGAAACCTGGGGGATGGAGGAAAGGGATAGGAGCAGGATACAGGCTGGGAGCGTCAAGGAAGGACATAGTGAGGAATGAAGAGGTGAGAGAGAGAGAGAAGGAGGAACCCCTGCAGTGTGCGATAGAGAAGGTGAGAATGAGGGGTATGGACAGATGAAACGGATGGAAGGGGGAGGATTGTAAGGAGGATGCTCGAAATGTAGAGGGTGGCAGGAGAACAAAAGGAGGAAGATCAAGGGACAGGTGGATAAAGGGAGTGTAGATGAGAAGAAGGGATTAGGCTGGGGTGGAGGAAGAAAGATGGCCAGAAGTAAATGGAAAGGCTTATGTTCGAGACAGATCATGTCAGTGGCAGGAAACTGTTCATGATTTCGACAATTTAATGAAGGGGGTGTGGAGACATATAAGGCAATCCATTTGTGGTCTGTAGTCGTAAAAAGACAAAGAATCCTACCTGCGACCATTCGACCGCAGAAGAGAGTACCACACTGTTAGAATATGCCAACGAAAACACGGTGCTCTCTCTGTACGTCAAGTTGCATCATCCCGACGCAGTTTCTAGACTCAATGATGGTAGAAGCTCTGCTGCTCCAATATACTTCGCTCCAATTATCTCCATTCTCCCGATCGGGGGCAGAGCCCCCAGGTAATTACTGCTAATTTAGTGGTCATCTCAATCATTCGGTGACTGGAACTTATCAAGGACGAGGCTCTATTAGACACATTATTAACTCTTGACCCTGGGGTCACGTGGTTGTCGATAAAGACCATGCGCTGATATTTTTGCATCATCACATGTCACTGTCCGTTCAGGTTGTACTGTACATTATTGGACGAAGGGGCTAGAATTTAGAGGAAATTTACCAACATTTGCGTGTATTGAGTGTGGGAAACCACTTTAGGAAAAAATATCATCAATACGACCGACCGGTATTCAAACCCCAACCTGTGAGTCACAGGCAAACCAAACTAGATGAGATTTATAGTTTGACCATGTGAACTCTGGCGCTGATCTTTTATATATTATACTTCTATAAAGCCACATGGCTGACTCACTCACTCACTGACATTAATGTTTACCCACTTCCAGATGAGCTAGAATAATAATAATAATAATAATAATAATAATAATAGTAATAATACCGCATCTTACTACCCGTTCGGGTTATACGCTTTAAGTACTAGGAATGGATTAGGAATTGGGAAGGTTGAATTAGAGGAAGTGAACCCGCATTTGCGTGGAGGGAAAGTGGAAAACAATTTAGAAAAACCACCCCCAGTTCACCCGACCTAGATTCGAACCTCGATCTCTCCGTCCTCAGCAGTCGAGCTCAACACGACTAGTGCGTTAGCCAACTACGCCACCGAGGCAGGTATGAGCTAGAAACTTAAAATTGGACAAACTTATAGCTTCTAGCCTGTAACCGACGGGAATTTCCAAAAAGTAAAAAAAAAAAATCTTTACCCCCCGAAAAAACTTAAAAATTGCAGAGCAACTTTAAAGTCGTTACGGACCTTTCTTTGGAGGTCTCTTGTGGCTAAACGGTAAAATAAATCAAAAAATGACTCTGGAATTTAGTTTACACCCACTTGCAAAGACTCACCGGAGAGTTTGGGGGCTGAGCCCCCAACGAGCAAAGCTATTATTTTTGATAAAGAGCTACTTTCATGGCGCACTCCGTTTATGGTTACTAGTGTCATCGGTCACCCTTTTAAACGTTATTGTTACATTTAAATACAAATTGAATTGTTTTATTGACGTAATTATAATATCAACTTATTATTAATATTATGATATTTAAAAAAATACACACATACACACATCATCATCATCATCATCTTTACTAGCCCTATTAGTTACCATTACGCCTTAAAAAGTCAATGACTTGGTTTTAATTCATATATAAATAGTATGAACGCAAAAGCTGAAACAAAATCAAAAGGATGCTATAATATTAATATAAAAATGGACATTCACAAATATACAATCCGTATTGCTAACGTTGATGGTCTATTTTAATTTAACAATAACTTTTGTTTTTAATTTCTCAGAGATTGAATTACATACCCCCATTATTTGGTTCCCATATCTCCAAAATAGATGGATACTCCCGGTTAAGAACCCCTGAACTAAGGCAACCAACTTGACTGCCGATGACGGGGATATTGATGTGTACTGACGGTGTCTACTCATACATAATTTTTTTTTATCTCTTTTTCTCTTTCCACGTAAATGCGGGTACACTTCCTATACATTCAACCATCCTCATACCAACTCATTAGAAATATATTACATAAGGACATAGCCAGAATAGGTGACAGAAGAACAAAAAAAAAAAAAAAATCCATGTATCTTCATTTGAAACAGTGGTCTGATTCCTTGTCTAGGGTTTTTCCTTTAAGATGTATTCTCACTTTTTCTACCTATATAAAACTGGGTACACTTCCTCTAAACTCTACCGTTCTCATTCCTACTCCATTTGTATAAACATGCATATAACCTGTACGTGTGGAGCACGGTAAAACAAAGAATTACTGCACTATATAATACAGGATATGTCATGTGTAGCAAAATATATTTTGATTCGGAACTTGGACTAGACACCCTTTTTTTCTTAACTTTAAAACCATTTGTACCCGCTTCTATGGCCACGTGGTCTAACGCGCTACTCTCGCAGTAAACTAGACTGTCGATGATGGGGATATCAAGGTTTGAATCTCGGTTGGGTGAGTGAACAGGATGTTTTTTTTTCTAAAAAATTGTTTTACGCTTTACCTCTACGCAAGTGCTGGGTACATAAGCGTATAACCCGAACTGGTATTAAGAGGCGGTGCTATAAAAACACCCTTTGCAATCCTCTTTATTTATTTCCTAAATAGGGGTGAACCAGCAATATATATTTTTCTAAATCGATTAATATGAAGTCTGTAGAGGGGTTACTTCACTAGGGTGGATATGAAATGGTTTTTCAATCGCAAGTCAACCCTTTTATCTTTGTTAGCTCAATTTGACCCTTTTACATACTTTATCTCTAACCCTATTTCCTTTAAATCTTTTATTTAATCCTCTTGAAATAAAATGCTCTACACTACAGGACCTCATGCTTGATAAGCATGATTTTATTATGGTTTGGCTGTACATACCCTTAAAGAAAAAACGTTAAATATAATGTGAAAAATACCTCTTAAATTTCAACAATGTCCCATTCAATTAAATATGTTCCTATGCCGTTTTCAAATAAATATTGCAGTGATTCAAGTAGCCTAAAATTTTTGAAACGAACTGTTTAAATATGTTATATAACTTGTTTTAAAATATATTTAATATAATTTATTCAGACAGTGAAAAACATCTATTATTATTTTGTAAATTATTAAATCTTATTTTTTTATTGTAATCACATATTTGATATAAGGTATTTTTTCAAATATGCTTGAATATAATTTAAATGTGTCCTAAAACTTGAAAATTCCTACGTGTGTAGTTATATAAAAAATAAATAAAAAATTGTGATAAACAAGAATACTAAAAATAAAGATAAACTTAATATACCCTGAAAGGTGACAGTACTAGGTTGTTGATATTTACTATCTTATAAGCTTCACCATAGTGTAATAATTCGAGGTAAGCTTGCTACCTTACAGGGTGGATGAAGTGTATATACGGTTCAGAATTAATATGAAGTTTAAAATAAAAAATATGACATATCATTAAAATCTTAGCCTTAGTCAATATTAACAACTTTTATACATTACAACCAACAAGAGTGAAAACCTAACCCAAGTTCATGAATGAAACCAAAGGGATCCAGCTTGGATCTGAATTTGGACCCTGAAGATGGTAGTTCCTCCTGAACATCGAGAGTAATCGGACCCTGAACCCTGTCCCTCCCCCGTCAAGACCAGATGTTTATGTGAGTTGGTGCGGTGTGACGTCACTGTCTAGATGACAGGCGGTGGGGCACAGGATGAGAAGTCACCTCGAGATCAATAAGACGGCGAGGTTATTTTTTCCACGTCTGGCAGCCTTCATCCTCTTCCCTTACCTCCCCCCCCCCCTGCTTCCGTCTCACTTTCACCCTTATTTTGCTCCACGGTTTGTTACTTTCTCCCCCTTCCGTTCCCTAACACCATTAAACTCTCACCTTTATTTTTGTTCGAGCATACACTATATTTGTATTTTTACCCTCTTCAATCTTATCCTGAATCTATGGACTCATTTTTTTTTAAAGTTAAATTACTTAACCAAAGATATCAACGTGGTGAGTTTTATATTACCTAGAGGTTTACCCGCTTCGATGGCTGCATGGTCTAAGGCGTTACCCTTGCAATAGATTGATCTGACGATGGTGGGAAGATAAAGGTTCAAAGGTGGTTTTACTGAATGGTTTTCCATCTCTCTACATTTAAATGTGGGTACACTTACTCTAAAATTCAACCTTCCTCATTTATAACACACTAGAGTAATTATTACATAGGCATATAACCTGAATGGTTATTAGGGCGAGGTGATAAAAAATGAAAAGAAAAGGAGTTTGCAAAACTTTTAAACGTCAAATTTGAAGTATAGGCTAAAATATCCTTAATTTATATTTCGACACTCGCTATAACCATCCGATCTTAGAAACATATCGAAGGAAGTGTAAAAATATTTCCACGGGTAAGCAGCATTGAACTACATCAAATTAGGACGTTTATCATCCGGCTGCCATCCTTTTGATATTTCCTTCGTGTACAATCCTGAGCTAGCTATGGCAATCACAAATAAATTATGGCAATAAATAGAATAAATAAAAACAAATCATTGAAAAAATATTACTTAATCTCACAAAGTGAGTTCACAAGAGAACCCAATTTACTAACAAAGAAATCTTTACCTAAGCACACTCATAATATATGTAAAATATTGTTACATAAACATCTTAAAAAAAAAACAAAAAACATAACACTTCCTCAAAAAGAATAAATTAATTAATAGACTCTCTAACAGAAACCTATTAATATTTAGCATCATGATTTACCAAGTTATGTTGCGAGAATTTGTTTATTTTATTCGTTAAGTCACTCCTAATATACCCTAACTAATCCTTCCATTTCTAGCAAAACAATTTAAAACACTTTAAGAGAGTATTTAGCATTTTTATTCATTTAATTCTAGACGTTCTATCTTTCCAAAAATAAAGTTTTCACCAAATTTAAAAGGTTGTTTTTATCTTCAGAAATTTTTAGGCCTCTCCCACTCCCCTCTCTCTTCCCCTTTCCCCATTTCCCAACGGATAATTTTTAAATTTCAAATTTTCCAGATTTTATGGTTATGTTTATGTGAGGTAGTCCTTTTACCATCTTGTCAAATTTAATTTCTTTCCATGCCATAAAGTAGAGTTTCTCATTTTTTTAAAAAAACAAGTCAAACTACTTCCCTTCGCACCCTCTTTTTTTAGTTCCCACTTTATTAATTTGAGATTTTAAGAACTATTTGTTTAGCTTATATGTTTTTTTTTACGTTCTTATCTAATTTCAACTTTTCACCGCACCTAAAACAGATAGTGTATACACTTCAAGCTTTTATATTTACCGTATTTAAATGTTGAAACTTCATGCTCAGGCGTCATTCAGCTTTCCGGGAAGGTCTGTTTACTTATATGCTTAGTTTCAATCCTCCTCCCCCCTCCCCTAAAAGGTGTATTATTTATATTAGCTTTGGAAATTTTAAGGGGACCTGTCCTCCCCATTTTAGGCTCATTAATTTTAAAATTTAGGAATTTTCAGTACTTGATACTGTTTGAGTTGGCCCTTATATCTGCCTGACCAATATCAATCATCTAACACTGTAAGAAGTAGTTTATTCTTTAGGGTTTGGGAATTTTTAAATCCCCGAGTTTATCAGCTCCCTTTTATAAATAGCTAATATTTTATCAATGTATACAAAAAACACTAACCTTTTCTCGCGCTTCGCCCACCCTTACCTCAATGTGTTTGGGAATATTTAATGTGCCGCGAGATAATCTAGATACTATATGTTGTACAGTTCTGCCAGGCGGTACAGTATAAATCTATTTTCCGGCCGGGGAGTTGATATGTCTTTGAAATCAAGCTAAGTGTACTTCAATTAATTTTATTGATTTTATTCTTGTGTTTTATTAGTACCGAGTCTTTCTGCCGTTCGGCTATACGCTTATGTACTAATTATGCTAATGGTTTTAAGGATTAGGAAGGTTATATTTATAAGAAGTGTACTCGCATTTGTGTGAAAGGGAGAGTTAACATTTAAAGTTCTTTAAAAGGCAATAATAGTGGGGAAAAAATATTGTTTTTTAATATGAACCACTGGTTTGGAAATCACAGAGGTTTATCAACATTAAAAGGTTTAAAAAGATTATAAGAGTAGATACATACCCATCCTCTGTAAAAAAAAAAGCACTTAAATTGCTATTAATATGTTGAATTCAAATATTCGAAATCCTTTAATATGGAATTCCTCTTATAAAAACTCAATATAAAACTAGTCACATCAGAGGGCACGTGGACTAAAAATAAGGTATATATATTTTGGTTTGCAGGGGATGTAGGTGTCGGGATTCAAATCCCAGCCTGATTATTGAGGTTGGATATTTCTAAAAGGTTTCTCACTTTCCTTAGACAGGAATACGGTTAAATTTAGTTTAAATTAAGCCCTTCCTATTCATTAGCTTAGTTAAAATTCGTATTTTATAGACAGATAAGACAAGGGAAAGTAATAATAATAATAAATAATAATCATCTAGCCATACCAACAGCGCGGCCGTCATTTGCTGGCTAATATAATTCCGACTTATGGGATAGAGGGTGTCATGTGGTTGTCACAACGTACCCTCCCGCCATTAATCTTAGTTTTCTAGAGCAAGCCACTACTTATGTATTCAAGTATCTCCTCATTTGTCATCTAAGTTGACCCCGTTCCAGACCTACTGCTTCACAGAAAGATCTAGAAGTTCCGGGGATCGAGCTCTGGACCTCTGTATCTGTGACCAGGAAATCTAAGCACTCTATCACTGAGGTGGTCAATAATAATATAATAAGAATAATATTTTACATCCATCACTGTTTCCAGCCTTAGGCCTGGGTCAGTTTTTTTTATTCAAGCCATATATTTTCCACTACCTGCTTGCTAGACCTGTCGTAGTTTCATTATGTCTTATAATATAATTTAAGACTAGGACAGTCACAAAATCCAGTCCCATCCGTTAATTTATCACTATGAAAGTTTAAACTCACATTTCCCCAATGATACATTTTTCGGTCATGTCAGTAATTGAACCTGAGACTATTAACTCAGTAAACAGATACTATATCGACGGAGATAAGGTTTTGGATGATGATAATAATAATATCTATTTTATTGTTGAAGAGTCTTTGTCATAAACCAGGTTTGTCAACAATTTATTCTTTCCTCCTTGGAGATGTTTTAACATGAGTCAGTGGTTTGGTATGGCTTACGTCACCCTATGTAGGCACAGATTGCGCTCCAAGGAAGACGAGAGAACCACCCCTTTTCATCCCTCATCTCCCTTTTCACCCTGGTAGTTTAAAGAGGTGGCTAGAAAGGGGGACAAGGTATTATTATGATGGACTTGTTTCAAGGGGTTGGTGATGATATATTCCACCCCACTTCACCCCCAGTGTGTGTATTGACACTTTGGAGAGCTTGCATTATTATAATAGACCACCCTCACCAAACAATATGAGCCGCCTCCACTAAGATAATATTAATAGCTCACTGCAAGACAGGGCCAAGTCCTAAAATATACATTCATATTTTAGTTTGTGTGCGTAAAATATAGTTGAGACGTATGTTTTAGATATAAAAAAGGATGAATTGAATTTGAATCGATACACTGAGAAGACCATTGTATTAAATTATTTGAAACAAAGAAATCTAATATTTATATCTAATATATATATATATATATATATATATATATATATATTATATAGGGTAATTGGAAACTCATAGCCCAAACCGCACATATAGTTTGTTTGAATAAAAAATAATACAACATTCCAAGACACTTACATCAGAAAAAATAGGCTAATATCATTAAATTGTGTCCAAAGTTTCGGCGCACAGCATTGAGAGAGCAAAGCTGTGCAAGCATGCGTGTACAACAGGTTACAAAAGAGTTAGGCGTATGGCACTTCACATCTTGGAACATAGCAGCAAAGCATATCATAATTAATAGTTAACAGCACATCAGTCCATCTAGAAATGCTAATACGTTCTGGGGGTTAAAATTAACGGTCCTACATCACAGAAAGAGCTTGTCATTATTACATGTGCAGTACCATGATCCTAACTCATATGCAACTTGTTGTACACGCAGGCTTGTACATCTTTGCTCTCACGGTGGTGTAAGCTAATACTTTGAAAACAATTGAATGGTATTAGCATAGTTTTCCTGTTGTAAGTGTATAGGGATTTTGTATTATTTTGGTTCAAACATATGGTATATGCATTTTGGGATTTGAGTTTCCAAACACTTTGTATATACAGGATATCGTCGAGAATTTGGTCTAATTGTGAATCGACCCAGTCTGGATTTTCAAAACTATAGTACCTATATATACCAATTTTTTTTTTTTTAAGTTTGGGCGGGATACTTACAAAAACATAAGTGTCAAGGTGGAAACATTTTGTATTTATCTACACAACAAACTTACACTTTATTTGTTGCTAAACATAATAAATTATAAGGGAATATAATTAAAGTACAACTTTTTATAACAAAAGTATCAGTTTTTTTAAGGGTTGAGGTTGTTTTTTTTTTGCGGTCATGTCTTTGATATTGATATAACTGTGGTTATTTTCATAAATAATATTTTTTCTTGACGATCCGAATTTTTGAAGTATGAACTATCAGCGCTCTGATATATATACTATATTATTATAAGATTTAGCTTTGAAACTCGACCATATAATGTTTAAAATGAAGGTTATAGTGGAAAAAGAGGGAAAATCCTCTTTGTAAAAAAAATCAAATTGAGTTAGTGTTGCCATCTGTTAAATAATTAAGAGACCTTTCTAATGCATTTTAATGCAAAGTTAAGGAAGGTCTATGTTATCTTTAAATTAATTAAAAATAATATTTTCTGGAATCCTTATGGGGTGTTGAGATGTAAAAATTGCTGTCCTGGAATATGTATGTAACCTGACTGACTATCCCTCTTTTTTTCCTTGTTATATTTAAATGTTTATAATATGTAGACATATTTTATACAATAAGAGTTACGGATATAGAAAGTATTATATTTCCTACACTGTACAAAATATTACATAAAATGTTTGATGTAAAACAAATCTTGTATAATAAATTGTATCGTGTGTACCTGAATTTAAATTTTATGTATAAAGCAATGGGTACTAACGAATCAATCAAATAATTAAACACATGAGGTATTGTATCTCTGTGTGAGCTGATTTGATGACCTTTAACTTTTTATCTCATTTTAGTTTTAATATCCTCAAATTCTGAACCTTTATTTTATCCTGTATAGAATATATATTTATAAATAAAAACTAAATTTGTAACTGTTTTAAATTGCCAAATTATTTAAAATTATACTTGTTTATATTTATTTAAATTTTCATTTTAAAATAAAAACATACATAAAATAAAGACATCTAAAACGCACAATAAAACAAGCAAAAAATATTTGCTTTTTTATTATTACTTTATTCAAAACGTCATTTCCCGATTTATCTTCCCTCTAAAAATAAAAGTACCCCTTACTATAAGCTCATACTACTCTATCTTTCATTTAACAAACTAATAGTCTCTTGTGAAATCGTTTCCCCTCTTTCCCCGGCACTGAAAGTAATAAATTTCAGGTGTAGATTAGATCGGTCAACGCAGTGTGGTCTGCGAAATATCGTTTTGATAAGAGCTCACCATTGCATGGTCGACCGAACAGCACCCCTTCCTGTTCAAACAGAGGGGGTGGAAGGAGAGTAGGGGGGGTAGAATGGAGTGGCCTTTTCGCAGACTAAACGACCCTATAAACCTCTACTTCACCAGACCTCACCCAATCCTACTTCGAAGGGTTTCATATCGGCTCCAATCAAACCACATTTTATAAAACCAGTTATTTTTCAAGGGGAACGTGGTAGATGGATGGAGGGAGGGAGAAGAGAGAAAAGGTAATTTTAAAGTTTTCCGATTCTGTAACAATTCAACAGATCTTATTTAAATGGTTACCATCTCTTTTGAGCTGTGTCTCCTTTAAATGTGTAGGTTTAATTAATTTAAATACTCGCCTAGCTTGTTACTTACTAAAAATGTGTTACTCGTACCGATGGGCACGTCGACAAAGAAGAGAGTCTTATGTTATGGAGAAGTAGAGTGGAGCTAGTGATTTTAATAGCTATCCGTTATCTTATATACTAATTACGCTAATAGTTTTAGGGATTATGAATATTAATAGGAAGTGTAACCTCATTTGCGTGGAGGTAGAGTGGAAAACCATTTTAGAAAAGCTACCCTCGGTATACCTGACCGAGATTCGAACCTTAATCTCCCCGTAATCGGCAGTCTAGCCCACCGCAAGAGTACGATTTAGACCACGCAGCCACCAAAGAGGGTATTTTCCTATTAAAATTGAACTGTTCTTGGTCATCGGTGACTGAGAGGTCGAGGTTATTATCTCCGGGACTTAGAAGAGGTTTCATGTATATGAATTTGAGTGTGGTTTTTACCCCATTCTATCTCAAGGCTATTACGGGTGCACTTCCTTTAAAACTATCCTCTTCCTCCCTTATAAAATAGTCCATACACATGCAGATAGAAAACTACAGGGCCCTGTAGATTTGAGTATTGTGCTGGGTTTGTTAATAATTTCAATCTCATATCGCCATCATGAATATTATTAAGATATCAGTAGTAAAATGTTATTTTATATTGACCGTAAAACAAATACCCTACCCCCTCGATATAACGTGAGTTTGCCAGGCAGGGATCCGACCCACGTCTTAAGACAACCGCGCTATAAGCTATGACTCAATTATTTTATAAAGTAGTGATTATATGATAGACCAAAAACTCATATAATTTTACACCCCGAGCACAATAAACACAGCGACCGTGAACACAGGCAAGTTAAAGAAAATTTTTTGAAAAAAAGTTTGAATGTTTGTGTAGTAAGTGTACGTACAAACATATTTTTTTTTAATATTTTTTTTCATGTAAAATACTATACAAATTCACAATAAAACTAAAAAACTAATTTATGTATTCACTCACTTAAAAATTCATAAATGTTGTTAACATTTATGGGAAAATACTTTTTTGTATCAAAACTAACTGCATAGCATTTTTCTATAAAAGGTAAAGGGCTAACAACGTTGCCTACTTGGAGATTTAAAAATTATTTTGCTAGGTGAGCCTCATCTTAACTTGACTCACCTAAGCCACTCACTATAGTTACTAAAACGCTTAGACACCAGTGTACAATTTAAAATAGAATGGAGAAAATGAGTGTTCAGCTTCCGAGATTTCTTTTCTAAGGGTTGCTAACACTACCCTCTTCCTCTGACGAGCGTACACACTCAACTATTTGCACCTGGACAGTATTGACTTACTTTTTAAAATTGGCTTTTTTCTTGTTTCCTATTCTAGACAAACTTATGTTTCCACGGACTTTTTAAATCTATCTGGAAGATTACCAATGACCATTTTCGTGAAAAAACCAAATAGCCTGAGCTGTAGACGATTTATAAAAAAACACGCTTTAAAACACTATTTCACTCTTTAAAAAAAATATGATGACACTGTGAGACTATTTTATAAGAGTTATTTTAAAATTATGGTTTTTGTTTCAATGTTTTATCTTTAAAACTCGCCAAATAAAACGTAAATACAGATACATGGGAAATCATATCTTGATTGGTCATGACGTCACAGGTTTGAAACGTCCTTGAAACTAAATCCGCAGTATATTGGAATGCGCGGTATAAACAGACAGACGTTTGGTGTATATTTGTATGTTGTAGACATTTATTCCAACTAAAATACTTCCGTAGTCCCATTTAGAATAGACCGGTTGGCTTCCCCACCAGTCCAAGGAAAAAAACCAAGACACATTTCTCTCCTTGGCTTTCACTTCAAGTATAAGTGTCGACGAAGTGTATCGAATCCTTAAAATGACGGACGGAAGGAAACGCCTTTCTTGTGTTCCGTGTCGACACAAGCACTCGGCTGAGTCAGGGACAGAATAAGACAATATACAAGACAAATTTGCTTTGGGACGAAACGATACAAAACTGTATTTTTTACTCTTACTCTTTCACTGTCGCTGGAACTCGTTTCTGGAATGTTCTTGATCTAAATATATTAAAACTGCTGCCACTATAAAATCCTTTCAGCATAATCTTGCTCAACGTCTTCTAGCAAATTCTCAATTGTCGATGTGAGGAGATATGTAAGGAACAGTAAAATGTGTGTTTAAGATCCTTGGCCCTATCGAATGCAAGTCTAAAACCTATTTTGTGGGATGGTGGGCGGGAGGGTGAAAGGCGTGGCGTGGCTTCACAACCGACCAAAGTATCCTTCCGCGCCAACAAGAACAGATGGATCACAGAAACAGTAGATGGTGCTAGCTACCGGACAGGTCTTGCGGAAAAATCATACGTTTGGAAATATCAGTTTTCTCGAGAAAGAGTGAAATTTTTATGTTAAAATTTTCAACACCCCTTCTGTGATAATGTATCAATCTTTATAAATTGTTAAATTTTCTTATTTTTCTGTTATAAACCAGCAGTTTTCTATTGAAAAATATAAATTTTATCGATATTTGATCCCTGTTAAAATTATAAAGAAAGTGTGTATATAAAAAGTATAACTTAAACAACACGATTCTATTTTTGAACAAACCGTTTCCGAAAAGAAAATTGCAAAATCATACAATTCTTGAAGATAATAGTTTGTTCCCATGGCTCTGCATTTACACGCCAAATGAAAAGGGCCAATCGCCTTAAAGTAAAATTACTATTATTATATATAGGCCTATAATGAATGTATTTATCTACATATCTACTAAATATTATTTTCAACGTTGTTTATTTTAAATTATTTGATATCTCTCATGTTTATGTATATAGTGTAACATGTAAATGTGTGTGTGGTAAGCTTGTTTGTTCGAAACTTTTCTCTCTTTCGCTCTACTTTGTTTAGTTCTAATTTCCTCATTTTTTTTAATGTATATAAATGAACACCGATGTGAAGAGCTACATGGTCTATATTTTTTGATTTTTTTTTTACACATATTTAAATTATTTTTTTAACCCCACGTTTTACTACTTTCAGCTTTACTTAAATTATTTTAATTGTTATATTAACAGCATATAATAATAAATTAATTTATTTAAGGGCCTAAGTGTAAGAAAATCCATTGGCCTTAACTTTACCCAACTAAAGAAGTTTATTATTATTATTATTGTTACTGAATGTAGAGAAAGCCATGTCACCAAAGGAGGGTAATAATAGATTAAGGTGTTTTTTTTTCAGGGTAACCGTTTTATATGACCCATATTAATAAAATATATATGTTTGTTATGCCATTTTGTATTTGGTAATATTTGAGATGTCAAAGTGATTTAGGCTGGAGGTTCCCAACCTTGGTTCATATAAAGATTTTATTTGGTTCATTTTCACTCAATGTAAAAAAATATTCGCGATATAATTAAACTTGTTTTTACTTATTACTGTCCAAAATTATATAAAAAGTTTGGAACCATTTATTAATAACATGGGGCACGATAAAATTATCATCCACGTAACGTAAGTACGTAACGTTCAATTAATGTAAATAAACTAGTATGAGATCAATATTCATGGTTATCTACTAAACAACTCGATTATAACACAGACAACTCATTTGGACGGTTTGAAAACAATTTTTTTATAACACTGCGTCTTACTATCAGTACGGGTTGTACGCTTATGTATTATTTAAGCAAATGGTTTTAAGGATGAGGAATGTTATATTTATAGGACTGGTACCCACATTTGTGTGGAGGGAGAGTGGAAAAAACTTTTTTTTTAAACCACCCTCAATACATCCGACCGAGATTCGAACATCGATCTCCCAGTCATCGGCAGTCTAGTCTACTGCTAGAATATCACCTTAGATCATACGTTCACTGAAGTGGGTTTGAATACAAATTGCTCATTAAAATGAAACCAAGCATTTATGGTTGATTAAGATGCATAAATGCTTTACTGGATCTATAAGATAAAGAGTTCAACTCTTCTTATTAAGCTCTTACGTTACTTGAATACACTTGGCATTAGGATCAAGGAACCAGCAATAGTGCAAAGGTTGCAAGACAAAGAATAAAAAAAGTAAATCACCAGGGACCTACACTCAAATATGCCACTTTACTTTCAGTAAAATAGTGTATTCTAATATTTACGTTGAGGGAATTAGGATTTTCTTAATATAAATGTAAAGAATAGCATGAAATTAACATTGACCTGAAGACCTGAAGGCCATTTTATTATCAAAATATAAAATAAGACTCAAAGGTAAACACTGCAATTTTAAGTCATTGTGGACAATACGCAATACTAGATAAATATAAAACAATGGTTAAATATGGTTGAAAATACATAAAAGGTTTAATAATTGATATATACTGTATTCATTTTAATGAAAACACTAACGATAATGCATAGCTAGCTTGCAATATTTATTTGCTTACTGTTTCGATTAAATAACACTTCCCGTTCAAAGTAGGCCTAGTAATTAACAATAAAGCCAAAACTATTTAAATTAACATTCAATACATTCCCCAACGTGTCATAAAGGGCCAAATATAATTGAAGCTAATTTCAAATTGAAATGAGTCCTAATTACTAATCAGTGATCAATACAACTTAATTTACTTTAGTTATGTGCAAAATAGACACATGTAACATACTTAACAAAATAGGAAAAACATCTTTACAAAAAATAATGTGGGACACTCATATTTAGAGGTATTAGATAAATGTTATTAAGTATAACTATATTATAAATTTAAAATTATTAAAAACTATTTTTAAATCATTTAGAAAGTGAATTTAGTTGGTAATAAATCTACATATTGTTGTGGACATGTTACGATGTATATTCATGGATATTAAAGGAGTTTATATTTAAATAGCTCTCTATTAATTTGTTGCACCATACCCCTTAGTTTATAATTACGCCATTTTATATACCCAAAGATAAATATTGGATTTACTAACATACAATCATACACAAATCAAGTTTGATGTTATGGTATTCTACCTACATTATTCATCTCCATAATTTTCTTTGGTTTTCTTGCCTTTTCCATCCTCACTACATGGTATATGGCTCCTTCATCTCAGCCTTGATTCTCTACGCTATCATGTACTTCCTTTGTCCCCACTCTCCCTGATAACTTAATTATTAATCCTGTTTCTCCTCGTGACAGCTAACATGTTCCTCACAAACTTCATTCCCATGGCCTCCACTCTCCTAATCTTGTTTACATTCACTGTCCATGTTTCTTGTTCATGTGTGACACTGGGTAAATGTACGTCCTGTACAGCACTTCTGTAAACTTCAAGGGCATTTATCTTCTCTATATTAAGGGTGACCTCGTGGTCTAGGAGTAAGGTGTTGAACTTCTGTGCTCGTGTTCCGGGGTTCAAACCTTGGTCCCGGCACAGATTTTTCTGATTACCAAACCCTTCCTTCACCTCTGACAAGACATCTTGTGAATGTAGGGACTGCCAGGCCTCCACCTTGGTTCGGATCCCGCGTTAAACTGTAGTTCCTCCATTTCATCTCACAATCACCCTACCATTACACATTAGTGTAAGTGCATACAACCCGAACGGGTAGTAAGACGTGATAATAATAATAATGTTCTCTATATTAGGTCTCTTACCCACCTATAGAACAACTCCCCCTGCATCTCTCTTTTTATTAGATCCTCTTTACTTCCACTCTTCGCCTCAATCACGTTTTTTAGATAATTTACACTCTCCTCAGGGTGGCCATAGAAATTCCTTTTTCAAACTCTCTGACTTTTCCAGGTTTTTCATACAAAATTTTAATTTCTTCTTGATCATGTTTAACCCGTTTAAATAACTGTTGGTCACCCTGTATGGATCGATCTTCAATGGCACACATGTTTGAACTGATCATTAATTGTTTGTGACCTGCACTGGTGAGCACGTCGACAAAGGTGTCAGTCTTGGTGATGGGGAAGTCCAGGCTCTAGACTAATCACATAATTTGTTAAGATTAACAAGGAACGAATAACAACAGTGGAGATATACAATATTGTTGTTGATTTAGTTTTTTTGTTCATTACTCATGAAAGTGAATACGTAATGAAATACTTGATCGGATATTGTCTCGTAAATTTGTTTGAGCCCTCCCGTTCCATCCAAACCTAAACAAAGTTTACACACATGTGCATTAGATGACCTTGGTTCAGGTTAAGAAAATAATCAAAGCAACACAATGTGTCTGAAGGTTATTATTAGTTCACTTTATCTGTGATTGCCATAATATACAATAATGGAAATGAGTTAAAAATAAAGTATTAATGTTTCTCTTGTTTTGATAAAAATAATGATGATGCCTAATTTCCCCTGTTTTATGGTCAAATTACCTGACTATTCCAGGTTTGTGGCCACCTTAACTTTGTATCCTTTCTCAGCTCTACTCTGTTCAACTTTATAGCTTTACTAGGCTCCATCCTCTTCCTTGTCATTACCATCACTTCACACGCTGCCATGTTAAATTTCATTCCCTAATTAAATCCTGTAGCTGTTTCTGCACTTCTAATATAATTTATGAATCTAAAGGCTACAGTTGAGAGCTCCCAGCTTGTATAATGACTCGGTGTTTTCCGTGTGTTCCAGAGACGCTCCCGTCGGATGGCACGCAGCCTCCTGATCCTCCTACTGACTCTGGGTATCCTGCTGAAAATACGACTGCTTCAAATGGGTCCTCATCCCCCGACCTTCTCGACGGCGGACAACCCGACAGCCCGCTGTTCCTCCTTTCTGACCCGTTTCCTCACCTTCTCATACTTGCCTGCCTTCAACTTTTTCCTCCTGCTGTGGCCGCAGTGGCTCAGCTTCGATTGGGGGATGGACGCCATTCCTAGGATAACCTCTCTTTTAGATCCTCGGATCTTCCTCGCCCTAGTTTTTTACTGCTTTCTTTATCTTATCGTCAGACATTCCCTATCAGTAATTTGCAATGTCACCTTTTCACCTCCGGAAGATTTCCTTCAGAAAGAGCCACGGATCTACCAGAATTATCAAGGACTTTCCGGCTACCAGAAACACAGGAGGGTGATCCTCGACGGCCATCTAAAAGTCTCCAACAAACAAAGTCGGTGTTTTTGTTCGGGTAGTTCGGATCCAGAGAAGTTCCTCTCTCCGTGCCCAGTGTGTGAACACAACTTCACCAACAGCCACCATTCTCTTCTGTGTCGTAACAACAACAATAATAACAACATATCTCCGGTGGAGGAGACAGGCGTCGAAGAGTGCACTTGTCAGAGAATCCTGGTGAAGACATCTTCTCACGTCCCCTACAGTAGGTCTAGGGTGGCTCACCCTAAAAGGGGACCATCAACCTCGAGGAACTTGAACCGCGCTGAACTGGTGCTCTTGTCCTTGGCGTTCTTGACCATACCATTCTTACCGGCGACCAACCTGTTCTTCTACGTGGGGTTTGTCGTGGCGGAGAGGGTGCTGTACCTCCCGAGCGTGGGGTACTGCCTGTTGGTTGGGGTGGGGTGTCACGCGATGAGCGAGAGGACCTCCAGGAGACTGGTGACTCTCTGTCTCGCTCTTCTGGTGGTCAGTTTCTGTGTGAGGACGCTGCTGAGAAACAAGGATTGGTACGACGAGGAGAGTCTGTATCGGTCGGGGATTCACATCAACCCTCCGAAAGGTAAGTCTCAATGTGATTACACCAATGAGGAACAAGGATTGATATGACTAGGAGAATCTGTGTCGGTCGGGGATTCACATCAACCCCCCGAAAGGCAAATGTCAGTATGATTACACCAATGAGGAACAAGGATTGATATGACTAGGAGAGTCTTTACTGGGATGGCGTTTATAATAACTTCCCGGAAGGTAAGTTCATCTGACACATCATCACAATACATATAAAGTGCAATACCCTCAACTTACTGTTGTGTAATATCAATTTAAATCATACCAATTGGTTATAGTTATTGTAAGCGGGATGCTCAAGAGTGGTATACTGTATATATAAATATCCCGAGTATGTAATGGCAAATTATTCACGGATCCTCGCGGACGCTGATTAATGCTTAGTGTGGCTCGAATTCCATCTGAGTGTATTTAAGGTGCTAGCTACTAAATGGTTCTTCATATTACCTTCATGCAAATTTGGCATTGTTGTTTGTCCTGGTCGCATTGCGCACCGTGGTTGTGCTGTGGTGAGGCCTCCAAGATACCCCAGGCCTGGACACTATTTCCATGATGTCACAGTAAAGGGCTGTAAATTAACGACATAATCTAGGAATATTACCGCTTACATCATAAAAACTAGAATTCTATTACATAATTACAACCAAAACCCTTATATATATATATATATATATATATCAATTATTAAATAAGCAAATCCTATCATTAATATTATTTTAGTTCTTACCTTACCTTCTTGATACAACATCCTAAGCTAATTGTTTCGGAACGTTATAAGAATAAAGTAGATTTTAAGCTTTTTTTTTCGGAGGAACTGTAAATTTTATCATTTTTTTTTTTTAGTTTGAGATAATTGGTTGGAAAAATATTTGCAATAACTTGAATAATCTTTTAAGAAATATAATCTAAAGAAATTTCCCATTCACAATCACTAAAATTGTTAATTAAAGTGTTGAAGTTGTATTGTTCTTTGGCTAAGTTTGTACTGGATTTCTTTGACTTTTTGCTGTAGTAACATTTTTTTCATATTGATCAGATATAAAACAGTGGAAAAGCTTGACCGTGTTTAGTATAATGGTTAGGACAAAATATGTTTACCATTTTAACCCCCCTCCCTCTATTTATTATTTTTAAATAATTGCTCGATGAGCTAGTCGATTTTATTTTCAAAGAATTGTCACAAAATAAAAGACTTATACATGTCTCGCCTGTCAGTTGACAACCTTAACTATTTTCAGAGTAACATGAAATAAAAATAAAAACCAGTAAATTGTTTTCACTTATTTCTACATTGTCGTGGTCAAAAATAGACTCTTCAATAAATATTGTACTCACATACCATACACTCAACACAAGGGCGTAGTAAGGATTTTTTCAGGGGAGAGGGGAACTTCACGGTCAACCCGTAATTCACCACTACAAAACATATTAAATTACCTTTTCTTTCATTTCCATAAATTTAAGGGGGAGGGGGGGCAAGCTGCCTCTCCTGTCCCACCCTAGCCACGCCCATACAAGTGCTCAGAAAAATTTATCAAAATCTTCACTCACTTGAAAATTAGGAGGTTAAATAAAAATTAACATCAGGGAGTACCCTTCATGCGGTTAACGAGTTTATTTTGCAAAATTAGAGCGAACAGGCCCTTTTTAATCTTATATTTAATAAATCTAAACTTAAACAAGTTTTGTTTGATGCAAATTCCAGAAAGATATAAACTAAGACTAATATTCTTGATTGAAAAATTACAAAGAACATCTTATCAATAAAATCTTATTCTAAAAATAGTTTTCTTGGATTTGCCAAAATCCTTTATAGCACTTCCTTCTCAAATTCCTCTTTTTTCAACGTAGTTTTTCTGTGCACACTCAGTAAGCATTGTACCTATCACCACTTCTTCTAACTACGGCCACAACAGCCCAAAACAGGGTGGATGGAAACTATAAGGAATTTAATATTTAAAAAAATGAACATCTTTAAGTTGAAGAAATTTTGAATTATTTATTCAAGGCAAAACAACAGTGGTAAATAAAAATTACATGGCCTCATAAGGCTAGCTGAAGAGTGTTGAAAAACATATATATGGCAGCGACTGTACTTGCGCAGTAAATTAGAGAATATATTTCACAATCTCAAAGTAAATTATTCATTTATAAGAATTAGTCTGGAAGAGACCCAATAACAATCAAAATTGTTAGTATAATAATAAAGAGCTTAAAGAGTCTCTCTGAAACGGTTAACAACGCGGCTGAATCACCATTACGAACGCAAACTAAACAAATAGTGTAGACCATTAAACTTTTGAATCTTTACTATAATAATAAAGAGCTTAAGGAACCTCTTTTAAACGGTTAACAACGATCCTGAATCACCATTGTGAACTCAGACTATACAAATAGTTTAGACCATTAAACTTTTGAATCTTTATTATAATAATAAAGAGCTTAAGGAATCTCTTTTAAACCGCTAACAACAATCCTGAATTACCATTGTGTATCCAGACTAAACAATTTAAATTTTAAGGTCAAATTTAAATTTATTATATATATTATTATTATTATATTATTAGCACCGCGTCTTACTACCCGTTCGGGTTATACGCACTTACGCTAATGTGTAATGGTAGGGTGATTGTGAGATGAAATGAAGGACCTACAGTTTAACGTGGAATCCGAACCACGGTGGCGGCCTGGCATTCCACAATTCACAAGATGTCTTGTCAGAGGTGTAGGAAGGGTTTGGAAATCAGATAAATTGTGCCGGGACCGGGGATTGAACCCCGGCCGCCAGCATAGAAGTCTGACACCTTACCCCTAACCACCAGGCCACCTTAAATTTAAATTTAAATACAATTCTAATATTTATAAATTACACAAATGTTTGACTTCTCAACATAACTCAAACTTCTGTGGGACTATTACTTCCACCACCTTCGAAAATATCGAGAAGATTTCGACATGTTAAAATTTAATATCATAATCGAAAACAAAGTTATATTACATTTAGAAAACTTGTAATTTCTTACTAAACGAATAGGTATAATATTAAAGTTAAAACTTATAAACCAACAAAAATGAATTACTTTAATATTTTTTCAAAGAAAATGCATTTACAAAATATTATCTATAAATGAAACATTATCAAATTTTAAGTTCAAACAATTATTGGTAACCGCAAGAGCAATAAAAATTATATTTAAACTAAATATTTCAAGCAATAAAAAGAATCAAAAGTGGCTACTATTATTATCTCTAAAAATTACACGAGACTAGCAGCGCCCAAGAGGCTAAAGAAAACATTAACTGTTTCATAAGCAAATTTACTTTCTAAAATTAAATCTTCTAGTGAGAAATTGCAGACGCATACACTGAACGATTTCAATTACGTAATTAATCTAAGTGTTCAAAACACTCAACCCCATTAAAGGTCGTTTGAATTTTAAATCATCATTAAAATATATAAAGTTTATATATTGCTATCCTGAAGTGATAACGTTCAAGTCCACACAAGGATCTCTCGTGGAAGTGTGAAATGTAATAGTCCATCATATTTTCTGAGTTCCCTCGTTATATAGATCTAGTCGATGGGTAAAGAGTGGGAGTTTTGATATTAAAATTACAACACACACACGGCTAACTCGTGCTACTAGCACTCTCTTGTTAACAGTTTTCAAATTGGTTCGTTCCCAAAACACGTACGCCGGATATCAGGTATGTTGGCTGTTGACTCTTAAGTATGCCCATCAATTTACGTACAGCAGATATCGGGTTAGTTGCAGCCAAACTTGGCTCGTTCCCAAAACACGCCGGAAATTGGTGAGTTGGCTGTAGAGTCAAAATACGCCCATTCAGTTACGTACACTAGGCACCGGTTAGTTGCAGTTCAAGATTGTGAGTGGTTCATTTATAACCCACCCGGGCCAATCAGCGCATTTTTGGATCCCTCTATTGGAACATGTTGTTGCTGCATCATTCATAGCTTGTTAAGACTTCTCTTCATTTTATAATTTGGTGTGAACAGGCTGGTCATGGACTAGTGGATAAGTCAGAAGATACAATGTGTGAGTAAAGCACATTTGTTAGAGATAGTAAGTTTAGTAACTTAGATATTGTAGGATGTCTATGAGTATCGGCATTATTCGGAGTGGTTAATATTCAAGTAAACTAGCTAATCTTGCTAGTGTTACTATTGCAGGATGTCTATATTTATTAGATTATTTGGGGCGGGTAGAACTAATGTAGCATTAGATAGTTTTACTAATGTTACAACATCGCCTATTGAACGCTCCCCTGTCATTGTTGACCTTAGCCAGCCAAGTATTTACTCTCTGTAAGGTACTGAATGATTGTTCTAGGGTAAAAGTGTGCATGGATAAGCAATAGAGTTCAGCCGAGTCCTTTTTTTTTTTTTTGTGATAGAGTAAAAGATTTCCGCCTCTTTTACAAGGTTTACTATGCTCAGCTCTTTTAACTGCTCTTTGCTGAATTTCTTATATTTTCACATGGTGTACCATTTAAGGGTTGAAAGATTTGATTAAAATACAGGTTGATCAACTTAGAGTAATAGAATAGAATAAAGGCATACTGCTGTGTTATGTGTTGCTATATTTAAGGTATTCCCAAACCAATTATATCAAAACTTATTTTTCCCCACTTGAATTTTATTTATACTTTTAGCAAAATATTTTTATTTATTTACTTAATTTAGGGGGCGAATGTTGCCCCCCTGGCTGCACCCATGTGTCAATATATTCTTATTTTTAATACTTTAATATTAGCTTTTTTTTGTCATACAATTTGAGTGCATCTGCAACATTTTGATTTTCCGTTGACGTCAGCAACAATATATATTTTAAAGTCAAATCTGGGGTCGTTTTGGCGATTATTCTGTTTTCTTTTGTTTGTTTTTTCAAATCACCTAGACTGGATCTAAAATGTAGTATGACGTATTTGTTTTAAGTGAAGATGGAGAGGTGGCAAGAAAAGGGAAGTGTTTTTGCAGTTTGTGTGTATATATATATATATATATATATACACACATATACATATATATATATATATATGTATGTGTGTGTGTGTGTGTGTAGTTATTATTTACCTTTCTCAACAAGTTTTATTTACATTTGATTTACGCTGTTTTCCTTGTGACGCTGCACAGTGGCTAATTTACAGCTAACCTCGGTGAATCGGCCAAGACGTCTCTTGTGGGAACAAACATTTGGATACTCAGTCAATCATGGAAAGAGAGCGCAACAATATCACAATAAACTTTGATTTAATAAAAAAACTGATTATTTTCTTAACTGAAGTAAGACCAAATTGAAGTCTTCTATAGAATACTAATTTACTATTTAAAAATTTGGCAGGCAGATTAATGTTCCGTGTTCTATCTTTATGATTCCGAGACTGTAAGGAAATCTCAAACAGAGCTTTATGTTTTACCATCACGTTGGAAAGAGTGTAACGAAATATTACACATAGCTTCATCATACCTTTGTTAAAGTCGACAAAGCTTGTTAATGTTGAATACAGGGAGCCGGGGGCGCCCCCACGAATTCCTCTCGACTGCTGCCACTGTCTGTAAAGGGGTGCTAAGTCGCTGGGGGCAGTGCTTATGCTCTGCTCGTTAGTGTCGGAACAGAGAAAACAACGAAGGAATCTTTGGGAGATCGGTCGAAGGGAATGCTCGGCAACAAAATAACTTATACTATTTACAAAGCACAACCGTGGATGAAACAGTTAAGGTGGGATGGAGGTCACCGTGGGTTAAGGTGGGATGGAAGTCACCGTGGGTTAAGGTGGGATGGAGGTCACCGTGGGTTAAGGTGGGATAGAGGTCACCATGGGTGAAGGTGGGATGGAAGTCACCGTGGGTGAAGGCGGGATGGAGGTCACCGGGGGTTAAGGCGGGATGGAGGTCACCGTGGGTTAAAGTGGGATGGAGGTCACCGTGGGTTAAAGTGGGATGGAGGTCACCGTGGGTTAAGGCGGGATAGAGGTCACCATGGGTGAAGGTGGGATGGAAGTCACCGTGGGTTAAGGCGGGATGGAGGTCACCGTGGGTGAAGGTAAGATGGAGGTCACCATGGGTTAAAGCAGGATGGAGGTCACCGTGGTTTAAGGCGGGATTGAGGTCACCATGGGTTAAGGTGGAATGGAAGTCACCGTGGGTTAAGATGGGATGGAAGTCAGCGTGGGTTAAGGTGGAATGGAAGTCACCGTGGGTTAAGATGGGATGGAAGTCACCGTGGGTTAAGGTGGAATGGAGGTCACCGTGGGTTAAGGCGGGATGGAAGTCACCGTGGGTTAAGATGGGATGGAAGTCACCATGGGTTAAGGCGGGATGGAGGTCACCGTGGGTTAAAGTGGGATGGAGGTCACCGTGGGTTAAGGCGGGATGGAAGTCACCGTGGGTTAAGATGGGATGGAAGTCACCATGGGTTAAGGTGGGATGGAGGTCACCGTGGGTTAAGGTGGGATGGAGGTCACCGTGGGTGAAGGTAAGATGGAGGTCACCATGGGTTAAAGCAGGATGGAGGTCACCGTGGTTTAAGGCGGGATGGAGGTCACCATGGGTTAAGGTGGAATGGAAGTCACCGTGGGTTAAGATGGGATGGAAGTCAGCGTGGGTTAAGGTGGGATGGAAGTCACCGTGGGTTAAGGTGGAATGGAAGTCACCGTGGGTTAAGATGGGATGGAAGTCACCGTGGGTTAAGGTGGAATGGAAATCACCGTGGGTTAAGGCGGGATATAAGTCACCATTATATAAAGGTGAGTTGAAAGTCTTGGCAATTGTATTTGTTGCAATACCAGTAAAATTGTGTTTTGTTTCAGCGTACGGTAACCTGGGCTCAGTACTCAGCTCCAAAGGGCGTACCGAAGAAGCGGAGTGGGCCTTCAGGATGGCTCTGAGGTACCGTGTCAACATGGCGGATGTACACTATAACATGTGAGTTTAAAGAATAAATACATAAACAGACATTTAATTAGTCACTTGTCGTTGCCCGTCATCGCACTTATCAAACAAAATCTCATTCGTTTATTACTTGACTTACTTTCCACTGAGCCATGGGAATGGGAAATACAATTGGAATTTTACGAAGAAGGGGCAACATTAAATTACGAATAATATATAAGTTAATAGAAAAATATATCATGTTTTGTTGGTAATGATTTTTAGAAATTGATAAATTATAATTCAAAGAATTTTTGATTCTTTTATGAAAGGGCATATTTATTTTTACATCTATTATTATTATTATTACTATTATTATAATTATAATAATAATTAGGTGTTCTGTCTCACGACAGGTCATTTCATTTTTTCGGTGAATTTGGCCGCCTATGTACCCCGTCCTCTGCCTCTTACTTCAGCTCCCAGAATTTTATTATTTCATTCAAGTCATCTAGTATTTGAATCCTACTCCATAAACTCCTCTTTCCCTCAACTTTTCCTTCTATGTCATTGTTAAGAAGACAGTTTACATCTAGAGAGTCTTATACTGAAAGAATTTATAAATATTTAGAATAAAAGAATTGGAAATACTATAAGTTGCATTTAGAAGAACTATAATTCTTATTTTATTCCAGGCAAATATAATTGAAAGATTTTGTATGTAATATAAATAGTAGTGTAAATATTTGTTTTGTAATTTATATTACTGACGTATAGTAACATAAACAGTAAAAAAGTCCTGAAAAAATCCACCTAGAAATAAATTATTACATTTTAAGAATACATTCTTTTAAATATAAAATTAATCATCCTACCTTCAATCTTACATAACTTGTATTCACATTCGTGTATATAATGTATTTTCCACACATATATTGCTTCACAAAACCAGTAATAAATCAAAAATCTTATAATAATATGGTAAAATTGTAACTAAAATGTTCTGCGAGGGTTAAATTTAAAGCCTAACAATCAACAAATAAAGTTTTGACATGTAGGTATTTGGAATTTTATAAAAGTAGTAGAGCTATGACAACTCATCAAATTAAAATATATTGTAGAGGAGTGTAAATTTTTTTAAAACAGACATTGAAGTCTAAGATTCTATTCACAGATAAATGTTATTTAATTTAATATCTTTGAGGGTTAGTATATTTCCCTTTGCAATATTTTTTTTATGTAACCAACAAAAATTTAAATGATACACCTAATTATAAAACTATATAATTTATATTTACCCCTCTCTCGAGTTTTATTATCCATTCATCTAACCACATTTAATTAAATCATTAGTTTAGGAATGAGGATGGTTGAATTTAGGGGAAAACTAAACCCATTTTCACGAAGGTAAAGTGATAAACCATTTAGGAAAAACCACCAGAAAACCCAGGCAGGATTCAAACTTTGACTTTCTGTTCTTAGCAAACAACGCTAGACTATGTTGACGTTTAGTCCACGCACCTACCGTGAGGAATACGAGAAAATGAAAAATATAAAATAAGGAGACGTATTCACTGCGGAATTATTAAGTTACAGAAATAATTTGTAAAATACCACCAAAATGATAAAAAGCATAGTCCTAAAAAACAAACTTTCTTTACAAAAAGTTGAGAAAATTTTGATTTAAACTTTTTTTATTTTTACAAAAGTTGTTTTTATTCGCAATTTCCTCTACCGTTCAAATTTAAGATTTGTAGAGCCGTGTTATAAAGTTACAAGTTTCAAAGGAAAATAAAGTTTATATTAGGACGCTTGCAACGAGAGTTTTCCTTGAGTGTTTGAAAAATCTTATCGCTTCAATGGGGGTCAAATAGGACTAAATAGAGGTCTTGTTACCTAACCTTGAAAGAGTATAAGGGGAAAAAAATATTTCTGAATGTTGATATAAGTGTGTTTTTAAAGGTTTATCAACCAGAAATCTCTCAACTCTTCACTTAATGATTGTATTGTAATCTAGTGTATAAGCTCTAAGAAGTATTTTTTTCTCACCACATCTTACTACCCGTTCAAGTTATAACCCTATGTACTAATTATGCTAATCTTTTAGGGATGTGGAAGCTTGAATTTAGATGAATTATACTAATATTTTCATGGAGGAAGAGTCGAAAATAATTGAGGGAAAAGCACACACCTGTTTCAGAACCTTGGTCTCCTGGCTATCGGCAGTATTGCAAGAGTGACGTCTTAACCCATGCGATCACCGAAGTGGGTCTTTATGTCCTTTGATTGTTTGGTTGTAAAATGGTGACACACAGCAGCTATGCTGGAGAAGGTTGCGTTGGGAGGGCGTAGCTTTTACGTCTTAAACAGATATTTGTAAATCAATATTATATTTGGCAAAATTCAAGAGTTTAGTTGTTAAAGAATTTTAATTTCATTTTATTTTTGTTAGAGTTAGTGTTGTATTTAGTCGTATGCATTCATTAAGAGATTTTATTTATATCTTTAGGTTTTTTTTATATAAATTTGAAGTAATATTTTTTTAAATAAATTTTAGGTCATCAAAGCCCGGGTTTAGTTTATGCGGCTTCTTAATGAACGTTCAGATTATCCGCAACTTCTACTACGTCATTGCCAGCATAGGTCCAAGAAGGTGAATTTTAAACTAACCCACCAACATTCGCCTGGAAAGAGAATGAAAACAGACTTTGGAAACATCCCCTAGCGTAACCGGGCTGGAATTCAAACCAAAAACCAACCTATCGGGTAAATGAACTCAAGTAAAACTCTCTAGCGCTTATATAATTCAACCGATGGCCCCAAATTTAATAATTTAACGTAAAAATTTAAGTTTTTTTTATTAAAACTTGAAAAAATCCCATTACAGAAACATTATCAACATAAAATTATTTTTTTTATCACTGCGCCCTACTATCCGTTCAGATGGAACGCCTTTGAACTAATTAGGCTAATTGTTTTTGAGATAAGGAAGGTTGAATTTAGAGGGAGTGTAACCGCATTTGCCTGGAGAAAGAGTGAGAAACTCATTAGGAAAAACCTTCCTCAGTACACCCGATTGAGATCAATAATCTATTATATTTCGAGAGTGACGCCTTAGACCATGCGTACACCGATGTGGGTTTAAAACTATTACACAGCGAGAAGTGCGTCTTGCAGCATCCGGACCAACAAGTGCGTAACAGTGGTCACACTGTCTTAAACCTTCAGGATTTCAATACACTAGTTTTCGGTAATAGGGGATGTCCTGCGCAAATGAGGGTGCACTTCTTTTAAAACCAGCCCTCTTTCCCATTCTTAACCTTAAGAGTTAAACCGCTAATAACCTGAGGGTTAAACGGGATACAGTCAAATTTTCACACAAAGAACCTTTATACGAAAGCTAGATCTACTTTCACGTATTAATACGTCAAGTCATGTAATCTGTAGCTGTCACTGTTGATAGATATTATCAATACGTTTGAAATAAGACTAATAATATAGTAGAATATTATCAATGTTGATCACGAAAAGTATGTTTTTATTTTCTAAAATGCTCTTCCAAACCTAATTCCCACTATAGCTAAAAAGAGCTTCTCCAATAGTTCAAGAAAAGCCCAAGTGTTCAGATACAAGTGACTTATAGACCGCTTAAATCCCGGCGCTAACAGCGAAGACGCCTGAAAAATGAACTACAATAAAACCCTTTTGGTCTCGATCTTGTTGGAAATTGAAAGGTCGGAGATACAGAGACCGGAAACTGATGATTCCCGGGATGGAAGGCTGTGAAATAACAACGGTAAGTCGACTGCTCCCCGGATACACTTTGGAAATCGTTCTCAAATGGATGTTGCTTTCTTCCTGTCCTTTAAAAGCTTTTTATTTCCTCTTCTACTAGATATTTTTCATCTCTGTGAAGTATCGGAAATATAGAGGGAATTGCTGCAGAAAGGTGGGAAACATTTAAACATATATTCTCTCGATGATAAAATGAAACAACAGTTTTTAAAAGTGGTAATTAGTGTTTTAAAAATTTATTACTATTGCATAAAATATCATTGGCAACCAAAGATAAATTTTAACCCTAAGTTTAAAGATAAATTTCAACCTTTTAACACATAAAAAAATATCAATCTTGGATCCAAAGAGAAATGTTAATCTTGTGTTCAAAGATAAATGGTAACCTTCATCACGGAGAGAAATTTAAATCTAATTACAAAACTAAACTCCAATCAAAGTTCCGAGCTACATTTTAACCTTAAGTCCAAAGCAGAATTTAATGAGGCCACTAGCTTCCCCCAGGCTGCGCAGGACATTTACAGCTAATATGTAATACAGGTTTAGTCCATTATGAGTAACTTACGGACGTCATGAGTGAGGATGGTGGTGTGGCAGGTGGGGCATTCCCCACCCACCCCCCCCAATAATTTGATAAATTTGTACACTCTCAGTACTGTTAAGGAAATAGTAAATTGCTTTATTCAGGAAATTGAAAATCAATGTTTGGAGCTAAACAATATAAATTATTAAGGTTACTTTTTTATTTGATCTCTACAGAGTATCCCAAACTAATGAATCAATAATAAGGTGTGACAGAAGGGAGTGCGAGTAATTTTACAGTTTTTATAACATTAAGTGTCTTTAGCCAAAATAGATAAAACATTTCTCCAGTAGCAACAGAAAGTTTAGTTTTCTGCACATGCTAATATCAACAAATCTTAAATATCTGTCAAGGGTGTCCTGGAATTTTGTCAAAACTTTTTATATAAAGAGAAAAAGTTTTGACAAAATTCCAGGACACCCTTGGCAGATATCAAAGATCTGTTGATATCAGCACGTGCAGAAAACTAAATTCTATGTGCTACTGGAGAAATATTTTATCTATTTTTGACAAAAAAATTAAAGCTATCAAATTGTAAAAATACTTGCGCTCACTTCTGCCGCACCTTAATACCAAACGTAAAAATAAATGAAGAACAACTTTGATAATTCAGAAGGAAGTGTTTACACTTTCATTTGTTTGTTTGTTCGTTTATATTAGATGAGATTGCTCCGTGCAATGAACGGAGATTATCCCGATAGGCGAGTTTAAGGATGTGACTGGTTCTTAGAATTGTGTGGACATACGGGATGGTTTTGAAAATGTAATTGTTTGGTCTGATGAAGCCACTTTTAAACTAACTGTTTTGTTAATCGCCACAACTGTGTTTACTGGTCTAGGGAGAACCCACACGTTAGATTAGAACGAGCAGTCATCTAACCAGGGATATCCGTCTGATGTGGCCTATCTTCCAGAGGACTTTTACCTTTGCGGTACTTTCGAGAACGCTGTGTATTCCCCAAAACCACGAACATTGGTGGACATGAGAATTGATGCAACTGGTAGTCATTACGAACATTTATATTTTTAAGGGAAACCATGAAACTCACAATGTGTACATCTAAATTATCTGGTAAAATTATAAACATTAAAATAGTCGATACATTAATTTGGGACACTCCGTATAATTTATTCCACTATCATAATACATGAGGGGTCAGGACAAAACCATGATACCCGCATAGATTTGGATGGAATATGTTAATGTTCACTATCTAAGTTTTATGAAATCCGTTAAGCTAACTATAAAAAATAAATAAAAAATATTTGTCGATATTAACTAGCCTCAATGTCTCGACGGAATATACATATTTTAAATTTACCACCACGTCTTACTACCCGTTCAGGTTATACGCTTATGTTCTAATTACTCTAATGGTATTAAAGGATTATAAAGCTTTATTCAGAGGAAGTATACCTAGATCCGCATGGAAGGAGAGTGGAAAACCATTTAGGAAAAAACCTCAGTACACCTGACCAAGATTTGAACCTTGATTTCCCCTTCAATAGCAGTTTAGTATACTGCGAGAGTAGCGCGTTAGACCACCCAACCAAGATTCGAACCTGGATCTTCCGTCAATGGCAGTCTATTCTACTGAGAGAGTAGCGTGTTAGACCACGCGGAGACCGAAGCGAATAGACTGAATATAAAAACAACTTGTAGTTCAAGAGGTAAGCTACCAGAAATCACTCCTAACACATTTTTTCATAAAATGAAAAGGGTTATCATCTTTTTACCCAAAACCCCCTATCAGTGTGATTCTTTTGGTATGAAATAATGTTTATTTTCTTCATTTAAAGGGTAATTCAGCTGAATAGTCACAAGCTTTGAACACAACATTAGCTTATATTGATTTCATAAGAGTACATACAAACATTTTTTTTTCTAGTTTCCTAATAAATATAGAAACCCTAAATTAACTCATTTATATTTTCCCCCAGAGGTGTTCTGCTGCAAGGCAAGGAACATTTCCAAGAAGCCATCAAGAGCTATGAGCTGGCAATTCACTACCGCCCTTCCTTGGCATGTGAGTATCTCAATCTTTTAAAGGCTGTATATTCAGTGAGATAATTGATTAAAACAATACTTCTTCGACCGATTTACTCTCTAGAGCAGAAGTGGACAAACAGTCGATCGTGAGCTACCGGTCCACCACGACCGCCATTTTGGTCGAATGCCTGGTTGATCAATTAAAAAAAGATTGAGAGAATGAAAATGAAGGTGTGTTTGCAGATTTTTCTCTCAAATTATAAAAGCGAGATAACGAAACTGTCTGACTGATAACCATATACAATCCTACCTTCGTTTATGACAGAGTAATTATAAACTCATATTCAACAAACTGTCATGCGGCAACTTCAAAGTCAAGGGTTTAAAGAGAAAATACTATTTTCAAGGAAATTATATATTACGTGGTTTGATGAAAAACTCAGATTTAGTTTGAGAATGGATTATAAGTTGGTGACCTGGCGGTCTAGTAAGGGTAAGGTTCAGACTTCCGTACTGGCGCCGGGGTTCAATCCTCGGTCCCGGCACAGATTTATCTGATTACCAAACCCTTCCTTACTCTGACAAGACATCTGTGAATGTGGGATGCCAGGCCTCCACCGTGTTCGATTCCACGTTAAACTGTAGGTCCTTCATTTCATCTCACAATCACCCTACCATTACACATTAACGTAAGTGCGTATAACCCGAATGGGTAGTAAGACGCGGTGCTAATAATAATAATAATAATAATAATGATTATAAGTTATTATATGCAATATAATTTTACTATTAAAACACATAACGGTTTATTAATTGCTAACCGCTAAAACCGTAGTAGATCGCAAAGGATGTTCCTTCTCTGGAGTAGATACCTAGATTAAAAAATCTGGCCACCCCTGCTCTAGAGCAATTCGTAAAAAAACTTTTTGATAGCGCGTGACTAATATACCAATAAAGTTTAGATATATTCTTTAACGTGTCCGTAGGAATATTAAATAGCCAAAATGATTAGTGAAATCTTTAATAATAACATTTTTTTCTTTAAAATGAAAAATGACACCTCTACACGGAGATCTAACCCAAGACCCTCGACTTAGTGCGCCAATGCTCTAACCACTGAACTACCCAGGAGTCGTCCCATGTCCAGGGTCATTCTTCACTCTTATTTTAAGGCAGCGTCTGTGTTGGACGTGTGGAAATCGTCAGATACAAATTTGTTTTCAATTAAGACCACGAGCTATCAGATAACGCAGTGACCTTTGACTCTGGAGAGATTTATGCTTCCAATAGAACAATTAAAAATTGTAAGAGTGCGCATATAATGGAGGATTAAATTGCAAAGCTCTTATTTTATTAATTACGGTTATAGCCTCCTATATATATATATATATATATCTTTAATTTGAATGCCTGGGTAGCTTAGTGGATAGAGAGAGAGCATTAGAGTAATAACTCAATTTTCCTGGATTTGATTCACATGTACAGGTGCCATTTTAAAATTTAAAGAATATGATATTTAGATGCGGCTACAACCATAATGATCAAATATGATAGCTTTGCTATTTAATCCATGATATTATTATTATTATATTATTATTATTATTATTATTATTATTATTATTATTATTATTATTATTATTATTATTATTATTATTATATTAGCAGCAGCACCGCGTCTTACTACGTATTCGGGTTATAGGCACTTACGCTAAAGTGTAATCGAAAGGTGATTGTGAGATGAAATGAAGGACCTACAGTTTAACGTGGGATCCGAACCACGGTGGAGGCCTGGCATTCCTCGATAATATTATTAATTACATATTAATATATGATTATATATATTTTTAAGAACCGCGTCTTACTACCCATTCTGGTTATACACTTATGTACTAATAGCGCTAATTTGTTAGGGATAAAGAACGTTGTGTTTAGAGGAAGTGCACCCACATTTTCACTGAGGGAGGTTGGAAAGATATTTTGAAAAAAAAAACTACCCTCAGTACACCCGACTGGGATTTGAACCCCAACCCCCCCATTATCAGCAGCCCAGTCTATCGCGAGAGTAACACCTTGTACCAGACCTTTCAAACACGTTTGATCATAAGGGCAACATTTAAAATTGAAAACACCGAGGAAAACACATTTCAAAAAATTAATATTGCCAGCTTCTTAAAGGGAAAAAAAGCAGTTCTATTATCCTTATTATTAAAAAATGGCAAATTAAGTTTATTTATAGTTTTAAAACTTGCTTTACATTTTAAACCAGAAAGATGACATATTTTATCTGTAGTAAATATTAAGGTCTTACAAGGCCATAGTTAGGGGGCTTAGGTGTTCAAACCCCCCCATAAATTTAATGAACGAAATATATATGACTTTATTTATGGTTTGAACAATATCACAAATAAGACACAAGTACAAATTAGGAGGCTGTGCTACCGTAAAAAGCACTTCAGAGAGCTTCTAGAGGTGTTTTATATTTAGCATTTTTTCTAGCCATTGGCAGTTATGATGTTATGTTGCCATAACAAACACTTTAGATAGCTTCTAGAACTGTTTATCAATATAAAAATCTGTTCTAGCCTCCAGCAATTGGGGGGGTGCCCACCAAACGCCCTCTGATATTATTGGCTGGCTATGGCCTTGAGGTGTGAATGTTGAAATTTAAATTCTATGTTTAAATCACTTTAATAATTGATGACAGAAGCTTGTTCGTAATCCATCATCCCCTGGGTCTTAACATCTTTTCATGGGAAGCATATACATATGGTTATATGTATGTATACATATGCATGTATATATGTTTATATGTATGTGTATAATGGTGTATATGTATGTAGGAATGAGTGTGCGTATCTCTGTAAATGTGTTTGTATGTGTATGTGCATGAGTTATGTGTATTTGTGAAATGTGTATGTATGTGTGTAAAACATTATGAGCCAATAACATTTGTATAAATAATGGCTAGATAAAAAAAGGAAGGGAGTATTATGGAAAGAAAAGATCTTTTAATGCGCTAAAAAAAAAAGTTCTAAACTAAAAGCTGAAACATTTACCACTAAAAATAATACATGCAATGACGTATGCAAAAGCTTATAATAATGGACGTCGCTGTCTGTATGGGGAAAGCCGAGAGAGAAATTGTTCGATCTTTTTGCTCTCTCTCTTTTTCAACCTGTCCCAACGTGAGAGAGAGAGAGAGAGAGAGAAATTTGCTACCCAGCAGGTGGTGAAAGTTGCGTCGACAGTTTTCAGCTTGAAACCCTCGTCAACACCCTAGTTTTTTCATCCATCCCTAATCCCCTTCAACCCTCGACACCCCTGAAACCATTCAACAGCTCACCTGCACTGAACTGTTTCTTCTGCATTAGTTTTACACTGAATGTAAAGCCTTACATTCTTCCTTTTCTCTTTATCTTTCTTGAGAACTCTTGTCATCACATATTTGAGATGATTTATGTAAAATATTAGAAGCGCAAAAAAAAAAAAAAGTTTTACTGTAACGAAAGCGCACACTAGGTTAGTAATAGGCAGCTACAAAAAAAAAGACTCATAACTAAAATATGGTCCATCTCGATGGTCTTGCGGTATCATGCTCGCCTCAGGACTTGATATTCATGGGTTCACATCCAGCCAGGGTTGACGGATTTTTCTGAAGTAATAAAAACCTCAAGTACGACTTACTTCAGAGGTAACGTAACGCCGTTGGTCCCATGTCGATTGTGGCATGTTAAATACCTCAAATAAATAAATCAATAAAACTAAAAAATGAAGTGATTATCCATGACCCGCTTAGGTAATATTAATCCGACACCTTGGCTAGGTTGGTGATGGGTCTGTCTACTGACTGACTGACACTGGGCAAGAAAAGGTAGTATTTGAGATTGACCACTTGTCAATGGGTGAGTAAAGGTAGTATTGGAGATTGACCACTTGTAATTGGGCGAGTAAAGGTAGTATTTGGGATTGACCACTTGTCAATGGGCGAATTAAGGTAGTATTGGAGATTGACCACTTGTCATTGGGCGAGTTAAGGTAGTATTTGAGATTGACTACTTGTCAATGGGTGAGTAAAGGTAGTATTGGAGATTGACCACTTGTCAATGGCGTGTTAAGGTAGTATTGGAGATTACTCGCCCAATGACAAGTGGTCAAAGTTGTGTGGAAGATTGACCACAGGTCAGTTGCCAGTTAAAGGTGGTGTTACATATTGACTACAGATTACTTCTCGTAGTTAGGGGATGGATGAGATTGACCACCAGTCAACTGTTGGAGTCTCTTGACCATTGATCCTCATCTCTAGCTACAAACCACTAATCCTCTTTAAGGAGACCACGACAAACTAGTTGGTTTGAGTCCCGACTGGGTCCAAGTTGAGCTTATGTGTTCCAGTGGCGTACCTGAACCTGGGGCAGCTCCTGGAGCGTCTCAGCCGGTGCGAGGAAGCAGTCCTCATGTACCGGAGATGTTCGAGGCTGGACGGGACCGGATTGAAGGACCCTAGGGCCCACGAGGCCACCAGAGTATCTGCCCTGCTCCACCTGGGACGTCTGTACGCGGACCAGGGAGACTCACAGAGGCGGCACAGGCCTACCAAGAGGCTGTCGACAAAATGCCAGAGTACTTCCCTCCTCAGGTAGGAGGATTCACAGATGAGAGCTTATCAAAATTATCGATTATATCTAATTAAAATGTACCCAAAATAGTGTTTGCACACAATTTGATATCAATCGGCCTATATAATGCTTAAGAAACTAAGGGCACAGCCTAATTTAAGGGAAATATCCTCACATTACTATATTTCAATGGGAATGGCAGTCCTGAAACTTTATAAACACTAGTACAATAATTAATAGCTTTGAATTGTCCATTGTGGCCGTTTATTTATTTTTGTCATCACGTGTTATTACTCATTAGACCAGAGGTGAGCAAACTTTTCTACCCGAGGGCCACATGGACATCTGTAATTTCTCTAGCGGGTGGCATGTGACAAAAATCTAAGTTTACCGAATAATTAACTTTATTTTCACACACAAATATATTGATTAGTCATATAACTACCGTAATTACTGTAAACACAATCTTACGCTTGTACACATATTACATTATAAACAAACGTGCTTATTTGTTCACATGTTCAAAAACACACATTGATTAATTATGTATTTAATTTGTCATTTTTATTAATAAAATCACGAAAGTTTTAAATTTGTGTGCGGGCCGCATACATTAAAGTCGTGAGCCACGTGCAGCCCATGGGCCATAGTTTGCCCACGGCTGCATTAAAGTAAAACATAAAAGTGGCCAATTCACACATCTCTAACATAAAAAAGTGCCCAATTTACACATCTCTAACATAAGAAAGTTCCCAATTCACAAATCTCTAACATAAAGAGTGCCCAATACACACATCTCTAACATAAATAGTACCCAATCTACACATTTCCAGCACAAAAAGTGGCCAATCCACCACCACCCTAACATAGCACAAGTACAGCTCAAACTATCTTAACCTAGCAACACTCCATGCCACGCTCTTGAGGGTACTAACAACACTTAACCAGGCTATAAAGTAGGATAAAACGATGGGTTATGGGTTTTAAGCCGCTACGTAACTCCTCCGTGACGCTACTCGCATTCTGCTGAGCGATTCATTAGCGAACTGGTCAAATGAGCCCCGTAGCTGACTGACCTCACGTCGTGTTAGCGTTAATGAGGCGTCGACTCTCCACTAATTAACGAGGAAGATTTGATCCCGAAGCTGCTAGGGGTAACAAGCATCTAATTATCTCCCATCTAAAGGGGAGGGGCAACATAACACAACAGCACGAGACTGGTCAAATGGGGATTACAAGATTTAGAGGGAAGTGACGGATGATTACGCCTTAATGTAAATATGTTTTTAAAAATAATATAAACCAAACCATTCTCCTTATTTACACTTTAATATGTCACCTATCTGATACCATTAATATTACGGTCGTATGGTCTAACGCGTCACTCTTGCCATAGACTAGACGAGCCGATGACGGGAGGATCGGAATTTGAATCTATACTGAGGGAGTTTAATTTCATTACTGGTTTTTCAGTCTCCTTCTACACAAATGTGAGTACGCTTACTCTAAATTCAACCATACCCAAATTAGCGTATTTTCTGATAGCCCGAAAGTAAAGTCAGAAGCAGTGTTAAAAACATTACCTGTATCGGTGATCGCATGGTCTAACCGCTAACGCATCACTCTCATTATAAACTTGATTGGCGGTGAGATTGGGTTTCTATGTGTAAAAAGGGTATTTTTTATTAAATTGCTTCCCAATCTCCCTTCAAGCAAATAAGCGTATAATTCCTTTAAAATTTAATACTCCTTATTTCTAAACTATTTCTGAAAATATGTCGACTAGCTAAACATATAATTATATTAAAAGCTTAGCTTAGATTTATTTTAACTAGGTGTATCCAGCGGATGAACAGTTTTTTTTTAGCATCACGTCTTACTACCCGTTCGGTTTATACGCCTATGTACTAACTAAACTAATGTGTTAGGAATTAGGAAAGTTTTAATTTTGAGGAAGTGCACCCAGATTTGCGCGGTGAGAAAGTAGAAAACCATTAGGAATAAAACCACCCTTATTGCACACGACTGGAATCGAGCCCCGATCTTCCCGTATTCAGAAGTCCTGTCCAAAGCGAGAGTAGAGCGCTAGACTATGCGGCCATCGAAGGGGGTGAAAATAGCTTAATCAACTTGTCAACAAACTGCCCACACTGGAAGAACGTTGTTGCATTATGTTGATGTTTGTTTTTTATAATTAAAACTGTGTAATTAACACTGTGTCTGCACTGAATGAACAGTTTATAATTTGTATCAACATGTGGGACGGATAAGATGTTTTAGTGGCGGCTCTACTCTTATAGTTCATGTTTTTGGTGTTTCAAATACCCATATTATGTTGTTTTTAAATATCAATTGTTAATTAAATACAATTTTCTGAGGTCCATTTAAACGCTTTGCCGAGGAATTAATTATTAGTGTAACCTTTTTAACTAAACACGTACCACATACTAGTCACAACTATAACAAAATACTCTTCGGTGCCCGCCTGGTATAAGGCGTCACTCTTGCAGTAGATTAGATTACCGATGACGAGGAGATCGAAGTTCGAATCCCTGTCGGATGTACGGAGGGTATTTTTATTATCAAATTGTTTTCCACTCTTCCTGCACGCAAATGCGTGTGCACTTTCTCTAAATATAACCATACTCATCCCTAAAATTATTAGCGCAATTATTACATAAGCGTATAACCCGAATGGATAGTAGAATGCGGTGTTAAAATAATAATAATAATAATAATAGCACCATGTCTTACTAACCGTTCGGGTTATACGCTTTAAGTAATAATTACGCTATTGGATTAGGAATTGGGAAGGTCGAATTAGAAGAAGTGAATCCGCATTTTCGTAGAGGGAGAGTGGAAAACCATTGAGGAAAAACCACCCCCAGTTCACCCAACCTCGATCTCCCCGTCATCAGCAGTCAAGCTCTACACGTCTAGCGCGTTAGCCAACTACGCCACCGAGGCGGGTGCGGTGTTAAAAGTAAGTCTTTCAACTAATGCCAACTTCTCATTCGCAGCCACGTTGCTTTGTTTTCTCCAGTCGAGACACAGCTGTACAGTATAAACGTATTCACAACTCTATGGCAATGTTGGCCAACAATTTGGAAATAGAAGAACCGGTCAGAACCAACTTGCTGTGTTGTGTTGGCTCAATCATTGTAGAAAATAAACAGCCAACATGATTCATTATTCCCAAAGATGTACCTTTAATTATACATCCAGCCCAAAAAAAAAATCTTCAAAATTTCCAACCTTGTTTCCATTGGGTTTTTTTTTTCTCTATTATCGTGTGGTTTTACAGACATAAAGCATAATAAACTAGGCTTTATGTCTGTAAAACCACACGATAATAGATATATAATATTAATACCTCTAAACTAACACTAAAAATAGTAGCATGTTATCAATTTTGACAACATTAAAGGTCATTGGCATTTTTTCGAAAGGCCCTTACTATTAAAGTTCTGGTTGTAGTATAAAAACGCCGTAGTTTGGCGTCGTACTACTTGTTTTGTTCATGGATGTACACATGTAAGTACTATATAACAGTATTGTATTGTTACATTGGTAAGTGGGAAAGAGGGGGAGAGGACGAGTATATCAGTGCGCGTGTCTATCTGACACGCAGCAGGTGTGTGATCGCATGCTAATGGGGATCATTCTAAAACCTGTGGAGTGATATTAGGAGATGTATTGACCGAGCCAGAGAAGCCGTAAATCCACGGCGATCAGTAAGTACCGACTGAAAAATAGAGATAGAGCTGCTATAAACCATGAACACATCATATACCGGTGGGATTCAATCATTTTGATTCATGTACCCTCAGATATTATTTCTCTTCAACTTTATAACACCCGCTTCGGTGGCAGAACGATCCAACACGCTACTCTCGCAGTAGATTAGACTGCCGATTACGGGGAGATCTAGTTTCGAATCTCGGTCAGGTGTACTGAGGGTTGGTTTTTCCAAAATGGGTTTCCACTCTCCATACACGCAAATAAGGGGTACACTTCCTCTAAATATAACCTTTCTAGTCCCTAAAACAATTAGCGTATAACACGAACGGGTAGTAAGACGCAATGCTAAAATAACTTTGTACCACCAAAGTTGTTGGTGAATAATGCAAGCCTACATTCTATTATTCACATATAATATAAATTACATCCAACATAAATTATTAAATAATTCGTTTAAAATGAGAAATATTTATGTATATAAGCTATACAGTCAACTCTGGTTATAATGAACATCTACGGACTCAGATATTTGGTTAACTATATCCGACGTTCACTAAATACAATATATATTTTTATTTTAAAAAAATTTAAAAGTAGTGGGTTAGTGACAAACAAAATAAGAGTTCAAATACAATTGCTCTTGATCGAAATATATTAATTAAGCTTTTAAAAAATCGGTTATATGTCTATTGTGTACTTTTTTTAATTAATATTTTTTCCATATCCTTCTCTAAAGTTTGTGCTTTTTACACACTTGATTCCACAATCAGCTCATTAAAAAAACTAAACTGTGTAGAAAAGTATGATTGTTTGAGTTTCTTATACCCTCTGGAAGAAAGGGATTAGTGAAAACAATCACTAAATGCCCACAGACTGCCATTCACTGTCCTGTAACTCCTGTAGTATAAATACAACTCAGAAGACTGTCTTCCTTTACTTGCCGCAGACAAAGGTCAATAATGAGTGCAGTGACTGTTTAAGCAGGTGTCTTCAAGTTTAAACAACAGAAAATTTATGTTTTTAAAGAATGATGATGTTAGAATGACATTTCTTACTGAAAGTTTCAATTTTTCTGTTAATTAAAACTAAAGTTGAGGGTTCATTATAAACGCATTTTTTAAACATACATTAAAATGTATGTGGGTTGGGGCCAATGTTGTTGTTATTATTATTATTATTATTATATTATTATTATTATTATTATTATTATTACTACCAGCACCACGTCTTACTACCCGTTCGGGCCATACGCACTTACGCTAATGTGTAATGGTAGGGTGATTGTGAGATGAAATGGAGGACCTACAGTTTAACGTGGAATCCGAACCACGGTGGAGGCCTGGCATTCCCCACATTCACAAGTTGTGATTAATACACATCTTGTCAGAGGTGAAGGAAGGGTTTGATAATCAGATAAATCTGTGCTGGGACCAAGGATTGAACCCCGGACTCCAGCACAGAAGTCTGACACCTTACCCCTATACCGCCAGCTCACCCTGGGAGTTACATACCTAGTTTTCATCACAATACATTGTTAGTTATCAAATCTCGCAGATTATGGTAGGAAGGACATGTAGCGCGAATGGGACCCAACCGAGATACGAACCTTGATCGCCTTGTCATCAGAAGTCTTGTCTGCTGCGAGAGTGACACCTTATACCATTTGGCCCCCAAAGTGAGTCTCTCGGTTATTATTTATATTTCTTACTTTATATACCTTTTTTTTTTAGGAAATATAATTTTAGTAAATTACCAAAACACTGTGATATTCAAGTTTGATATTTCTCAAAGCCATAAATTTTATTTTATTTTTTATATTAAAAAATCTATATACTTATGTTATGTGAGAAATGAAGGGAATTTTATCAAATTTGATCCTATCTACTCTCCAACCAATAAATTTTAATCATAGCATGAATATTAAAACTGCCCCAAAGGCGTGTAATTACAATTTTACAGGGCTGTCATCAAATACTTGCTTTAGAGCAATATTCGTAATTAAATTAACCGGCATTAGATTCTTTCACCCTGTCTCTTGCCATCCCTGCTTTCCATTGCCTTTCTCTCTTTAATTTACATGAGGCCAACACGGTATTTTCGGTTGGTTATGGATACATACAGGGTGTACGGAAAACGTCATCCAAAAACAGCACTGCAGGAGAGAGGACATTATAACGATTAATTTAAGAATATGAAGCAACGTAGACTTCGGTGGTCATGGGATAAAGTGATCACCTCAGGACTCGATGTTCGTGGGTTTAAACTCAGCCGATTTCTCTTGAGCGATAAAAATACGTTGCGTAACTGTTTTTGGAGGGTATGTAAATCCATAAGTCCCATGTCGTTTGTGGCATTTAAGATAACGTTGTAAGTTATGTGAAAATACCTTTCGTGGCAAATTTGGTAGGTCCTCTCGCGCTCACACATATAAATTCAGCGTGGAAGGAAACAGGTAAACACCACACTTTATGGACTCCCCTAGTACATAGTATTTCTACCAGATGGCGCAGGCCTATCTCCACATGGATAGAAATCCCATCAAACCAATCTTCCGGTTGTTGACTAGGAAACAACTTTCCACGATCAATTTTGGTGGATATATCGGGATAAAATTCGTTGGTCGAATGTGCACAACCGTTTAAACAAATGGCGACTAGGATAACGTCGTGCAGGATGTCCTACTTGTAGAGTATTTCAACGATTTAGTAACATTTTCTCTCTCATCCAGGATAGGTTGCATGTCACAGTATTCTGATAAACAGTAAGTTTCCATCACAATGTGAATATGTACCACTTACCTGACACGAGAATGTCTATGAGCAAGAGTGAAATACCCTACCAATTTTGCCAGTAAAGGTATTTTCACGTACCTTCCAGGTTTTTTTTTTTACAAACCACAATTGACGATGAGATCGACGGCCCTACTTCCTCTTCAAAGGAAGTTGTGATACGGATTTTTATCACTCGGTAAAAAAAAAAAAAAACGTCGTCCCCTATTGGATTTGAACCGATGAACATCACGTCCTGAAGCGAGCACTTTACCCTAGGACAACCGAGGCCGACTACCACTTATATGAACATGCACACCATCCGTTTCGATGACCGCATGGTCTAACGTGCTACTCTTGCAGTAAACTAGATCCACTGATGACGGAGATATAGAGGTTCAAATCTCAGTCAGATATACTGAGGGAGGTTTTCCCTAAATAGTTTTTCACTCTCCCTTTAAACAAATGCGGGTACACTTCCTCTAAATATAACCTTCCTAATCCCTAAAACCATCAGCGTAGTTAGTATAAAACCGTATAGCCTGAACAAGAAGTAAGACGCGGTGCTATTTGGGGACAAAACTATGCACACCACGATCACATACGCTTTAATATTAGCAGTCTGGTGATAGATACCGTGATCCGCCTGCTACGTGAGCGTTCTCATTGTCTGATGGTAGGGGTGTGCGAAGCTTCGAAACAAATATCAGCTTCGACTTCGCTTCGAAAATAATTCCGGTTCAAAGCTTCGTCAATAAAATATTGACTGCTAAAATACTCTATTTATGGACAATTATTGCCATTTATATATGATAATAAGTACATAATCGTATAAACCGAACGGGTAGTAAGAAGCGCTGCTAAAAAAAAGTAATTATAAAACTATATTTATTTGGAAAAAAAAATCTTAAGTAATTGAATTGTAAGTTGTAATATAACTTGATTTATTAGAATAAAAAATTAAATCTTACTATCGATAAGTACAATAAAACATTTTCTAACTAGTTTCAATACATGAAGTTTAATAAACAACAATATAATATATTTTTCTAGTGTAAAAAACTAACAAAAAAAATTAATTCGATCTTCGATTCGGCTTCTAGAATATATATATTCGATTAGAGTTCGTTTCGAATTGAAAAAGTGTACTTTGTATACCCTTAGTTGATGGTAAGAGATTGAGCTTTGTTTACTTCCTACGGTGCCCGTTCTCACAACAGGGGGCACGGGCCACCAGATCCCCGCTGCCTTCGTGTCATTTAAATCAATACTGTTACCAGCAGGAAAGTGATTTAAAAGGCATAGGGGGTTCCTTTTCGCGTATTTAAAATAAAACTTATTCCAGGACCGGATAGAGATGACACGACTAAGATGGTATGGCCATGTAGGAGGAATGGAGAGGGAAAGGATGACGAGGAGGATGTTGAATATGGAGGTGGGGGGTAGGAGTACAAGAGGAAGATCAAGGGACAGATGAGTGAAGGGAGTAAGTAGGAGAGAGGCAAGGACTGGGTTAAGGTGGAGGGAGAGAGGTGGGGGAGAGGCTTATGTTCCAAACAGACTCATCCAGTGGCTGGAAGCTCTTCATGAGGATGAGGATGACTTAGGCCTGCTTGCCTAAAACTACGTTAAACTACTTGCCCTATTTGACTTGAGGAAAAATTGATAGTAAGAAGGTCGATTCATATCTGAATTGTACATATCTTTATCGACTTAATCACAGGCCGTGGCTATTGGCTGGCATTTTCCGTACACCTTGTATACATAAAATTTGAATAATCTATAATACATGTGGCTTTGTTTTAGTTTTGGGTTGAGGGTGTGGGGGTAGTATATAAAGGAAAGGAGGAGTAAGGAAATATTAAAAATAAAAGTGCTTCCTATTGTCAGATATCAGAGAGATTAATTCCGTGACGTCATCTGTACAGCAGTACTTTTATTTTTGCTCCGAGTCTTTATTAATCATCCAGGATATACGTATTTAATTACACAAATTAGGTGGGCATGAGTAAGGTAGAATCAAGAGGATTATAAATCCACATTTGCGCGGAGTGAAAGTGAGAAACAATTTAAGTAAAAAAAAATCTTCATTACATCCCACCAGGACTCGAACCTCGAACCTACAGTCCAATTCTATTGCGATTAACCTACGATCTTAAATGTGTTTGTTTATATGTTTGTAAATATTTGTCCTCAAGATAGCTTAGAACTTATCCGCTTCTGTGGTCGAATGTTCTAAGGCGACACTCTCACAATAAACTGCACTGTCGATGACGGGGAGATCGGGGTTCGAATACAGGTCGGGTGTTCTGAGGCTGTGTTTTCCTAAATGATTTTCCACTCTCTCTTCACGCAAGTGCGGGTATACTTCATCTAAATTAAACCTCCACTTTCCTTGACAAATTAGCGTTACTAATCCATAAGCGTATAATACACAAGGATAGTAGGACCGCGGTGCTAAAACAAAACAAATACCTTATTTACCTAAATCACCCACCTCGGTGACGTAGTTAGTAAACGCGATGGTTTGGTGTTCAGTTATACTGCAGAAGACAGGGAGATCGAGGTTCGAATCTGGGTCGGGTGAACTGGGGCTGTTTTCCTAAATGGTTTTCCACTCTCCCTCCACGCAAATGCGGGTCACTTTATCTTTATTCAACCCTCCCCATTCTTAACCCATTAGCTTAAATAGTACTTAAGCGCTTATCCCGAATGGTTAGTAAGAGGCTGTGCTAAGTATTTACCTAAATTCTAACTCCGAAGGGTATCTGATACAACATGTGTTTGAGTACTGTTGTGCATTATGTATCCCCCACATGAAAAGTGTGTTAGCTGCGTTGCTTATGGTAATAACTCTCCTCTCCGTAGCCCTTTCCAACAACCACCCCCGTTGAGGTTTAATATACGAGTTTAATTTTAAAACACTAGTTCACCTGTAATCATGTAAAATTAATGGTCGAGGTCGGCGGAAAACTGGGTGAGGGAGGGGGGCGGGTTTGTAGATTGGTCACCCTTTTTCTGCGGGCGGTTGAGGGGCGGGGTGAACTGACCTACTGTACCTGTGGTGCCACCTACTGGGGCAGACCTTGTATTATTAAGCTTTACCTACTTTGTAATTACTGTTTTACGACATAAATCACAGTCGAATTACTGGGAGAGCCTTCGGGGTAGTAAGGGATTTTATCACACAGTTTTTTTTAATTATTGTTATTATGAAATGTTATCGCTTATTTATATTACGCAGCTTTGTTTACCTACTGAGATATCCGCATTTAATTACACTAATGAGCTTATATGAGGGAGGCAAAATTTAAAGGTCGTATGCCCGTATTAGCGTGGAGAAAGTGTGGGAAACCATTTAGAAAATAAAAACATCCTAAACTACCCTATCGGGATTCGAATTCTAACTTTCCACAATCGGCAAGCCACTTTGAATGAGGTTAACGTTTGAGATGGCATGTCCCTGATGCGTGAGCATGTTGTGGAACAGTCATGGTATACTACATGGGATTTATTAGTTTGGTTTTCCCATTATCCTTTCACAAAAATGCGGGCATATTTTCTCTAAATTCCCTCAACCCATTCCCCATTAGTGTGAATACAAGAATAGTCCAGACGGGTAGCAAGACAAGGAACTACTGGTCTAACTCAAAGTGGAAAAGGACGCGAGAAAAGGTCAGTGTTTTTTTTGCAGTTTTCATAACAAATATTTTTTTATCCAAATAAAATAAAATATTACTCCAGTAGAAAAATATAGTCTAATTTTCTTCACATGGTGATATCAACAGTTGTTGAATATCTTCATTACTCATGAGCATAGCGGCATTGAATGACAAACTTTTTAAACTTTAAACTTTTTAAATTGAGAGAAAAGTTGTCATTAAATTCCAAGACACCCTTGATATTCAACAACTTTTGAGCTCACCATGTGAAAAAAATTAGCTCTATGTTACTGGAGAATTATTTAATCTATTTTTCCGAAAAAAAAATGGTTGCTATAAAAATTTCAAAAATAATACTGTTTAGTATAATTTACAATTGAATGAAAACTAAAGAAGCCTCTGGAGGACCAGTGTTACGAACACGGATAAATGAACTGTATGGTGGAAAGGAAATTTATAGAGGCAACTCACCTTCACTTTATGTGGTATAACTGGCAGTGTCCTGGCGCAGTCTTCTTCAACAACACACACGAATAAAAATCTAGACCACTTCCGGGTGAAGGGTTTACGGAACCTTATCACTTTGTCTTGATCGAGTCTCCGTGCACGGCACAAATTAATCAACACACTAAAAACTCCACGCCAGCGACACTTGGCGGGAAAAATAAACATATAGTGGTCCAGGTATGGTCTTGTTGCCTCCAAGAGTGGGGAAGGTTAATGTAAGATATGAAAAAACCAAACAAACAGAAATAAACCTCAACAATAACAATCAAAAACTCACAAACCAAAACAAAACAAAAACAGTTCAATGTCGAGGCATAGAGAATCTAGATAAAAGGAGCACTATTCAAAGATATAACATAGAGGAATGAAAATGAAGTATAGGATTAGTAATATTCGTCAAACAATAGAAAACTATACAAACATACCGCCCACCAAAAACTAAAATGAGTTTTTTAAGAACAACAAACCAGCAACAAAGATATGAACAGAATAATATTATAGGAGAATGTATCCTTCCTATTGATTAGGAAGTGGACATAATTTTACAACCGGTCGTTTGAGGGTCCCGTGCTCGGTGCGGACACTTACGACTCTCGTTATCCCATCCCTTCCAGGGTACACCTCTGCTACTCTTCCGAGCAGCCACCTGAGTGGGGGAAGATTGTCTTCCTTTATCAAGACTAACTGTCCTTCTTGTAAATTGACCTTGTTTGTAGTCCATTTTTGTCGCTGTTGGAGAGTATGGATATATTCCCTTGACCATCTTTGCCAAAAGTGCTGATAGGCTTGTTGTATCAACTGCCAGCGTTTCAACCTGTTGGTAGGTAGCTCAGTTACGATCTCCTCAGGTGGTCTGGTGAGAGAATGACCCACTATGAAATGTCCTGGTGTCAATGGATCAAGGTCATTCGGATCCGCAGAGAGAGCACAAAGAGGCCTTGAATTTAGCACGGCTTCAATTTGAATGAAGAGCGTGGAGAGGCTTTCAAAGGTAAGTGTCTGATAACCACCACTCGCTTTAGGTGAGTTTTTGCCGACTTGATACCAGCCTCCCATAGTCCACCAAAATGTGGAGCTGAAGGTGGGTTGAAATGCCAATTTATACCTTGGACCGAAAGTTTATCTGTTACCACTTTGGTTTCGGTATGGGATTCTAGATGCCTTTGTATTTCTGTAAAATGGCGCTTGGCACCTACAAAGTTTGTGCCACAGTCGCTATAAATGTCTGAGCACATACCCCGACGGGAAATAAACCTAAGAACGGCATCAAGAAAGGCCCTTGTGCTTAAGTCTGATACCACCTCAAGGTGCACTGCCTTAGTTGCCAAGCACACAAACAAACATAAATAAGCCTTGAGCACCTTAGAATTCCTTAATTCAGATGATTTTATCTGGAAGGGTCCTCCATAATCCACTCCAACTCGCACAAATGGTCTTGATTGCTGCACACGCATTGCTGGGAGGTCCCCCATGAATGGTTGGAGAGCAGGTGCCTTAAATCGAAAACATCTCATACACTTGAAGATCCGGGTTTTTATAACAGTGCGTGCTGAGAGAATCCAGTACTGGTCTTGAATGAGTGAGTGGGTTGTTCGAAGTCCAGCATGAAAATGAGATACATGGTAGTGATCAACAATGATATCGGTGATATGACTATTTTTAGGCAACAGAAGAGGATGTTTTGTGTCATACCGCAGTGAAGAGTGTCTCAAGCGACCTCCTACCCTCAATAGGCCCTCCTGGTCGAGAAACGGGTTTAGGCCCCTCACGCGGGGTGAACATTCCCGGCCCTTCTTTATTTCTTCAAGTTCTGACTCAAACGCCTGTTGTTGAACTTGTTTGATACATAACATGCGGGCCGTCTTGAGCTCCTTGGACAACAATGGGCCTTTACAACGATCTTGATTCTTTACTTTGGAGTTCTGAATAAACCGTGCTAAAAATGCGATGACTCGTTGCAGCTTTACCCATGATGAGAAACGTTTGAGAAGGTCTGCCCACCAAGTATTCACTTCTGCTACTAGACTGGTAACCCTTACAATCTTTAATTCAGGTAACTCTACCTGGCAAGTCACCTCAGGCAGCTTGGGCCAACTACTAATGGGTTGTTTCAGCCACTCTGGTCCTGTCCACCAGATGTGGAAATTTGTCAACTCTTCAGGATGTAAGCCTCTAGATGCACAATCAGCCGGATTTGAATTAGATGGGACATGTCTCCAATGTTGTGCTGGTATTGCTGCTTAAATTTGGGCTACTCTGTTGGCAACGAATGTTTTCAAAAGATGTGGTGACGTTTGAATCCATGCCAAAACGATGGTAGAATCTGACCAAGTATACACAGTTGACACCTGTAATCGTTGTTTAAGGTTCTGCTGCACCCACTCCATAAGTGTGGCTAGGAGCTGAGCCCCACAAAGCTCAAGCCTAGGAAGAGATAAACTCTTAACCGGAGCTACTCTTGACTTGGCAATAAGGTTGTTGACTTGAATTTCTCCATTGCCCGTGGTAGTTCGAAGATAGACGACTGCTGCATATCCTTTGATAGATGCATCACAAAATCCATGAAGCTGGCAATTAATAGCATCACTGGTTGGTAGAAATCTGTTGATCTTGACATGTGTAAGAACATGAAAGTTTGAACAAAACCTTTGCCACCCTTGTCCGAGCTCTGGTGGAAGTGGTTCATCCCAATCAAGTCTTATGGTCCACAAAATCTGCATGAACGCCTTAGCCCAGAACACCACTGGAGATAGCCACCCCACAGGATCAAATATCCTAGCAATATTTGAGAGAACTGCCCTCTTCGTTAATGTAATCTCAGAGGGATGTACATGATAAGAGAATGAATCTGATGTGGGGTCCCATTCCAGTCCTAATATCTTAATTATTTGATCTCCATCTTCTTCAAACATGAGGGGAACTTCACGGTGTTCATTTGGTATCCTCTTTAATACTTCAGGGTGGTTGCTAGACCATTTTCTAAGTTGGAAGCCTCCTAAGCTTAGCAATTCAATCAGCTCGGTTTGTAAACTGAGAGCAGATTCCACTGAATCAGCACCAGTGACTATGTCATCAACAAAAATGTCCTTACATAGGACCTGGGCAGCACGAGGGTAACGAAGTTTTTCATCAGAAGCGAGTTGACGCAGGGATCGCATCGCTAAGTACGGAGCTGAAGATACACCATAAGTCACAGTATTCAATTGATATTCTTGAATCTGTTGATCAGGGGATTCGCGCCACAGTATTACCTGGTAATGTCGGTCATCCGGAGTGACAAGTATTTGTCGATACATCTTGCATATATCAGTGGTGAGCACAATGGGATGAAATCGAAAATTCATAACAATTTCCACAATTTCCCTTTGCAGTTTGGGACCCTTCAATAATGTATCATTCAGTGACTGACCCGATGATGTTGCTGCAGAAGCGTCAAATACAACTCTCAGTTTGGTGGTTGAACTAGATTCTTTGGATACGCAATGATGTGGAATATAGTATTTAATGTCTTGGATCATTGATGGTTCAATGCGCTGCATGTGACCGAGTTCTTCATATTCCTTTAGAAAGGTCACATACTGTTCCTTTAGTTGTGGGTAACGAGCTAGGCGACGTTCCAGCTGAATGAGTCTCTTGACTGCTTGTTGATGTGATTCTCCCAGCTCTGGTTGTGCATCCTTGAAAGGTAGCCGAACAATGTATCTACCCTCATTGTCACGAGTGTGTGTTGTCACATAGTGTGCCTCACACATAGCTTCATTAGGGTCAATGTGTTTAGTCACGGGTAATTCTTCCACCTCCCAGAAGCGTCGCAAAACATTGTCAAGTGATGGTTCAGTAGCAACAAAAAAAGATGAGACACTAGAAGTTATAAGTGGTTGAGGTCCTATTCGACCAATTATGATCCAGCCAAAAATGCTATGCAATCCTGAGGGACAATTAGATGAACTTGAATACCGCCCACCATCAAAGATCTCGGGGTATACATCTGCACCTAAGAGAATGTCAATCGGCCCTGGTACATGAAAATGAGGGTCAGCCAGCTGAAGATGAGCAAACTCCTGAACCATATCTTTAGAAAGCATGGTTGATGGCATTCCCGATGTGATTTTACTTAGAATGATAGCCTCGGTGATCAACTGAGGACCATAAACACCACAGGGTTTCACCTCACATATCACAACCCCCTTGTTGGTTTGCACAGTTGACTGAGAGATCCCTTTAATCGGAATTTTCAACTTGCGACGTGGCAGGCACAGCCGGTGAGCACAGTCTTCAGTAATAAATGATGATTGTGACGCACAATCTATCAACACTCTAACCTTCTGATAAGCACCGTGCCCATCCTTAACCTGTACTACAGCGGTTCCCAACAAGACTGTAGTAAGGCTCACAGAACTGGTGGTAAGTGAGTTGATGTGTTCACCCCGTGTAACAGTGCCTTCATGGCCTGGTGAATGAGCCTGATGGGTAGCATCACCTTGCATATATCTACTGTCTCTATGGGTGGGATCAGTGTGAGAGCTGGTAAAACGTTGGTTTGAGCTAAACGATCCTTGACCGCAAGTGTCAGTGCCTTGATTAATTGACCCTATGTGCAACAATGTGTGATGAGTTTGATTGCAGTGTGGACACTTGAATTTTGAGGAACACTCCTTTACTTGGTGCGATCCCTTTAAACAATTAAAACACAAATTATTTGACTTTACCCAATCCCGGCGTTGTGTCGGTGTCTTGCTCGTGAACACTGGACACTTATAGATACTATGGTTAGCTTGACACACAGAGCAGTGACCTTGATTTGAATCAACATAAAATGATCTTCTCACTCCAACAGGTGAATTTAGTTTTCCTTCCATCCTCCTGTTGGTTGCTATATGTCTAGTACTCGCGCTAGTTTGCAGTGATATACCTTGATTTGCAGATGACAGTGCTTTGCATTGATTTTCAAGAAATTCCAAAAGTTGATCAAAGCTTGGTAGTTTGGTAGCCATGTGCGCAAGTTCAAACATCAGCCGTGTCTCTCTATCTAACTTGTTCAGTGTCAAGTTTAGTAAGATAAAACTCCACTCACAAACTGGAAACTTTAACACATTAAGTGCACCCAAGTTCTCCTTAAATGTGTCCACTAGCGCCCTTAAGTTCTGTGGCGACCTTGAGGTTAGACCCGGGAATTGCATTATCTTCTCTAAATGTGTAGTAGCTATTGACCTCACATCTTGGTAACGTTCTGTAAGAGTCGCCCAGGCTAACGGGTAGTTCTCATCTGACACCGGTAGTGACTTTAATAAAGTCAGGGGCTCACCAGATAATGTCGTCAAAAGATATTGAAACCTTTCCACTGGTGTTAAGGTTTTGTTTGTATGAATGAGAGAGACGTACAAGTCATGAAATGTTGTCCAGTCAGTGTTTATACCACTAAATGTGGGCAGTTGCAACTTAGGCAATTTTGCTGACAATGCCTTTACCGGAGGCCCATTATCATTTCCCGACGTGGATGAAGGCTTAGTAATCCGTGCATAAATCTCCTTAACCTGGTAGTAGGTCATGTCAAAGTCCTCAATCAACTTGTCATGTGCTTCAACATCAAAGTCCCTCTTAGATTTTCTTGCCGCGACTCCTAACTCAACGTGAGTTTCTTCAAAATCCCTCCTTAAATGTTCTAAGTCTGAACAATGTGCCTTAAATAGCTCTAGTTTGGTAATGTCACCTTGAACCTGTTCCGACAGCTTGTAAAGTCTATTAACCCGGCCAGTTATCACCTTAAACCTAGCTTCAAGGTGTGCATAAGACATGATGATAGAAACTAACACAAATTAATGTAAACAAACGGGAACTAAATACAAACGTAAGCAAACAAGAAACTAACTATAAACATAAACAAAACAGTCAAAACACAGCCATTGATTACATCCCGACTCTCGACCAATAACACATGGTCGACATCACTCGATCACTATTACATACGATGCACAATAGATATGGCTAGCGATTAATCGCTAACTCTCAAACGATATATCGAACTGATGACGCCACTAATCCAACTGACCCAGCATGGCCGAAATATGACGTGAACAAATGATACAAGAAATAAACCAAATAAACAAATAAGTTGCTCTATCCACCCTAAAACAAAGAAACGCCAAGGAACACTGAAACACGTATCCTCGGCCCGGATGGACCAAAAATGTTTAGTATAATTTACAATTGAATGAAAACTAAAGAAGCCTCTGGAGGACCAGTGTTACGAACACGGATAAATGAACTGTATGGTGGAAAGGAAATTTATAGAGGCAACTCACCTTCACTTTATGTGGTATAACTGGCAGTGTCCTGGCGCAGTCTTCTTCAACAACACACACGAATAAAAATCTAGACCACTTCCGGGTGAAGGGTTTACGGAACCTTATCACTTTGTCTTGATCGAGTCTCCGTGCACGGCACAAATTAATCAACACACTAAAAACTCCACGCCAGCGACACTTGGCGGGAAAAATAAACATATAGTGGTCCAGGTATGGTCTTGTTGCCTCCAAGAGTGGGGAAGGTTAATGTAAGATATGAAAAAACCAAACAAACAGAAATAAACCTCAACAATAACAATCAAAAACTCACAAACCAAAACAAAACAAAAACAGTTCAATGTCGAGGCATAGAGAATCTAGATAAAAGGAGCACTATTCAAAGATATAACATAGAGGAATGAAAATGAAGTATAGGATTAGTAATATTCGTCAAACAATAGAAAACTATACAAACAAATACCATTTAACAAGCAATTCTTACCATCAGAGCTTAAGTCTTGTTGACAGTTGGGTGTCTGTAGGCTGTAACTTCTCGGTTGTGTTTTTTTTTCATTTTAATAAATGGCAATTATGGCACCTATTGCACATATTATTTGGTGCACAAATTGAACAATTTTTTCGGGATTCAATCGTAGAGAGTAGAAATTTGATACACCAACCTTACTTGTCAAATTTATCAAAATAAGTCTCAATTTTTAAATCCAAGACTGTTTATTTCTTCAACGTTTATAAAAGTAATAATGGGGCCGCAGTGCATGTTGGAAACTTTAAAAGGGCCGCAGACAGTACCTTTTTTTTATTTCGTCACCATGTCTTACTACCCGTTCGGTTTATATGTTTATTTACTAATTATGTTAATGGTTCTAGTGATTAAGAAGTTTATATTTATAGTAAGTGCATTCGCATTTGTGTGGAGGGAGAGTGGAAAATCATTCCGTAAAAACCTTCCTCAGTATACCTTACTGAGATTCGAACCTCAAACTCTATGTCATCGACAGTCTAGTCTATTACGAGAGTAGCGCGTTAGACCACGCGCCACCGAAGCGGGTCGCACAGAGCCGTGGAAATTTGTCACGGTTGGTCCAACGCATCATTTTCATGCCGGTGATGGGGAGATGAGGGCTCTAATTCTGGTCGGGTGTAATGAGGGCGCGTGTTTTATTCAAAATTGTTTCCCTCACTCATTTCACGCAAGTAAGGACACATTTATAAAACCTAATCTTCCTCATCCCTATTCTATTAGAGTAATTAATGCACAGTGTCTATCCAGCGTAGAATTGGTGGTAACTGACAGCTACTAGATCTACTATCATATGGGGTATAGATAGAACGGGTAGTAAGACGCGGTGCTAAATAAACCTATTAAATTATCTGCAAGACCATATGTTGAGCTGCTATCACAACTTTCACAAACAAACCATTTGTTTTTAATTATATTTTTCTTTTAATCCTTTATTGAAACACAAACTTTCCCGAAAGTAACTAGTTGGGCGTTTTTTTTTTTTTGTTGTAAGTGGCCTCTGTGGTTAAATTAAAAATGTTATACAAACGAGAGCCTAAAAAAAAGGTTGTACTCTCTTCATAAATTAAGATGGGAAACCAGACAAAATGAAGGTGGTTGATAACGTCATACAAATCATGTTCGGCTGTGTTTATGTGTATATGTTTACAAAATAATAACCTTTTTATTTTGAAACCATTAATTTTTAAGGCTTTTTTTCTGAGTTATAAAAATCTATTCATTTATTTTATAATTTATGGTGGTCATTATAATAATGTATAAGTGGGATATAATAATTTTTAATTTATTAGCTCATGCAATATCACATATTATGTTGCCAAAACCGCGAAACCATAAACAGAATTGTTTTATTTTTAAGTTATCCTTTGTTCTTTCAATAAGTCACGAAAAAACCTATTATATTATTATTAGAAGCTATTGATAACACTTTTGATTGATAATATAGTATTATCAATAAAATATTTCCACATAGGTTAACATTTTTAACGTTCAACAAATGTTTATAATAAATAATCTTCTTTAACTGTCAGTTTTTGTTGTTTTATTTAGTACCACGTCTTACTATCCGTTAAGGTTATACGCTAATGTACTAACTACGCTTTTAGGGATAAGGAAGGTTATATATATATATATATATAGGAAGTGTACCCACAATTGAGTGGAGAGAAAGTGGAAAAGCGTTTAGGAAAAACCACCTTCAATACACACGACCTAGATTCGAACCTCATTCTCCCTGTCGTCATCGACAGTCTAGTTTACTATGAGAGTAGCGCGTTAGATCATGCGGCCAACTGTCAGTTACCACCCAATCCGGTGACGAATGGGCTTTAGTTCGAGCAGAAAGTTTTCCATTAGATATGATTTGAACGCTTGTTACTCTCAAAATGGTGAGAGTTTCTAGCCGAAATCCCCCCTCCCCCCAAACCCTGGTATTATTTCAGCCCTTCATTTCCTCTCTTGTTTACTACACCCCGTATGAAAATAACGTCCCAACTTCCTCTTGACCACTATATTAACATTGTTACGAAACAAAGTAATTGCCCCAGTTTTAGACAGGAAGGGAGGGGGGGGGGGCTGGAATAAAATTAAAACTGTTGTAGATTTGGAAAATGTGAATGAGTTTGTGTTGTTTATATTCAGATCGGTCGTAACTCTAATTTGATAACTATTATTTGGCAATTTATAACTGTTTTAATTTCGTCATAATTTATTTAATCACTAAAAATTAATCAAAGATACTTGGTTTAGATTTTCAAATTAAATTCAAGACAAAGAAAATATTGTAATATTAGCAGAAGTACCTCTGTTTACCTCTGTCTACGCTTTTATTTGTTTAAAACAGACAGAAAAATATCTCTCTCTTTTATATCTTCCGAACAAGTTTTTAATTAATTAAAAAAATCAAATCAAAATTTTAAAATAATGGCATCTAAGTGCACATGTTTATTCACAGGGGCTACTAAAATTTAAGTTTAATCCCTCTACGTGGGGTAGATATCGCGCAATGTTCATGACAAACAAACTCTTCATTTTATTCTTATAGATAGATCTTTCTCTAGGTTTTTTTTGCAACGCTTTTTAATACCCTTCCGGGCTTTCCACATTTAATTACAAATAGGTCATTGTAAAAGAAGCGTCGTCTTACGTTTGTTTGGGCATATTGAGTGGATGAGTGTGGATTGAATGACGAAGCAAGTATATGAAGGTAGAGTGTATGGTTCAAAAGGAAGGGGTAAGATATGTGGTTAAATTTTGTAGACGAATGTGTGAAAAAGAGAAACATTAAAAATGTTAAGAATAGAAAGAGCACGTATGACTCTGTGTATGGATGTTGTTGACGTGAAGGGAGTATACAAGGTTAGGGAAGTGTGGGGAAAGTTAGTGAGGATGGATTAGTTACGGATATGTTTTATGATCTACATGCACAGTTTCTTGCCTACCTCGTAGGTAGGTAATGGGTTTAGGAAGTTAGAATTCAAAGGAAAGATAACCAATTAACGGGGAGAAAGACCGGAAAGCAATTTTGCTAGTACCACCCTCAATATATTTATTTTTTATTTTTTAGCACCATGTCTTGCTACCCATTCGGATTGTACGATTATGTACTAGGGATGGGATGGGCTAGGGATGAGGAAGGTTGAATTTAGAGAAAGTGTACTCACATTTTAGTGAAAAGAGCAAATGAGAATCCAATTTTATTGAAACCACCTTCATTACAACCAGTCGGGATTAGAAGCCCAAACTCCTAGTCAACAAGTCTTTATTAAATCGTGGAGTTTGAGGTTGACAAGTCTTTATTAGATCGCGGAGTTTGAGGGTAACACGTCGTTAAGAGATCGTGGAGTTTGAGGGTAATAAGTCTTCATTAGATCATGGAATTTGAGGATAACAAGTTTTTATTATATTGGGGAGTTTAGGGGCAATAAGTATTTATAATATTGGGGAGTTTTGAGAATAACAAGCGTTTATTAATTGGATATTTGGGTGGAAACAATTCCTTAATGCAGGAGGAAAATGGATTTAGTAGATATTAATCTTATATTGGTAAATATTGACTATATAACAATTCAAATATTTGTTAGATTAAATATTAAACTAAATAAATGTTTCCAAAGACTTCATTCATTTTGGTTTCTATCTTTTCAGGAAAGGTGATGCTGTGCTTCGAAAGATATTTTAGGACACAAGTCTTGTCTTAGAACTCACAGGCATCAATCCAACAAGAAATTTCCAACTCTATCAAGGAAATTCACACATATATAAAATATATTTTTTAAAATTCCATGACATGTGATTAAATCCATTCACTTCAATTAATTTGTTGTAAGTTCTACAGTGGTTAAGCATGCTAAGGGTTAGTTTTCAAATATCGGTCAGACTCCAAGTAAAAATGTAAATTTCTAGACAAAAGTTCGTTCAAAACAAAATAGATCCAGGAGGTCCGAGGCGCTAAAACTGAATCATCTTTCTGTGACACATAATTAACTAATTACTCTAAATAAATACTACCTTTTGAAACAAATTAAACCTTGAGTGATTATTTGTCTATAAGGCATGAGTGATGATTTAAAAGTTTGAAATTTTGTAAAAATAAGATTTTTTATATAATGGGAGTATAAAGGTGTGGGTTTGGGGGTCTTGACCCCCTTTGGAATTGATGGATTCCTCAAAGTGAGGGTTCGATATTTACGTGCTAAAACATAAATATAAGGCTCTTACAAACAAATATATTCAACATTCAAATACACACAACTTTCGTTGAAAATTATCCTAGGGTGTCATTTTCAAGATTTAAAACTATTAAACCTTTATTTTTAATACTAAATGGTCCCGTGTAATTTGTTAAATTTAATTTTTTTTGCATACAACCCACCCAGTCTTCCATATACATACACAATTCCCTCTACCTCTCATATTAATATTTTATAAAAACAATATAGACATAATATTACATCCACTTTACCCGATTCAGTGGCCAAATGATCTGAGGCGTCACTTGTGTTAGACTGGACTGCTAAAGACGAGGAGATCGGGGTTCGAATCACGGGAGGTCTAGTGAGGGTGGTTTATTCTAAATAGTTTCCCACTCCCCTTTCATGAAAATTCGGATACATTACCTCTAAAATGCTTTCTTCCTCATCCCTACTCCACTAGGGTAATAATCAGATATGCTTACAGCCTGAACAGGTAGTATGACGCGGTGATATTATATACATCCCCTCCCCCTCCTCACAGAATGGTTCCCTTTATACGCGTTTGGCCATTAGAAAGCAACATTTTGACTCAAAAGATGGTTGTTACATTTCGTCACCTGAGAATGCAAGTGTTCTATGTCCAATTTTCCACTTTTGTGTAAAAGAACACTGAAGTTTGACCTTGAGTATATTATTATTATTATATTATTATTATTATTATTATTATTATAGCACCGCGTCTTACTACCCATTCGGTTATACGAACTTACGCTAATGTGTAATGGTAGGGTGATTGTGAGATGAAATGAAGGACCTACAGTTTAACGTGAAATCCGAACCACGGTGGAGGCCTGCATTCCCACTTTCACAAGATGTCTTGCCCGAGTGAAGGAAGGGTTTGGTAATCAGATAAATTTATGCGGACCGAGGATTGAACCCGCCGCCAGCACAGAAGTCTGACACTTACCCTACACCACCAGTCACCTCCTTGAGTATAAAACCAATGTTATTGATGACAACTCGAGTTTGTATCTTTTTAAGTAATTATATAGTAGTCTCAATTTCAACGTAGTGAACCATGTGTTTGTTTGTTTGTTTGGATATTAATTTGTAACTCTTATATTGACACTTAACATGTATAAAAACATTGAATAAAACAGATACGACAAACACCAGCCCCGAGGGGGCTCTCGAAAGTCAACCGTAATAGATGTAACATAAAAACACTAAAAACGAAAGTCATTTGAACCATGTGCATTCTAATTCTAAATTTACATAAATACCAAATATCTCAAATTTAACACTTTTGGAGATAGAACACTTTAATTCTCGGGTGACAACTTGTTAATACTACGTGTATCAATCCCAAATATGTTCATATCAAAAAAGATTCAAGTACAACTTAAGCTTTCAAATGTTCAAAAACATAAATATTATACACTGTAAAAATGTATGTAAGACTAAAGTGACCGATTAAAGAGGGAAAAATAGTTTATGTTTTGACACTTCCTTTTTTTTTTTTTACAGAATCCTAACAAAATAATAATTTCAATATTATAAGACCCACTACGGTGGCTTAATGGTATAAGGCGTCACTCTCGCAATAGACTGAACTGTCGAAAATGGGAAGATCAGGGATCGAATACCGGTCAGAGGTCGGGTTTTTCTTAATGGTTTTCCCATTTTCCTCCAAGCGTAATAAGAGTACACCGTAAAAATGATGGATGTCAAACAGGAAACAATTTTTAAAGTTAAAAACCTTTATACTGGACGACTATTTATTTTATTTAGAAAATCATTTAACTTATCTATGCTTTCAAGACAGTAGAAAAAAAACTTGAACTATCTATTAATTTCAAAACATAAAACACAGTTTTTAAATACAAAAACATTTGTTAACTACACAATAAAAAGTGCAAAAACGCTGAATGTATGAAAAAAAAAAATCCAAGAATGATGAATGTTATGGGGTAGAAATTTAGCACTTATAGAACCAAAGAACAAAAGTTTAAATGCTACATGTGAAGGTTACTAAGAAAGTTATTATAAAGAAATTTATTAATAAAATTAACTCATATCTTGTCCCTGTGATACTTTACTTTTCTTTATGCTGTCCTTTCTCTCTATGCAGAAGCATACTATAGACTCCCTTGCCTCTTACCCACAACATAGAATGAGATGTTTCAAGTCAATGGACTTGTCAAACGAAATTTATTATTATTTTTATTTATTATTATTTAGCACCGCATCTTACTACCGTTCGGTTTATACGCTTAAGTACTAATTACGCTAGTGGATTAGGAATTGGGAAGGTTGAATTAAAGGAAGTGAACCCGCATTTGCGTGAAGGGAGAGTGATAAACTATTTAGGAAAAAAACTAGTTCACCCGACCGAGATTCGAACTTCGATCTCCCCGTCCTCGGCAGTCGAGCTCAACACGACTAGCTGCGTTAGCCAACTACGCCACCGAGGCGGGTCATACGAAATTGAGAGAGCTCTGTAACATGATGTTCAGAATCATAAAATTGTACTATCTATCTGATAATGAGCTATCTGACAATTTCTATTCTGCAACCTTCATCTCTGATTGGTTCTTATCACAGCTAGCATAAGTATCACATCTTGGGTATCCAAAACTTATGTTAAACGTATATTAAAAATAGTTCTGTTAAACTCATAGTACATTGTTGGTAAGTTTGGTCCCTTGTACATCTCATACATTCTTCACATTTAACACAGCGGGAAGGTAGATTTGATCCCTTTTGCACCTACAATAGTGACTAGGCCTACCATTAAAAGAAGCTATGTGATTGGTTACACTTTTCTCGACAATAGGAGGCATTTTACAATGTGAGTGACTGTATTTCCAACGTTTATCTTTTGGTGCTGGTCAAGTCTTCTTATACGATGTGTGTAATGTATGTACCCTCCTTGAAGTTATGCCATGGATAGATATAAAAGCCTCTCTCTCTTTCACACACACATACACACACACACACAACAATCGAAATTTCACTCACAGGATTATCACCACAAACTCTAACTTTGTAGATGTAAACATTTTCATGAATGTTTTTATTGTTTTCTCTTTTCTGGTACTATGTTTTTGAACTGCATTAACTGATATTAAAACAAACTGATATGAGTTTTGTTCATCATAGCTTGTCATTAGATTGGATTAACTAATTGTATGTTTTCTTTGTACATCAGAAACATTTTTTTTAAACAATTAAGCCACACACACTCACATAACCTCATGTTATTCATAGCTTCACTCATTCTACCATTTTTCTTCCTTTTCTTACTTGCAGCTGTTTTCATTTTACTTGATACGGGTTCATTATTATTTTCTAGATTCGTGATGTTTATATACAGAACCAAACAAAAAGGAAGCAATTATACAAACACCAACATTATATAAAACAACAGACTGTACATTATCTGCATTACTGGCAAAATGACGGAGCACCATTAGATCTGTGTGGTGCAATACACAGGTCAATGGGAGCCTTCTTTTTATGACATCCATCATTCTTGCTATGTTTATCAGTGGCAGCCAGCAACCTAGTCTCATTACTAGCAGATTAATACTTATTCGTACAACCCGAACGGATAACATGAAGTGATGCTTGAAAAAACTTTAAATTTAGTAATGATTATGGTTCCATAACCATTAAAAAAACCTCAATTTTCAGAGTCATTACAATAATATTTCCTTCCAATTTTACGACTTCAAGTTGTTTGACATCTTTTAGAAATATAATATTGCGATGTATATAGACTAATGAGTAGGCGAGATAGACACCTAAAAACTATATTGAGATCGTGAGATAATCGGCAAAGGGTAGGAGTAGATAGGCTCTAGAAAAATAAGAGTATAGCAGGGAGAGTTGTTCAATAGTTATGTAAGAAACTGCTATGGAGAAGTGATCTTGAATGTAAGGAAATTTGGGTGTACTTTGTACCCATTGTCACATATGCAGCAGAAACATGGACATTGAATGTAAGAGAGACTAGGAAAGTGGAGGTCATGGGAATGAGTTTGTGAGAAGAATGTTAGCTGTCACGAGGAGAAACAAGATTAGGAATGAAGTTATCTGGGAAAGAGTTGGATACAGGGAGTACATGAGACAGTAGAGGAAGCAAGAATGAGATGGTATGGGCGTATGAGGATGGAAAAGGAAAGAATACCTAAGAAATTAAGTGTTTAGAAAAAATATTGACCAAGAAAAGAGATGAGAGGAACAGATAACAGAAAGTTTTGCAAGTGAGAGAAGAAGAATGGAAGCAGTTAAAATAGGAAGAATGGTGGGCTAATAGGGAAGATTGAGGTATTTTACTTAAGTGACCCGGCCACATTCTGGAAAAAGTTAATGATGATGATAATAATCTCACTTTCGGATGTTGATCTTGATCAAAAAGGTCGAACCAAAATAATAAACTGTTAGAATAAATTTATTTTCACCCCACGCGTTAGGGTCCAATATCCATCCGGGCTGTGCGCATTTAATTACGTCTACGCGGGAAGGAAGATTTTTTAAATATGTTTCAAACTTTTTAGATGTATGTTAAAATTTTAATGATTGTGTCATATATGTTATCATAAGATATTATAACTTGTAATAATTATTACAAAAAAAATCAATATTCAAAGTATAATGCCTAGATTATTATTATATGTTTTTGTCATTCTAAATTAACACAATTTGTCAACTTTACAAAAAATTGAATTCTATTACTAATAATCTTTATCGTTCCTTATTAACTATTAAAATGTTTTTCAAAAACAGACTATATGAGTTGACGCTTAGTCTGTATTCCTACTGGTGCGGGTAATATAACCCACAGAGAATCCAGACACAAAAAGAATGATAGTTAGTTCCCCCAAGCACCTAACCTTAACCAATATTCAACAAAAAGTCCAAAACCCTCTTTTGTGGTCACACTAAGACTTCCCTCACAACATAAAATGAATTGCCAGTGAGAGAGAGAGTTTCAAATCCCCCTTGGGTGTTTTGAGAATGATCTTTTATTAATAATTTCTCACTCTCCCTTCATTCAAACGTGGGTGCATTTATTAACAATCATACCTTACGTTTCCCTAGCTCATTAGTGCAATAAAATGCAAATATTCCAAACCTTAAAGACAAGTTTAAAAAAATCATGATAGAATATATTTCAAGGATGATAATAAAAAACTGATTTATTTTTTAAGAGTACGAATCCAAACTGTTTTGGCCATGGCCAGCATTAAAAAGATAAAAATTAATACTAACATCTATTTTTTCAAACATATTTACTTCAAAAACAATTTCACATTTCATTAAAAACATGTAAGCTAATCTAAACTGAAGTGAGTTCATTATTATATTAATATTACGTCAAGCTACTATTTCAAAAAGTAAATTAAAAGTTAATACTTGCATTAAGTTATTTTCACCAAGTACATCTTACTCATAAAATATTTATTTTCCCTCTGTATAGAGCTACTATGCATATGAAAGGGTACAGGAAAAATAGAGGAAAGTAATATTTTAACTCTAATTATGTTAGTGCTGGCATCTGTAAGCCAATCATAAGAACTTTCTGATCCAATTTAGATTATTGTTAAAGAGGTATCTGTAATATCAAAATTAATTTAAAAAAGTATTTTATGGAGTCCTTATGGGGTCTGTGATATTAAAGTTGTTTTCTTGGTAAATGTATGTAATATCATACTATTACTTACACTTCCCATTTTTCCCTTACCCTTAATATAATTGTTATTATAATTTATCATTAGGAGTTTACACTTATATTTCTGCAACTTTTAGAAGACTAGATTAATTTTAGGTCAATTAAATATTATTTAGTTGTAACAAGATTGCATATTTCAAGAACAAATCAACATACATAATTATTTATTAATATTTCTTTGGATACATTTTTTTTTGTAAATCTTAACATCCAACATTTTAAATACATAGCTAATACAGATGAGTTTTTATTTTTATTTTTTACCATAGATGGACCATTTTGGGGAATTTGTCTTAGACGACTGAATGAAATATTAAATCAATCGAATCCATGTTTGTTATTTTATTGTTATTCGAAATGTATGTAATATTTAAGAGGGTTATTACCATTAGATATGGATTCACCCCCCCCCCCCCACTGGATGCTTCAAAATTAATTAATTACATTGTGTTAAAATATGTATACAAATATAAATTCAAACCTATTTTTTTTCTCACATATCATTAAAATATAAAACTAGTTATGATTAATTGATATAATTTAACTATGAAACAAAACAAAAGATTCACTAATTTTAATTTTCCTATATTATGTACAATGGTGATTGTATAGTCAGATTGACGTGTGACACATCATATTTCATATATATCATCTTATGTTTTCACTCCACCGAATTATTTCTTCGTCGTCACTATCCACTCAAAAATAATAATTAGAAACTTTATATTGCTCATCAAACTATTGAGAAGTGTAATACACGTGTAAAAAAACCACGTTTCACTATTGTGAACCATGAAGAAACTACCTTTTATTAATAACTCGCAGAATTACTCGGGGTACTCTTTTCTTTGCTTTAAACGGAAAAAAAAATCATTTTATTTCTTCCGAACCAGTTTTCAATAAATTAAATAAAACTAATAAAACTTTTAAAAATCCGGGTTCTATGTGTACATTTTTGTGCACAGGGGTTAAAAAAAAAATTAAATGTCAGCCTTCTGCGTGGGGTATATATCAAGCAATGCCTCATTACAGATATACAAACTTTTCATTTTATTAATATATACATTAGTAATAGTAATATTAATAAAAAAGCACCATTATAAATTAACTGACAACTCAATGACGTCATTTGATTCACCGGCTTGTACCGTTGTGGCAGCGAAACTTGGTTCAACGAATCTATACCCTTGAAAAGACACCACCTACATTTTTTGTTTGTAGATATTATACACCCCAGAACTGAGAATGTTGTGGATATACTTTTTTTTTTTATCTTTTGTTGGCATCAAATAATTCCTCTTCAACTCCACTACAGAGCTGATATTTCACACGGCATTTTTTTTAAAATAAAGAGGAGCGGATTCTTTCAAGGGTAGATAATTAATTGCATACAATAATACACGGTTACACCGAAGCGAATGAGTTATAGATCCCGCCCCCTTTCCCCCTCGGGCCAATCCAAGCACAGTGATTTTTATTTGTCCGTATAACGTGAGATTTTATAAAAGTCAAGGTCACGTATTAGATAATAATAGAGAGTGAGGTGTCTTTGTTTAAACTCCTCCCCCTCTTCTCCTTAACAGTCCTCTATTTGAGGTTCTGCAGAGTCTTGCTTATGTTCCTCAAGACGGGAGCAGGGACAACCTCTGTGATGGTCCGGCTGAAGTTGGGGTACGAGGACAACTGACGGAACAGCTGCTTGGCGTAGCATCTACGAACAAACACCACCAATAACCTTCGAATACTTTGAAGAAAGAAGAAATTTATATTTATTTTGAACAGTTTTGAGGATATACTTCATCAAAGAGTAGAGCGTAGATAATTCGTACTAATTGGGGATCGACTCAGTCTGAATTATCGAAAATACCAGTACCTACACCAAAATTTAAAAAAATAACCATCAACAGGGAATACTTACTAAAATTCAAGTATTAAGGCAGAAACATTTTCACATTATACTAAACAACTAACTTATACAATGGTTTTTTGTTTATTTCTAAACTATACAAATTATGAAGGAATATAATAAGGCAAAAATCTAACGAAAAAGTCCCGATTTTTTAAAAAAAAATTTAGCAAGGGTTGAGGTGTTTCTTTTGGTGGGCATGGCTTTAATATTGATCCCACTGTGGTTATTTTTATAAATAATATTTATTACTGGTAAACCGAATTATCGACGATCCGGACTTTTGACGTCCGAATTACCGACGCTATACTGTATAATCATTGGTAGAAAAGCTACTAGAGAGTATTTTAGCATAGACTAGTGATAAAATGGTATCTACAGTGTAAGAATCGTGGTATAGTAGTCAGAGTTCCTAGCGATAGATTCAGAGGTACCGGGTTCGATCCCCGGCGCTTCCAGATTTTTCTGTAAAGCAGTGGGTCTCAAACAGGGTCAAACTAGGCCTCGTAAAGACAAATGAGGAGCTACTTAAATGAAAAATTAGCGGTAGAAGCCAGAGGGTCCGTTGTGCCAACTACAGGACACCCTCTCCCCACATAAGTTAGCACTATCTCCACCAACAGATGGCAGCCACTCTCTCTGTCGGTAATTCCTCGATTTCGAGCTGACACCATGAAGAATAGACAGTAAGACGTAAGAATAGACAAATGCGTATGTGTAGGCATAAAATAATGTAGGGAGATTAGTTTATATAAAACCTTTTCTTTTACCTAAATACAATTTACAAATTAAAAAGATATTGTTATGTGACAACAACAAAAACATTATCTTCAACTTCACTTCGTAATCATAATTATTGTTATTATTATATGTTCTGTCTTACAAGTCCATTCTTTTTGTCAATGAACTTAGACCGCCAATGCGTCCTAATCTCTGCCTCTTCCTTCAGCTCCCAGAATTTTCTTCTATTCTTCAAGTCATCTAGTATTTAAATCCTCCTTCTTCCTAAACTCATCTTTCCCTCAACCTTTTCTCCTATGACGTCATGCAGAGGACAGTTACTCCAAAGGATGTGTCCGATCCAGTTTGCTATTTACTAATGAATCACATCCAAAATGGTTATCTTTCCACGCACTCTTTTTAGGACTTGTTCATTTGTCACCCTGTCTGTCCACCCGATCTTCTCAAGCCTTCTTCAGCACCAAATTTCTAAGCCTTTCAAGTGTTTATTTTCCATCTTCCTGAGAGTCCAAGTTTCTGCGCCAATGCTCCAAATTTAGCATTTCGTCAGTTTCTTCCTCAGTTCCAAACTCACAACTTGCTGATTAGCAGTAACCTCTTCTTGTTGAAAGCTTCCTTGGCCATGGTGATTCTCTAATTTCCTTGGTGCAATAGATATCCTTTGTCAGCGGACTTACCAGGTATTTCAAATTCTCTATGTTTTCCAACCCCTGGTTTCCAATTTTGATTTTCAGCGGCTCTTCATTTTTTTGAAGTCACCATCACTTTTGTTTGCCTTCTCGATGTTGAACTCCATACCGTATCTTATCCCCGTCTCCATCATTTACTGCAACTCTCTTATTTTTGACCAACAATGCTAGTAATATATATATATATATATTATAATAACAAAGACTACAATAAGAATTGAAATGAATACTAAAAGTTGAATAGATGAAAATGATGTAAATGTGTAATCAGTTTAATACCAGAGATTGAGCAATATACTAAAGTAAACAATGATATGGGATAGAAAGTGGACTAAAAATACTGTGTACAAACATAGTTGGCATATTTAAATGAAATGCAGGTCAAATTAAAAGTATAAAAGTATAAATAAATATAGTTATAGGAATTACATATAAGTGTTGACTAATTAAAATACTCTTAAAATTAGTTTAATAGAATTAGAAACTTTAAACTTATTTAATTAAAAGAAAGAATTGACATTGATTAAATACTGAATTGCAAAGATGTAATGCAGTTAAATTAATATAAGTGAAGTGAAAATAAGCAGACTAATTAAAATGTAATACGAATAACGTAAAAAAGAAAACGAAAATTAGTGAACATAATTAAAGAAAAGATTGAAAATTAAATTAGTAATTATGCAGAAGGAAAAATAATTCATGAAAATGCAACTTACTAAAATTGAGGATTAAAGTAGGGGATAAGTTGCATAATCATTAAAGAAGTTAAGAGGTGAGTAGACTAATTAAAAAGTAAATATGAAAAAATATGAGTTAAAATATCTAAATCTAAGTTCATAAAAATATTAATAACATGAAATGAATTAAATATATGTAAAGATTATCACAGTCTTGTTGTTGGGATTGACTTCCCTTACTCCTTTGTTATTGATATTCCTGTAATGATGATGTCTACAGAAATTCTATTTTACCGACATGTTTCGGTGCTAACAATTAGACGCACCATAATCATGGAGCTGAAATTAAAATTGAAAGACTTGCTATAAAATACATAAAAGCAATGTTAAGTAGGGATGTGAGAAAAATTATATGAAGTAAATTGGACTGAAATTGAAAAAGAAAGAAAAAGAAAACTTACTCCGTAGGGTGGTGGGACACGATGAGATCGAACTTAGGAAGCGGACTGAAGTCAGTGGAGAGGGGCGATGATAAAAAAGAAAGTTAAAAAAAATCAGTACAGCCAACGTGATTAGAAAAATAGTTGAAGATGGAGTGTGAGATAATGTTTGAAAAAAAAAATATATATATATATAGGAGGGAGAAAATATACTGATTGTAGGGGGCCGGGGGCGACAAATCAAGTATTTCTGCGCTATTAACCTGTGGTTGGCAACGTCAAAAATAGTGGAACTACGATACATCAAAGTTGGCACTGTATGCACCTGAGGAGGTAGACAACACGTCATGCGGCTTGCTACGCAAACCAACACAAGCATCCCCACCCCCAACTTCTGTACAGCGGCTACAAACTTTAACCACCAAACCACCGCCACCAAGCGTACATCGTGCACTTACCCCGTTTAACTGCTAAACCGGCGCTACATACGGAGCAAGAAAACACGCCAGCCGACAACTGTGATCACCACTAACGATAAACAAGATTTGAAGCCTGTCGTGAATGTGCAATTGTTACCACAGGCCTAAACCGATGTAGTGGTTGATGCGCAAGCGCGGCCTTGTGGAGGTTGTTGGAGCTGTAGTGCAAAGTGTGCCCGCCCCCCATCTTCGTCTTGTACCTATCGGCGTTGTGCGCAGGCGCCGATGAGGTAATCTGAGAGCTCATTGGCTTTGAATGATATCACCTTATGTCATATTTTCCATCCATATTTCCCCCGCTGTTTCAATCAGAATATAAGCAAGTGCCCAGCGATACTCTTTGCTCTTTGATGTCAATAGTTCTAAGTAACATATTAGGATGTAAGTAGTCGTAATGTTGGGGATTCATATATATTTTTTGTAAATTTTACATAAGTGGCTAGGGTCTGCCTTTAGCTATAAATATGTAGCTGTCTATGCATTTCAAGAAGTTAACTTTGATTATTTATTTTTTTGCGCTTGAATATTATTATTTCTAAGTTGATAATCTGTTGGGGGAATAGTTTAATAATAACTGTTTAATACGGCTAATTTTGTTGTTTAGAGATTACATTAACAAATGACCTTTGATCCTTCCGATCATGTTGAAGTTTGTTGTTATAGTTTTGGTCAGAGGGTTAGGTCTTAACGCACTAGCATGCCACTTATGTTATTTATAGGTATGAACCTGTTAGTGTTAGAGTTGAAGGAAAGGAACAGCCTAGATTACAATAACTCTTTTTCCATATGCATTTTAATGACGAGTCAGTCATTAGACATTTGAATTGGATATAACACTTATATATATTTCTTATAGGATTCCTATTATCTGATTGTATATTACGGGCATTATTATAGTAAAATTTCTATGTTGTCATTTGATATTGCCACTTGCCCTGAATTTAATAATTTTTAAACTAATTATAATTTTCGTAAATTGGAGAATATTAATATTTTGTTTATATGTCAAATATATTGCGTAGAAACCGCAGTCTTAATACATCTTGTGTAGTTATAAATTTATATTGTTACCAGTTATAAATAAACTAGCCAAAAGGCCAATATTGTTACTATTCATGGTTTTACTTTATGTCACAGCTTTATTTAACTAGAACACTAATTCCCTGATGTTGTTAAATGGGTAGGTCCTGACACCTGGGTTTGGTTAGATAGGGTAGTGGTCATTAAAGATCCCTGATGATTAACTCGTGTATTTCCTTTTGTACGACACTCTCGCTGTGGTGGTATTCTGGGGCGTTTCTGGTTAGATAGGGAAAGGACGCAACCACCCACAGGGGATGGTTGATTTCTCCTGAACACACGATGGTGTCCACGTACTGTCGGCAGGAGGTATATTACAAATCCCCTGAAATGGCAGACATACATTGTGAGTCCTTTGCGATTGGTAGCAAAACGTTTGTGCGAAAATAGATATCCAAACAAACGCTATCTTCACATGTTAATAGCTATGATTCACACCACATTCCACTTATGTTCTGAAGATTGATTAGTCGCCTACCCTACAAATGCATACAGTGCCAACTTTTATAAATTACACAAGGAAGGATTTTGATAGCTTTTTAATTGATAAATAAACTAAAACATATTTATCATCATCATAATCATAAACAGCTTCCAGCCGCTGGCTGGATCTGTTTGAAACATAAGCCTCTCCAACGTCTTCTTTCTCCCCACCACAATGACCCAGTCCTCTCCTCTCCCCTCCACCTTCATTTGCTTATCTTGTCCTCCTGCCCCCCTCCATTTCAATATCCCACATCTTCTTTGATATCCTATCCTCCTCCATTCTCCTCACATGACCGTACCACCTTAGTCGTAACTTCTCTATACTCTCCCGCACCAGATCCTCCTTAAATATCGCTATAACCTTTTCATTTATCATCCTAATCATTCTTGTTACGTCTATAGTACTTCTCAAAAACATATGTATACATTGCCTTTGGATGTGATTCTTCAGTGCAAAACAAACTGGATTGGGCACATCCTTAGGAGGAACTGTCTTCTGCTTGACGTCATAGAAGAGATCCATTTTGGATGTTATTCTTCAGTGCAAAGCAAACTGGATCAGACACATCCTTAGGAGGAACTGTCTTCTGCTTGACGTCATAGAAGAGATCCATTTTGGATGTGATTCTTCAGTGCAAAGCAAACTGGATCAGACACATCCTTAGGAGGAACTGTCTTCTACTTGACGTCATAGGAGGATAAGTTGAGGTGGAAAAGGAGCTTAGGAAGAATAAGGATGACTTGAAGGAAATAAAACAATTCTGGGAGCTGAAGAAGGATGCAGAGAACAGGGTGCATTAGTGGTCCAAGTTAAATGATAAAAGGAATGTACCTGTCGTAAGATAGAACAAATAATAATAAAATGTCCAATTTTAGGGGCTTTCAATCAATGTTGGTGGTTTAGAGCGGGTTTCCCATGAAAATCAGGTTTTACCTCGTGTCCAGACTTCCTTCCATGAGAAGGTTGGCTCCAGACACCAGGATCTTGTCTCGGGACTCCCTGGGCAGAGTCATGGTCTTCTCTGTTCCTAGTTTGCTGACCAGACTGACAAGTAGACGGGCAGCCGCGGTGCGCACTACAGCGTGCTGGTGGCTGGAAACATTCACACGCATTCAGATAGCGTGTATCTCTCCGAAAATTTGAAATGTCAGTAAATATTACACTGTAAAATGTATTTTATAAAATAAATATTATGTATCATCAATCGATTATTCAGCAGTAATATTTAATTTAAAAATAAATATTTTACAAATATTTAGTAAAAAAAATGTTATCTGATAGAACAAACTCAAGGGTTCCATAAAAAAAAATGGCGAGATCTGAAAGTTTAATATATATATATTTGAAAAGTAATTCCAAATTTAATAGTCTAATATGAAGCCATAAAATCCACACTCAGGCTACAGCATAAGTATGTTTTTATTTAATTAATAACGTAACATGGTATATTCTCGCCATAGACTAGATTTCCGGTGACGGAAAGATCCGAGGCTCAAATCTCAGTACCGAGTGTGTTTAAAAAAAATCCACTTTCTCTCCATGCAAATGTGGTACACTTCCTATAAATCAAACCTTAATAATCCTTCAAACCATTAGCGTAATTAGTATCTAAGCATATAACCCGAACGGGTTGTATGACTTGGTGCTAAAAAACAATAACGTAACATGGCTGACCAAATTTTTTAAAGTTTCATGGTCGATTAATAAATATTTTTTGACATAACTGGCATCCATTTTTGTAATCACATGATATTTTGTACAAACTTTAAAGAATATATGATGTAATGTGATAGCACACATTTTGTCAATGCTGGCGTCAAATATTTTAGCGAATATTTAAAAAAATTGTTAATATTTTTCATTTATCTGTGGGGGACTTTTGTCATGGATTTGACAGTATAATTAACTAGAAGCGGACCTTTGCTGAGTGATATGAAGTGAGTGAGTAGGTGAGAGATTCCGAGAGACCAAGAGAGACTGATAGAATGAGAGAGATTAAAATAGGTGTGAAAGGGTGAGATAGTGGGAGGAAGAAGCGAGATCAAGAAGCGAAGGTAGGTGAGAGAGTGGGAGAGGAATCAAAAAAGAGGTGAGCTGTAATAAGGGTGAATTAAAGGGAGGGAAAGTTAAAAGAAGTAATAGAAGGGGAAGTCAAGAAGAGGGAGGAATATATATGGAGAGAATAAGGTAGGAAAGGAAATAAGAGAGGGAGTGAGAATATAAAGAATGTAGAATATAAAGTAAACAAGAGAATGAGAGTGGGAGAAAGGGCAAAAGAAATGGAGAAATATAGAGTGAGATAAAGAAAGGAAAGAATGATGTTGTAAAGGAAAGAGAAAAATATTGAGATAGAGAGCGTAATTCAGATTAAGAGGGAACTATAGAGAATGTATGAGAGTGATGTAGCGAAGAAAATGGACGAAAGAAACTCACTTAACACCCTTGGCGACGATGGCACCGATAGCCCTGGGGATGCTAATGACCTCCAACATCTTGTCGAGGGCAGCGTTGCTGTCTGCCCTGAGGAACTTGTTGGTGTCGGCAGACCGGTGGAACAAGGGCGTCACCAGCTCATCCAGGTCCTACAACACAACAGGTACAACCTCAAAAAGGCGCCATACAAGAAGAATTCGGCAAATACCTCGCAGTGTCGATGGGTGAGCTATGCAAACATTTCCTGTCCGTCGGTTGCCGATGATCCATCACACATCAAAGGGCACAGAGATTAAATTCATCTAATCGCGAATAGTATTCCCCGTCCAAACATTCATGTCTAGGTTTGCCAGTTGCGTCTTGTGCTTACTGTGGAAATGTAATGATACAAATACTTGATCTTGGGATTCTTGGACCTCTATTATTAAAAAAATGAGTGCTATGTGGAACTTAGCCATTATTCTAAAAAATATATATATAGGAAGAGATATAACATGATGGTTGTAAGCGTATTCAGCAAAAGTTTAGCGTAGAATGTTCTATCAACGAACTTAAACAGATATAAAAGAATTCTTTGATCGTATAGCTCAGAACGTATCTAAATATTTAAACTTTTTTATTTAATTAAAGAATTTAATGTGAACTTCCGAACAGACTAATTATATTACCACACGGAAATATATATTAGCGAGAGTAAAAGGGTCTGATAATTTTACTGGGAAAGGTATTTTCACATAACTTTCAGGGATATTTTACAAGCCACAATCCAAAATCGACATGGTACCGACGGCTTTACTTCCCCTACGAAGGAGGTTGTGCTACGGATTTTTATCGCTCAAGAAAATCCGTCGACTCTGGCTGGGTTTGAAACCATTAAAATTGGGTCCTGAGGAGATCACTTTGCCCCAAGACCCCAGAGGTCATCATGTCTAATAGAAGGGATTACGGTGCGGATGATATTTACAAGCCATTGCAATTATTATCCATTTCAGCCTCCATACTTAACACGAATGTTCGCCGTCAATGATAGTTAACCTATTGACCCGGATTTGACAAATATGCGCACGTGTTAAGTTGAGTGCTCGTCATTCGACCAACAGTTTGGCAGGTAGTTCGAAAAAGAGGAGAATATTTTGAGATTCGTCGATTGACGCGTGTGTAGCGTCGCCTTTAGACATTCATCAAACATATAAATGGTATATCCCACAAGGGCCCTTATTTTCACAAAGCTAAAAATCTCGACGAGTATTTAAATATTTCAATTTTTGCTTTGAACTATGATAGGGTTGAACATTATCAATAAAAATAAATAATACCTATAATACATGTTCAAGTCAATATTCCAAGCTAGTATGATACATTCCATTGTATATATATCACCCAAATTATTATATATTGTTTAATGTTGTTATCACAATGGAACGTTCTTGACACTGAATTTATATATGTATTATTCCGTAATTATATCCATTATTTACTAGCAGAAGTACCCGTCGTTGCCCAAGGTAGCCAAACAATTCCTTACGTGACCGGCCCAGGCAATTATTTTTATTTGTTCCAAACAAACAAGAAAAACTCTTTATTTTTTCTTCCGAACTAGATTTAGTACATTAATAAAAAAACTATCCAAAATTATAATTCCAACTTCGAGGTGCATATGTTTGTGCACAGAACCTACTGAATTTTAAAATGTAAGACTTATGCCTGTGGTAGATATCTCACAATACTCATGACAGACACAAAAAATCTTCCTTTTATTAATATAGATGATGCCATCATACTCCTTTCAGAAGGGCCCAATTCACAAGGGATGAATCTTGTATTGACAGATAATTTCACTTATTTTCTAAACGGAAAGGTCAAGTTTTTGTTTCCCTAAGTTACAAGAGCTAACCGACTACTGACTAGCGAATTACGGTAGAGCGACCAGTGTTTTAAATCTAGGTTACATTCCCCCGTCAGGACTAGTAATGGTACATCCCACCTGAAGGTCAACACTTACCGTCTCCAAGGCCCTCTTGAGGGACCCGAACAGTTCCCCTGCCACCTGGCAAGCTGCCCTGGACACTTGCGACCTGAGGTTCCTCACTTGCTTGCCTAGGGCCACCAGAACCCTGTGCAGTTGATCCTGAAGAGTGTCAGGGTGATGACGGCTTAGCCGCACCATCGTATTGAGACCCTGCATCACCACTTCCCTGCAAGGAAACGGGCTTCAGGTCTTGGAGACAAACTTACATTCTGAAATAACTGGCAAATAGAGTGTTCTCCCTCCAGGAGCATATTGTAAAAAAATAAGTGCGCTTTTCAGCATCTTAAAACCTAAATAAAGCTTGATGCCCCGTTGATTTATAACTCCGGGCTCAAAGCCCCTTAGGCCAGAATTTGCCAATTAAATTTATTCATGGGCCCCTTTTATGTTTTTCACAATATAACAGAACCCGTTAAATATTTTTAGCGTAGCAGATAAAAATAATGTGCTGCAGGCGAAAACTTTTCTGCTTCTTCAAGGTCAAATATCTTTAAATTGAAAGTTACATTTTTCAAGAAGGAAGCCAACTACATGTTTTGTCCTCTTTCATATCTCATAAATAAATGCAGCCGCCCTGGTTTTACTCTTGATTATATGATTATGGTATCAAATTCTTTGTTTATTATTATTATTATTGTTATTATTTTTATTTAAGTGTAAGGACGTACAGAGCGTACTTTGTACCTATTGTCACATATGCAACAGAAACATGGACATTGAATGTAAGAAAGACTAGGAAAGTGGAGGCCATGGGAAAGAAGTTTGTGAGGAGCATGTTATCTCTCACGAAGAGAAACATGGTTATAAATTAAGATAACCGGGAAAGATTGGGAGTACATGAGATAGTAGAGGAATTAAGGCTGTGGTGGTATGGGCATGTAATGAGGATGGAAAAAAAAGATAATGCCAAAGAAATGTTGAAAATTATCTATGTAGGAAAAAAAACCCACAAGGGAGACTAAGAAAGAGAGAGGATCAGACAACAGAAATTGTTCCAAGTGAGAGGAAAAGAATGGAAGCAATTAAAGGAGGAAGAGCGGTAGAAGAATAGAGGAAGATGGAAAGATTTGACTGATACGTGCTGGCGAATGGCAACAGTACTTTGATTTCTTGCAGCGACAGCTCAGGGTATTCTTCGCGTCAATCACCCCGAGAATTTGTGAACATCTTCCCCAATAAACATAGTTCATTCTCTGCGGGTTCTGTATTACAATTACAATAACAATTACAAAGGAAATTTATTACAAAAGCCTTCTGTAAAAGCGACTGACCCAAATATTGTCTGGTACACCAGATATACCTAAAATATTTTCTATCTTTTAATGTATCTCAAAATTTTAGTGTTTTTTTTATTGTTTCGCAGAACCTCGTGGAACTCCAAATGAGAAAAGCCGCCCTTGTCTATACAAATTTTGAGCCTCTTTTAAACGCCTAAGACTTTCTGATTCAAATACACTAATCTTGTAAACTCTTGAAAACTCCCGATTAGAAAGCCTATAATCACCAATTTCTGAAAACCCCTGATTTTGTGTAGTCTACCATTAATTAATGTTTTTTTAATGATTAATGTCTAAAATGTTCACTTTCCTAAATCCAAACTTAAGCTAATCTTACCACTCCGGACTGTCCAACTTGTGGAAGCACTGCTGCAAGGCGTCCCGAGGTTTTTCCACCGGTTGCAAGGTGTCCGGGAATAAGCATCCGGTGTTATTGTAGCTCTGCTTTGCTCCGGGTCGCGATCTCGGAAATCTATGGGGGACAAACATCATGAGGTACGTTCGGTCAACCACGTTGGCTACTATACTGGATATCATATCTGAGGGAGCTGCATGGATACTATTGTGAAACAGAATTATCATTTTCTTGTGTTCGTGTGGTCTATCTCCCCTCAAATAAAAGACAAGTTTCACGACGATGGTTAGTCGAGGTTACCAGTAGCTCTTTCTTATCCAAGCACAACACCTTCCGACATTACTGAGAGCGAGGAGATTTGTCAATAGTTAACTGAGAGAGAGAGAAGATAAAGTTTTTCTCCATAAGACCTGCAGTGCCTTCAACGATGATATTGGGTGTAACTTAGTCTAATTTAAGTTCACCAATGTGTCTCGCCACCATTTGGGTGGATACTAATATAGATGAGGAGATATATCCACAGTATTGTATGGCTGTAGATTATAATGCTAAAATGTATTTCAAATATTTTATTTTGTTGAATTTCTACAACATGAAGGCCTGATTCGGCTTTTTATTTAAATATCTACTAGTCGAAGGCCATCAATTTCACATAGATTTTGGAGTTTTTGGTGTTTAATTTCAAACAAAACGTGTATTTCCTCCCTTAACATCCCTATGAGAGCTTGGAAACGACCCTTTATCTATTTGTTGCACCATATCACTTAAATAATAAATAGGTTATTATTTTTAACCTAACTAAAAATTAATTACCACCGTTTTGTCGTAATTTCAACAACCGGAACAGGAATTTTCAAATATTTCTAAATTTTCAAGAAAAGATTGGTACCCCCTTCAGGAAAAACCAACCTTGTACATATGCCATAGATTCGATTATTGACCTTCCAGTCACCATCAATCCAGTGAATTGTGGACCTGACACCTCAGACCAAATTACCACATGTGCGTGTTCGTTTACAAAGACTTCCACACAAAACCAAAGATTACTGATGGTATAAATATATAAAAGTACACCTATATTTATTTTATAAATTATTATATTTATTTATGTATATATGTATAATGTTAAGTTTTTTGTGAAAGTGTGTGCGTGTGTATTTCATTACACATTTTTAGGAAGAAATAATTTTTTGTTTGTTTGACAGTAAATTTGAAAGACAAAAAAAAAGTCTTGAAAATAATATTTTATTTAATATTGTTTGAATTCGACACCTTATCTCAATCGGTAACGTGTCTGTCTACTGAACTAAGGGTCCCGGGTTCGAGTCCCAGCAAGCTGAAAAGGCTGTCATCGGCGAAATGTGGGTTTACCCTTTTACAGTGATAAATTAACACCCGGAGAGTGGATGTTGTGTCTGTCCTAGTCGTAATTAATTATATGACAAATGAAACTACGACAGGCCTAGTAAACCGGTAGTGAAAATATATGGCTTGGATAAAAAAAAACTGACCTAGTCCACAGGCTGTAAACAGTAATGAATGTAAAGTATTTAGTGTTGTTTGTAGGCCTGTATTAAGTTGACCAAATATATCTTCAGCCCGCGCTGCAAACTGTTGATCATATTTGGGCCCTTTGGATGAAAAACGTTGGACCACCCTGGTATAGCTTATCAGATAGGACCACAATATATTTCGTCAAGGTGAAACTGTCACCTTTTCAAGGTAAACAGAGTGTACAGCCTCATTTTGGTAGGAATCTCGTTCTGGAAGGCCTTATTCTTTACATAATCATACTGTATAGTAGTTTTTTGGTATAATAAAAGTTCTTCCATTAAAGATTACATTTTACTATTCTCGAAGGCCTTTTATCTTACCAAATTACTACCTTAAAGTAGGAGTTTGGTACGAAATAAGACCTTCTCAGAACGAGCTTACCGCCAGAAGCCATCGAAGCTGCGTCCTCCTCAGACGCGGAACTTACGATCCGTTGAGAGTCCTCGCTTGTGTCTTGTTGGTGGGAGGTTTCACCGGGACAGTCCTCCTGACCCTTTTTACAGGGCAGCTGTGATGACCATCTCTTCCACGAGGGTGGTCGATGGAGCCGTCTCCTCCTCCACCTGCAAGTCCACAACATTCCACTTATACTCTCGTGCGCGTCTTTTACGCCAGGATCACGATCAACTTGTGATCAGTGGTGAGGTAACGTAACGTAACAAGTCGATCAAAGCACAGACAAGGAATCTGGACTGTTTGGAAACAAATAGTCCACTAAAATGTGACTTGAACATTAAATGTAGGGTGGGAGAGGAGATTTAAGCTTTAGTATTTGCAATAGAAGCTTTCTGGAGTTTTAGTCCAACTTTCATAGGAATTGTCGTATAATGATCTTTATATTACGTTACATTCGATATATATACATATATATATATATATTATCAATATCCAGGGGGGGATTTACACATAGGCCTAGTAGACACGTGCCTACGACGGCAGAGTTTAGGAGCGGCAAATTTTAAATGACGAAAAAAATACAAATCTTTTTCTGCCAGTTAAAATAATTTGATGGCTTCATCGTGTGTGTGATTGTTGTGGTTTGCTGTATCTGTGTACCAACGTGACAGAATATCGCCTTAATTCACTGACACTCGTCTTAATTGAAGGTCACTTATTAGCACCATCAACCAGTCACCCAGCAGAAATCAAGACGAAAGAAATTATAGACTATTTTCTTATTGTGTACGTGCTAATATTATATCTGTGGTAACATGTTCTACAATCTACTAATGCAGACTTTATATTTTTAATTTATATAATATTTGAATTTGTGTGTTGTGAAAGTGTAAGAGTATTTATTTCCATTTTTTATATATTTGCTTAGTTCCTTACTACTTGTAAAACCTCCCTATAATAAATTATAAAATAATGCAAGTACCTTTTATCGGTCATCCAAGATACCACGTGTGTATATATGTGTCAGTGTATGGGGGATGGCAGGGGGAAAACGGGGATTTAGAAAGTTAGAAATTAAGGTAGTAAAAGTGAGCAGCAAATTATCTAATGCCTACGGGTGGCAGATTCGTAAATCCACCACTGTAAATACTTATAAGATAACAGTTATAAAATACGAATAGATTGATAAAAATTGAACACGGGAAGCGCACCAATGATTTACCACTGAGGAATCAAGAAGTCATCTTGTTCTCAAGGTCATTCTTCACTCTTAGTTTAGGGCTGAGTCTGTGATGAACATGATTACTAATAATATAGTTAAATGTAATGAAGTTTGAGAGCAAAAAATATATTTTTATTTGATAAAAGGTTATTTTTAAGTAAGTTGTACACTAATTAAAATATTGTCAATAGATAACTTCAATATGCTATATTGCCCCATTTTACCTCTCATTTGTCTTTACTTTTATTTTGGGAAAAATGTTTCTCTTGTTTGATAGATGTGATAATTGACCAGTGTCGCATCGTGAAGCGTTGACAGAGTAAACAGAGCTTGTTTTTACTAAGCACCCTGTCCTAATACCCATTCAAGTTACATGTCTATCACTCTAATGGGTTATGTATGAAGAAAGTTGAATTTAGATTCATTGTACCCGCATTTGCGTCGAGAGTGAGAAACCATTTACAGAAAACCTCCATAAGTATACAAGACCAAAATTCGAACCACGATCTCACCATCCTCGGCAGTTTAGTCTATTGCGAAAGTAGCGCGTTAGACCACGTGGCCATCTAAACTGGACAGGTCTTGTTAAAACCGTATTCTATCATATGTTCCAGCCCCCCCCCCCTCAGTCCCCATTTGACCAATCACACGTAGTCTCTTCTCTACACTACCCACATGGGAATGTATGTTAATTGACTCTGTCCCCATTTTACCAATCACACGTAGTCTCTTCTATACACTACCCACATGGGAATGTATGTTAATTGACTCTGTCCCCATTTGACCAAACACACGTAGTCTCTTCTCTACACTCCCCACATGGGAATGTATGTATGTTAATTGACTGTCCCCATTTGACCAAACACACGTAGTCTCTTTTCTACAATCCCCAAATGGGAATGTATGTTAATTGACTCTGTCCCCATTTGACTAATCACACGTAGTCTCTTCTCTACACTACCCACATGGGAATGTATGTTAATTGACTCTGTCCCCATTTGACTAATCACACGTAGTCTCTTCTCTACACTACCCACATGGGAATGTATGTTAATTCACTCTGTCCCCATTTGACCAATCACACGTAGTCTCTTCTCTACACTCCCCACATGGGAATGTATGTTAATTGACTCTGTCCCCATTTTACCAATCACACGTAGTCTCTTCTCTACACTACCCACATGGGAATGTATGTTAATTGACTGTCCCCATTTGACCAAACACACGTAGTCTCTTCTCTACACTCCCCACATGGGAATGTATGTTAATTGACTCTGACCCCATTTTACCAATCACACGTAGTCTCTTCTATACACTCCCCACATGGGAATGTATGTTAATTGACTCTGTCCCCATTTGACCAAACACACGTAGTCTCTTCTCTACACTCCCCACATGGGAATGTATATTCATTGATACCTGGCCCAGTGTCTCTTCTTATCCTGGCAAAACTTCATGGCACGCCACAGTACCTGACCTAGTGCGAGTTTTTAAATTACGTAGGGCGTTTTTACATGGTTTTCGACCGACTACCCCCTCCCCCTCCCAACTGCGTAATGGATCGTAAAATTTTCCGTCGCCCTTCTATCTTACGTGATTTGGTAAATTAGATTATTTGAATAGTTTAATTATTCTTAGTCGTAAAGATTGGTAACTAAGAGAGTGATGTGAAATATTAGAATGCTTGAATTTCAGTAAAATTAGGTGTAACACATCATACTATAGTACATTAAATATAAGTCAAATTTATGTAACTTATAATTAATAAAAATTAATATTAACAAGTTTATTTTCTAACAAAATATTTTTTCATTTTGTCTCACCATGAACATTGATAAAACAACCTCACGTAAGATGGATTTTGATCCCTTCCTACCCCCTTCACCGCTCGTAAGAAGATACTGAATTCACCCCCTAACTCCCAAAACCTTCACATAGCTTAAGGACGGCCCTTACCTCTAGATGCAGGTCAATGACCCCAGAAGAGGTCTGTACAACTGGAAGTTCCTCTTCAGGAGGGTCGTCAGTCTGTCCCGTCTCGACGACGGTTGTGGTGACTCTGTCGTGCACGGGGGTGTTGAGGTCGATGACCTCTGTGGTGGTCATCACGACCCTGGACGAGTCTGACGCGGCGAAAATGGGGCTAGTGGACACAGACTCCGCTTCCCGCTCCTGAAAAAAAGGAGTTTTGGTTCACGGTAATTCGGGCAATTTACTGACAGCTCAGAGATCGACTGTTTCATCTTCATCCGTCTCACGAGTATACTTCCGTCGCTTTGACAAGTATTGTCGATTAAATCCGCTTGTATCCCGCTTCAGTGGGCCAAATGGTCTAAGGCGTCACTCTTGTGTTAGACTGGCCTGCTGATGACGGGGAGATTGGGGTTAGAATCCCGGTCGGGTCTACTGAGGGTGGTTTTCCTAAATGGTTTCCCACTTTCCTTCTATGCGAATGTAGGTATATTACCTCTAAAATGCTTCCTTCCTAATCTCTACTCCTACTCCTCTACTAATGTGTTATTGACTTATTTGACCGTAGAAGTGGTTCTGTTAGAAAAATAAGTTCGTTTTCATCCGCTTGATTAGCTAACACTTTTACAAACTAATTATTATTTAGTTTGTAAAGTGTAGCTTTATATATATATATTATATATATAGTTTATATATATAATTATAATATATATATTAATATAATATATAGTTTGTAAAAGTGTTAGCTAATCAAGCGGATGAACACTGAACTGACTTTACTAACAGAACCACTTCTACGGTCAAATAAGTCAATAACAACATTAGTTTTAAAAGCAATAGTTAAAAACAAAAAATTATGAATGATCTTACCCAGCACATTCATCCGGGATTTAAACCCCAGACCTCAACCAGTCAATGACAACCAAGTGCAATAAGACTAGCGGTTAAGACACCTTGATCAAAGGGTCTAAACATAATCCCAGAGTGGGTATTTTCTCCCCCATTTCTAGAAAAATAATTGGAGTGGAGGATTCTAACTATGACTGAAAATGTTGATATTCTTAGTAAGGATCCATTAATTAAGTTTAAAACAAGATAGATTCATTAATAAATAATATTTTAGAAAGTTAAACAATTAAATCCGTTGACTGCCGATGACGGGGAAATCAAGGTTCAAATTTCAGTTGGGTGTGTTGAGGGTGGTTTTTTCTACTCTCCGTCCACGCAAATGAAGGTGCACTTCCTATAAATAAAACCTTCCAAATCCTTCAAACCATTAGCGTAATTAGTACATAAGCGTATAAACCGAACGAGTAGTAAGACGTGGTACAACAACAAATCATCCCACCTTCAGGTGTTGAAATTTGATGGTTCTTTCCTTCTCCTCGTCTTCCAGTACTCTGCCATTTTTGGATGAGTGAATCGACCGGACTGGAACCTGAAAAGAATACATTGTATAATATTGAGCTACAACAGAGATATTCAACATATTTGATGTTCGCGTGCCCACATATATAATTTATCAGGGTGTATAAACAACAAGGTGACCTGGTGGTCTAGGGGTAAGGTGTCAGACTTCTATGCTGGCGGCCGGGGTTCAATCCTAGGTCCCGGCAAGATTTATCTGAATGCCAAACCCTTCCTTCACCTCTGACAAGACATCTTGTGAATGTGGGGAATGCCAGGTCGCCACCGTGGTTCGGATTCCACGTTAAACTGTAGGTCCTTCATTTCATCTCACAATCACCCTACCCATTACACATTAGCGTAAGTGCGTAAAACCCGAACGGGTAGTAAGACGCGGTGCTAATAATATAATAATATAAACAACACCTATTTATCTGGGTGATATAACAAACACCTGTATATCCGGGGGATATAACAAACACCTGTATATCCGGGGATATAACAAACACCTGTACATCCGGGGGATATAACAAACACCTGTACATCCGGGGGATATAACAAACACATGTATATCCGGGGGATATAACAAACACCTGTACATCCGGAGGATATAACAAACACCTGTATATCAGTGGGTATATAGCAAGCGCCTGTTAGAGAGAAATGGTTCAAGGTTCTCACCTGGGGTGATGGAGCATTTCTCTCCGTCTCCCGATGGTCAGCGCTCTCTAGACTCCTAAACTCAAGCTCATCCTCCCCGTGATAGCTAGGGTGGCAGACCGCACCCTGCCCTGTCCTCCGGGGTACTCTACAGGAGGTAGGAAGGCATTCACAGCATCCGGTCTCTGTTCTGGAACTAGACCACAAGCGCATACGTCTCAGCTAGCACAATAACATCTTGTTACAAGGTACAAATTAATAAAACGTGGAGTTACCGACAGAAGTAATTATATTCGTCAGACAACTGTCAAGAATGAATGCTGGAAATCATGTTTGTTGACGTATCTGCTATTATAAGCTATACATAAAGAGAAGATTTAAAAAAAAACATTTAATGTTTAAAGCCAAGGTCTAAAAGTAAACAATATTCATATTTATTTTCGATGTGAAGATGTGGGGGTATATGAAATGAAAGCTTTGCTAATGATCTTCCCATTTTCTTTCTGAAAGTAAGCCCTACATAAAAATTATTGTGAGGCCTTAAGAAGGCTACATGAGAGAGCATTTAGACCCATTGCAGACGTTTAGAAATCTCGATTCCTTTATTAAATTGTTTGATTTGTTTTAATATTGTTTTCAACAAAATGTAGGCGAAAGTTCTGACCTGATAAAAAGTTTAAATTTTAAGTTTAAAATGTTTTTAAAAATGGTTTGATAAAACCATATAAAACAATCCCACATTATCTTAGTTTTCTGTTATTACTCTATCAAAACAAGACTTTTATTTTATTGAATAAGGCTAGATCTAAGTCTATAACATTTCGATGTAATCTAAAAAGTACAACTTTTCGCGTAAATCGTTGTTTAGTAATAAAAAAAACTTCAGAATTTTAACTTTTTAACTCATCGGAAGCCCGCTAATAATTTTCGCCTACCTTTTGTTAAAAACTATATATAAAATAATTCAAACAACTTCTTAAATAATGTGGGCTTTCTACTCGCCTGAAACGCGTCTCACTTCTCTACTAGGCAACTCTCTTGAAGTTAGAGTGTAGGGAACGGGAGAAAATGTTTTAGTATTTTTACAATTTTAATATAAAAACATTTTGTTAGTCCAAATAAATCTAATATTTCTCCAGTAAAACACACAAAGATTATTTTTATTCCCATAGTGACCTCAACAGGTTGTTTAATATCTGTCAAAGAGGTCCTTAAATTTAATCACAGCTTTTTCTCTTCATTTAAAAGGTTTCTCATCAAATGCCGCCATGCTCATGACATATATTTAACAACAAATATCGTTGATATCACCATGTGAAGAAAATTAAATTTTACATTTGTGCTTAACTAATATTTTATTTATTTTGGTCAAATAAATGTTTTTCGATAAAAAAAATCTCCAAATCACTGACCATTTGTCACGTCTCCTACACTCCAACATTAATTTACGTCGATAAAAAATTCAAAAAATTATCCGCCTTGAAGTTAGGCCTAAATTACTTTGCAAAGCTTTTTTAGTCTGGGTAGTTTCAACATCAATATTATTAACGACTTTTTATAAAAGGGTTGAAAGGGTTATTTAAATACGATATACCCGCATCAGTGTATAGAAATGATAGGAAAGATATCTAAGTAGCGCGACTGACCGATGGGAGCCCTAGTTCCTCTGACGAGTCAAATCACTCACGACGTCCTGTTTGAAATAACTACCGCTATAACTGCACTACATCACCCATTATACCACTGTGAATTCCCCCCTCCGAGTTTGACCCCCTATCCACATCCGTAAGAAAATTTACAGTTATTCTCCGGTTTTTATGTGTTTTATTCATGTCTAAACTTGTTTGTCCCAGTTGATTGTGTGTCACAGGGAGGAGGGTTTTGGGTGAGATATTATTTATTTATTTATTGGTAAGGGCGGCGTGCAGTTTAGGGCGTCGGGCACTCCTCCCACGACGTGTCGGTAATTCTAACCGAGAGGGTGCATAAGCACCTATAATATATATATATATATAATATATATATATATATATATTATCTAACACATTAATTTATAAATTATAACTGCTGTAACTGTGGACTGAAACCCAAGGAGAAACTAAAAAATAACTAATTTTGAGGGTTAAATCCACGCACAAGATGTAACTTAATTTTTATGTTTCAATTGTAACTGTTGTGATGGTAGAATACAAGCCTACTCGTATATTCCAGGATATATTTTAATACTTGGAGGGAGTAGTAACCTACACATGACAAGTTAGTTTGCCTGTTGGAAGAATATCAAAATTAATTCACTAATAAAGTGTTATCTTTCCTGATTTTAAGGTAATATAAATTACAAACAAAGAAATTTTATTTTTAAATATGATCCCAACTATGTTTTGTTGAAATAATAATATAAAATCTCAAATAAAATTATAGGGACCTTGAATCAAATATTTTAAAACAATCAGTCAACGATATAGACTTGTGTTCTTGGGAGAGGGTAGTTACTCAGTGTATCTAACTAAGGTTTGAAACTAAACCTCCCCCTAACAGACAAACCAGTCTTTAGCGAGCCTGACGCCTTATACCACTTGTGTACTGGATAGGGAAGTTTGTTTTATGTATGAAGCTATTATAGAAGTGTCAAGAAATGTTAGTCCACCTCTAGAGTGCCATACCTATGGTGAAGTCGTGTCTCACTGGTTGCCTCACAAGACTGGTTTCTGAGGGATGGGGCAGTCCGTAGTAGGGGCCGAATCCACCAAAAGGGGCGTCCTGAAACACAAAGAGACAAACATTATTGTTAAAAGGCTGCACCTAACACAAAAGATTTTTAGAGACATCAAACCATTTTGTATAATACGGAAACTTTGTCTTACATTCACCGACTAATGTAAATTATGTATACATTTTGGTTTCGATATTAAAAATGGGAGGATACATGGGGTAAAGGAGGAGAGTCACATTACACATATTTTACAGGACAACTTGTATATCTCAAAACCCATATAGACCCCAACAAAGGTTTTTTTCTACATTAATTTAAATAAGACAGAACTCTCTTAAGGTGCGGCCGAAGGGAGCGCGAGTAATTTTAGAGTTTTTATAGAATTGAAATTTTTTGGCCAAAATAAATCAAATATTTCTCCACTAGCAACATAGAGTTTAGTTTTATGCACATGATAATATAAACAGATCTTGAATATCTGTCAAGGTTGTCCTGGAATTTTGTCAAAGAATGTTCTCTTTATTTAAAAAGTTTTAACAAAATTTCAGGACACCTTTGATATACATTCAAGATCTGTTTATATTGTCATGTGCATAAAACTAAACTCTATGTTGCTAGTGGAGAAACATTTGATTTATTTTGGCCAAAAAGATTCAATTATATAAAAACTGTAAAAATACTTGCGCTCCCTTCGGCCGCACCTTAACCATAATATAAAGTGTATTGGAAAGGTCTTGTGATTGTCTAACAGATGGAAGCACTAGCAGTAACTCAATTTGGGTTAAAATTGGACTTACCCAATCTTTCCCCTATGGTCCTAATTTAAAACTTTGATATGGTATTATTTGAGGAAAAATGTTTTTATTTGTAAAAATATATTCAAAATTAAAATTGGGTTTTGGTACAATTCAATTAATGAAGAAAGAATTTGTCGTTTCATAAAAATGCGGCTTCCCCTTTGAATATTTTTGCAACTTAGAAATATTTGACATGTTTTCAGCGTATTAGCCTTCATCATTTAAAAAAAGAAATCTTAAAATTGGTTGGGTAGAACTCTAGGTATCATTGTTGAAATGGAATAAACTCACGTTTTTAATACATGGATAGTTTGTGACAGTAAAAAAAAGCTTACACGTCACAAGTATGCATTTAAGTTAGTAAACATAAGGCAGCCACCTCGGTCAATGAAAAGTATCAATCAATGTCAGGTCATACGGATTAAAAAAACAATAACTTATGTAGTTTTCTGGAACTAATTATCTATTCTGTCTAAGCTTATACTCCCGTTTCCCATTCACCTAAAACCATCTTTTCTAATCTCAATAAGAAAGAGGGGAAAGAAAACTACGAACTTCCTATCATATAAAGAGGAAAGCTCGTTGAAAGCTCTCAAATATATTAGAAATTTAAGTTGTGAGCCTATAAAAAAATCTGGATTTGTTAGAGGAAGGCTAGATATAGATACCTTTTTCATCGAGCCTAGTATCATAGCTCCGTAAATGATTAAAAGTATCTTAAAACGAGCTAATGCCACATTTTCACACATGTTTTTATAATAATAAAACTCAAACTAAAGAATTGTTAATGAAAAATAACCCTGTTGGGATCACTTTACTTTATTTTGGAGTGAACCATATTTTGAAATAACAAATCGTGTTGTTAAATATTGCGTCGGAGCTGAAATTTCTCGTTTACTGAGGTGGGCCCCTTAATCACTCTGGTGAACACATAGTCTAAAGGTCAGGCTCATAAAGTGTGGTTTGCCTAAGTCTGATGGGGAGTTCTATATTTGAATCCAAACCAGATGTACTCAAAATATTTTTATTTCGGAATGTATTTCCACAAAAGTATAAGAACATTTTCTCTAAAATTCTACGTGAGATCCAGTGAAAAAAAAAGTTAATTACATTAAGATATGTGAAGTTTTGTGTTTAGTTTTATCGATACATCCTACCCCAAATATGTGTTAAAAACTGTAGTAACAATACTATCAATCCAATAATTTTTTGTAGTACACATTCAGAAAGAGTATTGTTAAACTCTTTCAACAATACTTCAATTGTAACTAGGGTAACATGGAGGAAAAATGTTAAGTATATAATTGTTTTAAATTTTAAAGAGCATTTTACAAATAATTAAACTTTAATAAAACAAATTGTTCATTTCTAAAAGTTAAAATGTATTATATATTTTATTTTAAAGATTCAAACTCTTTCCAGTCATGTTCATTGCTCAACTCTATTGTCGCCAACCGCCAACTTACGCAGCCCCCCCCCCCCCCCCCCCCAAATATAGCATGTTCCAAATAGTAAATTAGAAACATAAATATTTAGTTAGGATTGTTGTGATAATATGGGGTGTTTTGCTTCCTCTAACGATGGACCAAAACATACCGAGTCACTTCCTCAAAATATGTAAGAAATGGCAGCCCTAGTTTGGGCAGTTGTACAAGCTACAGTATTTTACCCTTCTTACGTTTTACCTTAGAACTACTAATTTACTTGTTAATTATTATATTTACACATTTATTTTATATTTAACGTGCACGTTCGGAACAGACTAATTACAACAGAACACGAGAATTTCTATGAGCAAGAGTGAAAGGTCCTGCCAATTTTGCCGGAGAGGTATTTTCACACACCTTCCAGGGTTATTTCACATGCCACAATCAACATGGGACCAGCGGCTTTAGTTCCACTATGAAGGAAGTTGTGTTACGGATTTTTATCACTCAAGAAAAATAGTCGTCTTCGGCTAGGTATGAATCCACGAACATTGGGTCCTGAGGCGAACACTTTACCCCAAGACCACCGAGGTCAACTAATTATTAAAAACCTACAAAATATAATGAAAGTAAAAATCTAGTTTTTTTTTTACTGATGTTGATAGTAAAATAAAAAGATGGCATTCTACGAAAGTCAAAATTAATTTGAACATAATATATTATTTAGTGAATGTGGGGAAATGATAAGATACTTAAGATATTATGAGAATGGGTAGAGATTACGACCGCAATCTGCTTATTTACTGCTTTTAGTATTTACAATAGTGCTCAAAAACAATTTTTTAGTAAATATGTGAGTAAGAAACCCGTTGTTCACAACATTTATACAAAATAACTACTTGAAAATACGATTATAAGATATAATTATTTAAAACACTGATACATATCAACTACTTAAGTAATACGGTAATAAGATACAATTATTTGTAACAATTATACAAATAGGTAGGATTACTTAAGTAATACGGTAATAAGATACAATTATTTGTAACAATTATACAAATAGCTAGGCTTGCTTGAGGATTACGGTAATAAGATGCAATTATTATTTGCAACAATGATACAAATCAACTACTTGAGTAATGGGGTATTAAGAGACAAGTATTATTTGCAACAATGAAACAAATCAACTACTTGAGTAATGGGGTATTAAGAGACAAGTATTATTTGCAACAATGAAACAAAATCACTACAAAGACCACAGTAGTGATAGCCAGGGTATGTCCAGTCGACCAAAAATAAGAGTAGGGGAGGGGTAACTTTGTTAGAGGTATTTAAAAATGTCTTACGTAGAGTAGGTGGCATATGACAGTGACATCACAAGAGTATGACCTCTATTAATTGAATAAATAAAGTTTGAATGTTGATTTTATTCTCGCCCTAGGCTAATGCGGGTACATTTCGAATAAAATACTGCTTGTTATGTGACGTATACTTTTTATTATGAATGAACGTTGATAGAAATGATTTAAGGATGAAGCGGGTGGTGTACTACGCACAAAACAATACTGTGGCTATATTTAATAATGACGTCATATTTAGAGAGATTTCAAAGTGGTAAGACTTATTATAAAAATAAGTTAAATGACTAAATTAAATAGGAGGCACACGAAACACCGTATCCACCAATGCACCAAAAATGTTAGTATCATCCGAGCATGTATGTATTGGTAACCTGTCATCCACAAGTAATTTGCTTTAAACCGTTTTCAGCAGGACACGTTGGCAATCTTCCATTCAAGTTTTAAGTTGTTTTTGGCAACCTTTCCGACCATATAGTGGTTGTAGTTTCAGACTTGTTTTAAATGAGGCCATATAGGGCTCAGAAATTTGATTCCAACCACTATAAAATCCAGGAGCTTTTTTAATTCATTTGAGCTAAGAATGAAAGGCAAAGTTATTTTTCATTACACCAGTGGTTCACCAGAATTTTAAATAATGTATAAAATAAATTACATTGTGCATTTAATAATTTAATCTACAGCTCTTGAGTGGTAAGTTAAATTTTCTTTTATTTACTCAATTTCATAATGATTATACTCTTATTTAATAAATAAGATATGTTTTAAACACAATAATTAATAAAAGATTATTTGTAGGAAGTCCACTTTTAACCACAATCAGTGTATTTGTTTAGTATAGTATAGTATAGTATAGTATAGTCAAATTAAAATGATTAAAAATGTAGATGTAATTGAAATAAATAATTAAGCCGATATGACAACACGAGATTCTAGTTTTCAATAATGGGTCTAGTTGTGAAAATAAAACTCTAATAGACTTAATTTGCCATAATATGCTTATCTATGAAAACTTTATTTGGGAATACATTCTTATAAAACTTAATAATCACACAGAAGCTAAACATAAAGATACTCTACATTATTACCAAACTAGATAATAGGAGACATAGGTGACTTTCCCATGTATCAAATAGATTTTAACTTTTGTTAAACAACACATATTATTAACAAGTTAAAGAGAAAATACTAATTTAAGATATTAACTAAATTACAATTTTACACTTATTTTACTTTATTTTTCAGGTAGAATAGCATAGAATTTAAAAAAAATTAGCTTTTATTCTCTCTTTGAAAATATCAAATCTGAAATTTACGTTTTCAATTTTAAAAACAGTTATACCATAATCTTATATTTAACTCCACTGATTAGTAAATAAAAAATCATTTCATTAAATAATTTTTAAAATGTGACTAATTTCACCTTTTACTCGCTTTATAAAAAATAATCCATTAATATACCCCAAACACATAAGATTAGATAAGTTAATAGAAAAAAAAATCAACATACATCATATGGAATCACAAATGATTACAATTTTTTAATTTCTAATTTCATAGATGTGTTAAAACTGATTAATATAAAACAATTATGAATGGTATACACAAATAAAACTTGTTTTAGTCACATTACTATAGTTAGAGACTAAATACTATTTAAGACTTACATTTATTTTTGAAGAGAATATTGACATATTTGAACTTTACATTTTCAATTCTAAAACAATATTACCATAGTTTGAACTTTATTATATTTGAATTATCAATTTTATATTTAACTCCATTGGATTACTAAGTTTCAACCATCCTAGATTTGATACAATTATCTCTCCCCACACCATCATAAATGAATGCAAAGTTTGAGGGAAATTTACTGAAAAGATCAATTTGTTTTTTACCGCATAAGTTTGATAATTTTTGGGAGAAAGAAACCTACGGGACCATCGTTTAAAAATGACTTTATATAAATTCCTCTTCCAAATTTAATGTCTCGTTCCTCAAAATAAATAATATTTAATTTGGTGTTTTCGGTTGAATTTCTAAGTGAATTATTTTGAGTCTCACTCTTACCAGCATCGAATTCCTTCATAAACTTCTCCATACCCTAAAAAAAGACCAAATAAATTATATATATATTTTTTTATAGAATTACAAAGATGCAAAAGAATTCTTTTTTTAATGATAAATTATCTTTATTGTCTCATACAGAAGTGAGTTGTGGTGATGGTTACCCTGTCTCCGGTTTGGGATTATCTATGCTCGAATCAACCTGAAGAATTTTAGCCCACCTAGCTTGCAGGTTGCTTGTTCCTGTTTCTTGAGTGATTCTTCGAGGAAATGGGACCCGACGTCTTGGTTAAAGTATAATGCTTCCTCTTGCCATTTGCTTAACCACTCTTGATGCGTCCAAAACCAGTCGCAGATAAATTTACAATATCGTACGTCTTCGGTTGAGCCACAAGCGTAAGATTTTTTAAAGTGACCGAAACATCCATAACTACGATAATGGATCGTACGTTGGACGGTGGACTCATGTAGAACTACTAATACACAAGTGTAATTATTTAAAAAAAAATCATTTGTACCTAACTCAATGCATCAATACCTTCCATATACTCGTCTAAAATTGTTTTATCTCCTATAATTGTTCTAAAATGCTCTTTCCCACATTTATAACACAGCACCGCCTTCTATTGTTAACTTTATCGAGATAAGAGTGGCCCGTAACATTAGTCGTAGAGTGTCTTTAATTATGGCGACATTTGAACGATTGTAGAGGTTTGTTAAAGCACACGTATTCGAATTACTCCATTTTAGTGATGTTAATGCGGTTTTATATAGAAATATTTAAACATATTGACAACATTAAAAAAACGATAAAATTGCGGAACAAGTCTGGACAAGATAATTTATAAAAAACAAAATCAAGGTGAACAAAGTCTACCTTTAAAATAAATCTCGCTGTGTTAGTCAAAGTCTGTATATTACAGTTTTATGGTGATGTACCCGTACCGTTACTTCTAGTTTCATAAAAATACTCACTAGGAACAAAGTTGAGAACAAGTGGCGATCAACGACTCACGGTCGACGATTATAAAAGGGTAGTTTATTTCTATCAAAGTATAATTTCTCTTTCTCGTACCGGGTGAAAAGAAGCATGTTGCTATAAAATGCAAAGGGTCCAAGGTCTCGGATCTTTCTTGGGCAGACTATTTCAATTATTTTATCAAACCATTGTTTGTGAGGTGCGCAAAAGCGGTGGGAAAATAGGCGTTACAAACAGGTTCGCATATACTGGTGGATACAGCCACAAAGGAGCCCGGCCAAAAGTGGATGATATAGTTAAAAATCAGGTCGTTCAAGTGTTCGAGGAATGGGGCTTAAAAAGGGTAAAAAAAAAGCGTATAAGACTTCATTCGAAGGTGGGCGTTATAGCATGTAGCAACAGCTTGATACATTCTTTATTTAGTCGAATTACTATCTCTCTTAACGAAACACCTATCGCACCTCGATAGACAACTATGCATACAGGGCTTATTTAGAGAATTTAATTAATTACGGCTGAGACACCTCCGAGACCCACCTGGTGAACGGTATGTGGTTTTTGGATACCCCTGCCACTAACGGTAAACTAACTGCATCTACAGAGAACAAAGGCTTCGCCATGAGATTATACTTGCTAAAACATCCGATCGACTTAGTGGGACGTATACACGCCGACATACTTAATATTTAACAATTACTATAGAAAAATGTATCCATGCACGTTAAATTAATTCTCAACAAAAGAGAGTTTTATTTGCTCACAGACGTGGACAATTTAAATGCCGACGTCCAGTTGAAAATTTTAGAAGCCACCCTCTTTGTGAAACACGTAGAAGTCTGTCCCACTATTTCACTCGCTATAGAAAAGACACTATTACGAAAGCCGGCCCAATACCTCACAATCGAGTGGACGTCATGTCTGTGACCTTATCAAAATGATCCAAGTCTGTGAGCCTAAACAATGTTATCCAAATTGTTATCCCTAAAAAATTTGTATTCACTATGGTGCCTAACCAAGCGTTCGTGGGCAGTTTAAAGTCGAGAAATTGTATAAGCTTTGGCCAATCAGTGAAAAGATGATGACGATAATAGCTTTAATTGTGAAGACTATTGATTACAGGTAATCAGTACAGACGCAGAGAGCGATGGAGAAGGTGTCGTGCAGCTGTAATATGGTGGAGGACCATCTCCTGTCCGTCGCCAAAGATCGACACGAGGGTTCACAACCATCGTTGGCGAGCGAGATTTTCTATCAAAATGACAAACAGAACAAACACGTAGTGGTGGGCCCTCTTTCTTAACCGCAACATTTAAGCTCGTGTGATGTTTTCATCCAATTCTAAGCGTCCAATAATCACCGTTCCCCAAAGAAATGCTGTTTTGGTCCGACTGTGTGGGGATTAGTGTAAACTTTGAGTCGAACATGGACGACTTTAACATAGTTGTGAAAAAACTATTTGGTGTGTGGAAATTGTACCTAATTCATTCAAATCTTATTTATTTAATTAATATAGTCATACTCTTGTGAAGTAACTGTCATACGTCACCTACTTGACAGTATTTAAATACCTCTGACAAAGTTACCCCTCCCATATTCTCATTTATGGTCGACTGGACATACCCTGGTTATCACTACTGACTCTTATTAAAGTTGTGCCAAACAAAATAAAAACCATTTTTAAAAACGTAATTCTTTGTGACAGCTTTAGCTGCATAACATGGCATTAATATATAAAGCAGAGGTGTCGGATATGTAGGGCATTAAGGCAGAATGGATTGGAACGCTAGAGTGACATCCAATACTAAAATCGATTCATCAACTTGAATTTAAAAAAAGGGCCATCTATCTTATATGACATCTCTTGATTGCTTATTTTTGTCAAAAGAGTGACAATACTGACCCGAATATGTCTCTAGTCGTTCATACCTTGCTATACCGAACTGAAATACCCATCAATCAAAGTTAATACCGTGCGACACTTGTTCTTAGCAGAGCCGTTCTTAAGTGGAGTGTTTAAGGTGTTCAAACCTCTAACCATTTATGTTTAAGGAGGAGAGTAAGGGAACAAAATCTAAGGTAAATATTGACAGTTTTTTATCAAGATAATCTTATGCTCAAAATAAATTACATATTGCTTGAACAGTAGAGATGTAATGGGTATTGAACGGTACTTTTATTTTAATTAAAAATGTTTTTGATCAATGCATATGACCAATATAACATTTCTGATCGTGTTTCAACGTTTATAAATTAAGCTAAACATATTTTCTAAATCATTGATTTTATTTATTTATTAGCACCACGTCTTACTCCCGTTCGGGCTGTACGCCAATTATTTTATTTATCTCTATCAAAAACTTCTTCTTTTTTTGCTATAAACCTGTAAAAATATTGACCTTAACTCACGTTTCCAAGCATTCTCCCTTAAAAAAAACTTGTCAAGGCTTGTGCGGGATGAATACATTAATTCAATGCGATGTATTGTTGTTATATAAAGGGATGTTTAAAACGATGGAAAAAAGTTTTAATAATAAAAAAAAGTACGGTGCACCGCAAATACTTTCTCTCTCTTTAATCGTGAAATAGAGTAATTTACTAAAATATCGTAATATTTGTGAAACTTTATTATATACAATGTTACAGAAACTTCATTAAAGAGCATAAATTAAATAATAATCACTGTTACAGATACATTGAGAAAGGAGGTACAGCTCTGTCCACCAAAGAACATAACAATTAATTTTATATTTCAAAATTCTCCATAAAAAATATATATATATATTGTTTGCTTACAGCTTAGAAACTATTGGTTTTATAACAACATATTTAAAATTAAAATATTTAATTTTAATAATACTATAACTTTATAATGATAAGCTATTTCGTTACCCAAATAGTTGCGGAGATATGATCAAAATTGGAAATTTCCATTTCTCTAAAGTACCCTTAAAATAATTGTGGTGAAAAAACGCGATTTGCCATTTTGTTTGCAATTTTAAACAATGCCTAGATACAAAACTTAATCAAAATCTATATAGCGGACTTTGAGAAAAAAAAATCTATTTTTGCCTTCAGTAAACTACCCTTGACTTTGAGGATACATATATAAAATACCAAAAACTCCATAAGAGAAACTTATGAAAACACTAGATACCAAATTCTAGCCCGATTGGTAAAATGATTTCGGCTCTAACCTGAGATACAGACAGACAGCATCGCAAAAACACTTCTTTGGGTTCAGTTAGTCATGAAACGTAAATAGGCCTCAACATCTTGAATTAGATTTTTTTACGATCTCAGTATTTTTGTTAACCGAAAGTTTACGATAAAGTAGAAAGATATAGCTTCAATCTGATCTAATAGTTAAATTATTCCTTACATTTCCTGTTGGAAAACTTCCCTAATAGCCATAAAGAATAGAACACCTAAAAATAAAAATAAATATCTAGGCAAGGCCTCGTCTTTAAATATATTTATTTGACTTTTTTAATTGTTAAGCAGGCCGCCTACTGAGCTCTAAGGTGCGTTGTAGGCGTTTAGAACGGGTTTTAGGGTTTTTTTTACTTTAAAATATGGTTAATAGAAACCCGGAATTGAAAAGTATTTTAAAACGTACTTGTGGCTTTTAAAACATTACATTTCGGGTTTAAGAGGTTTTTTAAAATTTATTGAATTGCATAATTAGCTCATTTTTCAACAACATCTTCAAGCGAAATGTTGTCTTTCTGCGATTAAAGACATAAAAAGCCTTTCTCAGACAAATAAATATAGTTTATAAAATGTTTGCAACAAATAATTCTAATAAAGTTTAAAAGTGTGTTAATGATTTTAAAACTTCAAAACTGCCTTTCTCTTACTAAATACTATAGTGTAACAATTAGACCCTACCTTGAATGAACTATTACCACGTTGTGCTTCAAGCGCTCTAACTCTGATATAATATTCAAAAGGATATTGTTTCCGGATTCAAGTCGGATTGTCAACACCATGTGTAATCCCGTCAGCAACGTTACCTCCAACTATGTGTATAAAATAGGATTGTTCACGCGAAGTGCTAAAATCAAACTTGTTTTCAGTGTGGGGTGGTTTTGAGGAGCCTCAAATAAAAACAAGGACTTTAAAAATAAGCTCTTGGTATAGAAACATGGGTGCCCATAAATGGGTGATGAGGGGGCTTCAGCCCTCCTTATCACTCTTCAATATTTACTCTATTTTTTTGTTAATTTTTATGAAAAAATTAAATTATTGTGACCCTATAAGGAATTTGGCTGCAATTTGCTAATAATAACTTTTAATCATCAATATCTGAGCTGTGACCTAGTGGTCTAGGGGTAAGGTGTCAGACTTCTGTGCTGGAGGCCGGGGTTCAATCCTCGGTCCCGGCACAGATTTATCTGATTTCCAAACCCTTCCTTCACCTCTGACAAGACATCTTGTGAATGTGGGGAATGCCAGGCCACCACCATAGTTCGGATTCCACGTTAAACTGTAGGTCCTTCATTTCATCTCACAATCACCCTACCATTACACATTAGCGTAAGTGCGTATAATCCGAACGGGTAGTAAGACGCGGTGCTAATAATAATAATAATAATAATAATATAATAATAATAATAATAATAATAATAATAACAACAATATCTGCGCTAACGGATAAAAGGTTATTTGGTGGTCTAGGGGTAAGGTCAGACTTCTGTGCTAGGGGTCCGGAGTTCAATCCTCGGTCCCAGCACAGATTTATCTGATTGCCAAACCCTTCCTTCACCTTTGACAAGACGTATATTAATCACATGAGTGGAATGCCAGGCCTCCACCGTAGTTCGGATCCCAGGTTAAACTGGAGGTCCTCCATTTCATCTCACAATCACCCTACCATTAGACATTAGATTAAGTGCGTATAACCCGAACGGGTAGTAGGACGCGGTGCTGATAATAATAATAATGTAAATAATAATAACAGATAAAGATGATAAAATGTAAATTTCCTCCAATTCTCTCTTCAACAACTTTCTTTTAATCTGATTCTATTCAATAAACCTCTGAGAAATAAAATGTTTTTCTTTAATGGTTCAGCTACAGCTGGATTTTATTTTTGTTAATTTTTCAGCCTTATCTTTTCTATCATGAAACTCATAGTTCAGAATTATGTTCAGACGCGCTCTAACATTCCCTTCTAAATGGTTAAATTTCTGAAATTTTTTCTCGACGAGAAAGAGAATGGGTGGAGAACCCATTTGGAGAACCCACATGGGTGACCTTGTGTGGAGAAACTATTTAAATAAAGAACAATTTATTTAGAGATTAGTATCCGGACATATCTTAGCCTCTTGCATGACACATTGTATATTTAGTTTAAGATTCCACCATGAGACCATTCTGCAAAAGTTTGGCTTTGTTTTGATGTAATTAGGCTTGTTCACCAACATAATTTGGAGAAATAGATATATTCCTGGATTTAAAACTGTCCACAGTTGTAAGCACGTGACTACATAACTTAGGCCTACTGTGTAAGGATCCAAATTACCTACGTGTCTAGGCACGTCGTTCACAAGCCATATCGCCCACACGCCTAGGTAAGCCAATGACGTGACTACACAACTACTGTTGACAGTCCAAATTCTTTGTGTGTGTGTGTGTTGTGTTGCGATCAATTTGTTCATTCCTGCGGAAGAGCGCCTGACATTGAACTTGCTACTGTAGCGTCATAGCTATGATTAATTATTCAGCATCCAATCTCAAATAAGTTCACGGCTAGGGCGTCAATTTATGTTTGGCCTAGATAGACCTCATTTTATTTATGGGTTGGAGGGGGGGGGGGTGGAGAGAAGGGTTGAGGGCTGATTTTGGAGCCGTCAATATTAATTTTCGTCACTTATAATTGGAAAATTTAGAAATAACATAATAAGCCTTTACATATTATATATATTAGATTACTTATAAAAAATATTAGTACTTAATTAAAAAACAAACAGCTATGTGGTCTAGTGGTCAAGTTCCTAGCTAGTGGCTACATACCCAGAGGTAACAGGTTCAATCCCCGGCACTTCCAGAATTTTCTTTGTAGCAGTGGATCTCAAACGGGTTAAACTCTGCCTTATGAAGACAAAATGACACGTTGATGAAATAAATAAGTAGCAGTTACGGTCTAGAAAACTGATTAACGACCGGAGGGCTCGTCACGCTGACCACATGACACCCTCTATCTGCAAATGTAATTGTAACCGCTAATCGTCTAGGCTGCTCGATCGGTATGGCAGGCTTACGTCATATAGTTTTAAAAAACTAGGTTTTTTTTTTGTCACAGCATATTACTACCCTTTAGGGTTGAATGTACCCGTATTTCGGTGAAGAGAAAGTGAAATACCCCAAAGGAAAAAACACCTGACAGATTCGAACATTGAATTCAACATCACCGACTAACCAGTATAAACTATTACTACTACTATTAGCACCGCGTCTTACTATCCATTCGGGTTATACGCACTTAAGCTAATATGTAATGGTAGGGTGATTGTGAGATGAAATGAAGGACCTACAGTTTAACGTGGAATCCGAACCACGGTGGCGACCTGGCATTCCCCACATTCACAAGATGTCTTGTCAGAGGTGAAGGAAAGGTTTGGTAATCAGATAAATCTTTGTCGGGACCGAGGATTGAACCCCGGCCGCCAGCATAGAAGTATGACACCTTACCCCTAGACCACCAGGTCACCAACCAATATAAACGAGACTGACTACTTTATACTTACGCCCATTTTAACAGGCAAAATCAATATATTATCAAATTAAATAATCACCATTACATCATATTTTATTCCTTTTGAAGAAATTTTTGTTTACTTAACAAGCACTGGGGAGCATTCATTCGAAAACTCAAGCTTATTTAGTCTGGTTATCCAATGATGGGGAGATCTTTAGTTCGAATCTTGGCCGGGTGTACTGAGGTGAGGGTTATATTTTCTTGAATGGTTTTCCACTTTTCCTTCACGCAAATGCGGATACATTTCCTCTGAAATTCTATCATATTTATCTCCAACACACTAATATACGTACAGCCTAAAAGAGTAATCAGACGCTGTGGAGGAGAAAAATATTTACTTTTTATGTAGATAGAATTTTACTAAATAGATAGCAGAACGAACCCGTATGGAAAGCGTGGGTATCTTTAACACCATCATGGAGCACTTAGGTACTTAACCAATTAGTCTAGCCAGACAATTAACTGAACCAATGAGTCTAGCCAGACAATTAACTGAATCAATTAGTCTAGCCAGACAATTAACTGAACCAACGGGTCTAGCCAGACAATTAACTGAACCAACGGGTCTAGCCAGACAATTAACTGAACCAACGAGTCTATCCAGACAATTAACTGAACCAATGGGTCTAGCCAGACAATTAACTGAACCAATTAGTCTAGCCAGACAATTAACTGAATCAATTAGTCTAGCCAGACAATTAACTGAACAACGGGTCTAGCCAGACAATTAACTGAACCAATGAGTCTAGCCAGACAATTAACTGAACCAACGGGTCTAGCCAGACAATTAACTGAACCAACGGGTCTAGCCAGACAATTAACTGAACCAATTAGTCTAGCCAGACAATAACTGAACCAACGGGTCTAGCCAGACAATTAACTGAACCAACGAGTCTAGCCAGACAATTAACTGAACCAACGGGTTCTAGCCAGACAATTAACTGAACCAACGGGTTAGCCAGACAATCAACTGAACCAACGAGTCTAGCCAGACAATCAACTGAACCAACGGGTCTAGCCAGACAATTAACTGAACCAATGAGTCTAGCCAGACAATTAACTGAACCAATGAGTCTAGCCAGACAATTAACTGAACCAATAGTCTAGCAGACAATCAACTGAACATGGGTTTAAGCCAGACAATAACTGAACCAACGGGTTTAACCAGACAATCAACTGAACCAACGGGTCTAGCCAGACAATTCAACTAACCAAGGGTCTAGCCAGACAATCAACTGAACCAACGAGTCAGCCAGACAATCAACTAAACCAACGGGTCTAGCCAGACAATCAACTAAACCAACGGGTCTAGCCAGACAATCAACTGAACCAATGGGTCTAGCCAGACAATCAACTGAACCAACTGGGTCTAACCAGACAATCAACTAAACCAACGGGTCTAGCCAGACAATCAACTGAACCAACGGGTTTAACAGACAATCAACTGAACCAATGGGTTTAACCAGACAATCAACTGAACCAACGGGTTTAACCAGACAATCAACTGAACCAACGGGTCTAGCCAGACAATCAACTAAACCAACGGGTCTAGCCAGACAATCAACTGAACCAACGAGTCTAGCCAGACAATCAACTAAACCAACGGGTCTAGCCAGACAATCAACTAAACCAACGGGTCTAGCCAGACAATCAACTGAACCAATGGGTCTAGCCAGACAATCAACTGAACCAATGGGTCTAACCAGACAATCAACTAAACCAACGGGTCTAGCCAGACAATCACTGAACCCAAAGGTTTAACCAGACAATCAACTGAACCAATGAGTCTAGCCAGACAATTAACTGATCAACCACCCGATTCGGTGACTACGTGGTCTAAGGCATCACTCTCGCATTAGACTAGACTACCAATTATAGGGAGATATGAGTTCAATCCCGGTCAGGTGTAGTGAAAATAGTTTTTTTATAAATGATTTCCCACTCTCTTACTCTCTCTCCACGAAAATGTGTGTACAACTTCTCTAAATTCAACCTTCCTAATCTCTAACCCATTACTGTGATTATTACATCAGCATTTGGCGTAGTGGTCAGTGCACCTGACTAAGATCCTCGAAATCCCGGGTTCAATTCCGAGCTGGTTCCTAGTGTATTTTTCTCTCTGGAGGGAATCATCCCAACGTTCAATAGGGTTTGGTAAATTAAGCTTAGGTTAGGTTAAAGACTCCCGCTGGCCTACAATTACATATTCACTATCATCACATCATCTCATAGCAGGTACGTGTAGACAACCTTCATAGGGGTACCCTGGGTAACGTTCTGTGCCACCAGAACTGGATGCCACGCTTCTCCCGGTCGGTAATTCCATACGTTAAAAAAAAAGTACATAGGCGTATAGACCTAACGGTAGTAATAAATGGTGATAAAAACTTATCAACACACTGCAAGTCTAATGGAGCCAAAATCGATACAAGGATTGCATGCAGTCTACTAACTGCATTCATAGACTAAATAAAGTGCACTTCCATTAGTCTATATTTAACATTTTATCAAGAGACAGATTGCCGCCTCACGCAACGCCTCAGCTTATTACACCCTACACCGTTTTAAGGGGGGTTTAGCATCTGTCTAGTAAAATACAACTTATGTAATGATTTTTATAAAACAGACCTGTGTACTGCAAACATTAGATTTTACCCGCTTCGGTTGCCCATGGTCTAAGCACTTCTCTCGCAGTAAACTAGACTGCCGATGATTGGTAGATCAAGGTTGAATCTCTGTCGGGTCTATTGAGGGTACACTTCCTATAAATATAACCTTCCTAATCCCTAAAATCATTATCCTAATTAGTACTTAATTGTATAACGTGAATGGATAGTAAGACACGGTGCTGAAAAAAAATTGGATTCGAACCTATGTTGGATTTGGTTGAATACGCGCTTGGGATCAACCAATATTGTCGGCCACTCCCACGGTCAAGAGCAAGGGAAGATCTTCTGATAATAACCAAGCAACTCCAGGAAATATGAGTTAGAATCCTGGTGGATAAATTAAGGGTAACTTATAGCTTACTTGTGGGTGCTGTTTCGAATTGTATTTTTTTAATATAAATGCCCATAAAATATATAAAATTGACAATGTCCTATATTTATCAATTAAACACAGGGTAAGGGACCTTCGGTTTTTAAAACTAATACCAATTTTAAAATGCTATTTCCCCACGTTAAAAAGTATTAACTTAGTATAATGTTATTACTTTAAATTGAACATTTTGAGAAACTTTTATATGATACAAACATTTTTTTTTTTGCTTTCAACATTGATAACATTTTACTAAATTATTTGTCTTGTTTTGTAGGTTTATATAATATCTCTCAAAACTGATATCTGCAGATCACATAGTTTGACGTTTTAATACGTGAAAGTAGATCTAGTAGCTTTTCTAGTTGTCAGTTATGTCCATTCGTAAGTAAATTGGGTTATAAATATCACATATTTTTATAGTCAAAAAATGTAAATTTAATTTTCTAATATTAAAGTTAACCAAAACAGTATTTTTTTATACTTAAACGTTCCAATCCAAATTTGGAAATACTTATATTTACCAGAACTAACTATAAACTAATTGTAGACCATTGGAATAGTACTAAAGCGGATTTTAGATACGAGCACCAGTATTGGCCCAAATATAGTTTAGGCAACCATTAATTTAAAAAAAAAGCTTTATGTAGTTTGTAGTTAATGAATCCAAGGATATCTGGTTAGAGACTGATACAATATCAGCCTTCCTAAAAAAATCATCTTAGAATCGATTTTGGATTAGTTTCTAAACAAATCATATTTGATAACGAGGTTACTGTGTGGTAATACGCCCTTAAAAGCGCGTGTGTAGCGGTTCACTTAGGTAGATAATTTGCCCTGAACTAGACGTCGGTAGGCATCAATGTGGTTACATTATTCATAGAAAACAGATTAACTCTTAATAAAACTCGTACCTATTTCGAAAAAAAAACATGTAGGCTACAGATATTAAAACAAAGTTTCTAAATTATAATCACTATTCTTGTTTTATGAAAAACTAGCATGTTATTCGTACGCATCAAAACTATATCAAATTAGGACGTTTAATATCCGGCTACTATTTTTTCTCATAGTTCCTCCTCGTATAACCCTGAGCTAACTATGGCAATCCCAAGGCAATTATGGTAGTTAATAAATTAAAATAAATTCGATCTTTGAACCAAATCTTACCTAGTTCACAAAATGAGTGCACAATAACGAACGCAATAATTGCCTTAGTACGATCATAAGATAAGTTAAACGAAGTAAGTTTCAGTAACAGAAAAATGTTGGAATAAAGAGCAAAAAAGTATACCAAGAGCGTGATTGAAATAATATACTATGTTACAGAAACTTCTTGAATAAATGAGCATCATGGTTTTTCAAAGGGCATACGACCCATAGAGCTATACTTAAGCACGAGTTAATTAATTTAAATACTATGTTGCTCCTAAATAGATTATAATCACTAAATAGGTAAAAACGTTTATGTATTCCCTTTAAGATAATTTTTGCCTAAGACGGGAGACCGTGTTTCAATCCTAGTCGGGTGCACTGAGGGTGGTTTTGTTCTAAATCGTTTTCCACTTTCCTTACATGCAAATGCGGGTACACATTATATAAAACCTTTCAAATCCCTCACACATTAGTGTAATTAGTGTTGTTTAAACCTAACATGTATTAAGACGCGGTGCTAGTTATAAAAGTAATATTTAGTTTTGATGTTCGTTTATTTTTAGTTTTTTTCATGCACCTATACCAAATTAAAATTGTAAATTATATGAAAAAAGGGTTTTTTCTATTAGTTTAGGAATTTTTAAGTGCTCCCACCCCACTTTTACCCCATTTCCCGTACCGTTATTTTGAGATTCGAAACTTTCTGACTTTTATTTAGTCTGCGGTGGTCCATTTACCAATTTGCCAAATTTAAATTCTCCTTCAAACCCTTTCGCTTCCCACATTCCCATTTTGAAATTTTAAGACTTATTTGGTTATCTAATATGGTTCTCTTACGTCCTAACAAATTTTAATTTTGAACTAAACTAAAAATTAGTGTTCTACATTAATTGTATCGATTACGAGCTTTTCCATTTCCCAGATTTGTAATTTGAAATTTCATATACTTCGACCCAATTCGGTTATTTGGGAAGGTATATTTATTACTTACATGCAGAGGTAAAATTTTCTACCATACCAAAAAGCTTATTTTTTTTTTACTTTATCTTCATCCCTCGAAAAGATAAGTATAGTGACCGTAAAAAATATGAATTCGAGATTTTGATAATCTTGACGTTTCGTGACATATTGAAACCGATCGGGAGAAAAGTTGATGTATACTTTTGTTTTTAGCGCCGCTTTCTTACTACCCGTTCGGGTCATACGTATATGACAAAATAAAAGTGTAAATTGTATTGATTTTAATTTAATTAAACAGTAGGCCTATTTAATTCCTCAAATTCCTTAAATGGACACACAGAACTACGATCAAGGCGTTACAATCAAATAGTGTTCATAGCATATATTTGGAGAACTTGATAAAAATGTAACCCACACCAGTAGGCATGTGGTCAAAGGCATCAGTCTCATCTTGGATGGTTTTTCTATTACTTAGAGGTCCCGATTCAAATCTCTACTGGGATTAGGATACCAAGGCTACTTTCCCTAAGTGGTTTGCCATTCTCTCTAAGCGAATGTGAGTACTCGTCCTTTAAATTCTACTCATTAACATAAATATACGGGCAGCCCGAGCGCGAAGTACGAATACAAAATGTATAAAGTTTTTTTTTTAATTCCCTACACACTGCTGACAAAATTATTGGCCCGTTCATAAAACGTTCACACCGAGATATTTCTATAAATGACGATAAATCAATCCCCTCTGTAACTTCTTGCAAAAATGGTAATCATTTGATAGGTACAGTGGGGTGACCTGGTGGTCTAGGGGTAAGGTGTCAGACTTCTATGCTGGCGGCCGGGGTTCAATCCTCGGTCCCGGCAAAGATTTATCTGATTACCAAACCCTTCCTTCACCTCTGACAAGACATCTTGTGAATGTGGGGAATGCCAGGCCTCCACCGTGGTTCGGATTCCACGTTAAACTGTAGGTCCTTCATTTCATCTCACAATCACCTTACCATTACACATTAGCGTAAGTGCGTATAACCCGAATGGGTAGTAAGACGCGGTGCTAATAATAATAATAATAATAATAGGTACAGTGGAAATAGGGAGAGAGACCCATTTTCTCTCAACTTGATATAGTGCTTCGATCTGTTAGACAAACACAATACCATTAGAATTAACTTAATATTATGGATAAAAGAGGTATGTATCATATTTAAATTAATTTAAAAATATTTTCTGTGTTCTTATGGAGCTTGAGATATAAAAGTTGTTTTTCTGAAAAATGTATGTAATGTTACTTTCTTCCTTTTTCCCCTGTAGGCTACTCTTCTTTTATTGATTACAATCCAAATACTAAGAAATAGTAACAAGGAAATGGGTGACCTTTTTCAACTGTAGACCTTCCATACGTTAAGATTTTGAACAATAATTAATTTGTATTTATGGTCATTAAAAAAATTGTGTGATCCAAGGATTATTATTTAATATGCTCGGACTTATGAGGGGAAATTTAATATTTTATATAATTTTATATTTCACAATGAGAATTTGACTTTATCACAAGTTATGGTTTACATAAGATAAAAATGCTATGTTTTTATTATAAGCCTACACATAAATTATTTTACTTACAAAAATGTTCAAAATTTGTCCATAAAGCCTGCATAATATTTGGGTAAGACTGTTTTATTAAAAAGGCCAAGTATACCCTAAATATGAAGAGAAATTTAGTAAATAGTTCTACACTTTTTGAGAAACTAAACGGGTTTTTTAAAATTATTATTCTCTCTACTAGCTTTTGGTTCTAGTTTTTTTTTAGATGTACGACTTTAAATCGTGAAATAAGTTAAAAATCTCTGTTTTTGTTAGTTGGTTATTACTACCCGTTCGTGACATCCGCATTACTTAACGAGTCGGTAGTTAGGTCTTCAATTCCACCACCCATAATCTCAAAGTGAATGATAGTTCGGTTTCTTGAAATGTATCCTACTCACTCTGTGTCCTTTGATTAGTTATTGTGAAGTAATGAAAGTTCAGACGGACAGTAAGACGTGTAGTATTAATACTTTGTATATTTTTTAACATCACTATGTCAAATTAAACTAATCATGAACAAATTTTCCAACGCTAATCATATTAGAGTGGGTTTTTGTTAGAAAAGAAGAAATTTCTGTAAAATACAAACTTCTTTTTGTGGCCAACGTTTATATAATTGTACTTTGTTATTATTTTTATTTTATAGATATTAATAATAGCTACCAAAAGTGACAGCTGAAGATAGCTTGACGTATGAATACGTTAAAGTAGATCTAATGAATTTTCTATCAGTCAGATAAGTAAGGTTGTTCATAGTTAAAATTGGATTGTACTTACGAATAAATGGGAGGGAGAGAAATTATCGGCGAAGAGACTTTAATCCCCATTGTGAAAATATCATCTTGATTCTTTTTTTCCTTTTCATCCTCTTCCTCTTGTAATTTCTCATTCTTTTCTTGAAACGAGCAGTGTCCACATAGCAATAAATAACAGTAGCTGGGACGCCAAGAATTATTCTCGTGTTTCTTCGTAGTGTCATTGATGCTGTTTTGTTGTTATTATTGTTGTTGGCGTCGCCAACTTTGCACTTTTTACTGCATAGTTTGAATAACATCGAAACAGAATATTTTTACAAACCACTTTAACTTGCAACAATGTGATTACTAAAAGTTTCAAACCGAATCGATCATGTTTTGTTCGGTAATAATTTATTGTGCTATTGATTGAGGAAACATCGCACGACCTTCATTTTGTTTTATTTATTAAATATAATTTCAAAACCGATTGTAATATTTGTAATAAGTAGTTAAATTAAAATAATTAGGCATATTTCCACTGTCGAGAGCTTGATATATTTTTTCTATTAAACTTTAAAGTGAAAAAAATGTTTCACGGTTTAGATTTTTTTAAATAGAATGTATTGTTTAATTAAATATTCCAAACAACACAAATTAAATTAATATAGCTACTAGTTTATGTGAAAGAGAGTAAATAAAATAAACACGTGAACATTTCCGAAATACGGCGAATCATGGAAATACTTATATTTAAATATGACAATTTCTAGGGGATGAACAAAAAAAAAACTATTATTGTTGGTTAGTTTAAGTACGATTTATTTTATTTCTAATTTGAATTTTATTTATTGACTTTATAAAATTACTTAAATATAACTATTCATGTCGTAATGATACACACTAAGCTATAATATTGTTGGTTAACTGAAGTAGTCTATGTTCCATTTTAGTTCCAAGATTTATTTATTAAATGTATCAAACTAAACACCAACACGAAATATACAGTCGCACTTTCAGAATGACCATCCATTAAAAACGCACGCAATTTGAAAACACCTATCCACCAAATTTTTCCCTAACTGACACCTGTGATAGCGAGTGTCTGTGTGTCGCCTGGTTACTGAATACGCCGCAAGCAACACCCAACTAGTAGCGCTAGTGTTGTCAAGACTATTCTCACGCAAGCGATCTACAGAACTTTGGGGGGGAACATGTTGGTGCATTGATTGACTTAAGAGGAAGTTCCCTGTTATATAGTCCGATTTTTATATCAAGGAGCTTTTTTTTTTTTTTACAGTTACAAAAATTACTAGAATAATCTTAATTGATTTAAACAAAAATACACGTTATCTGCAAATATTACTTTTAATAACAATACTGTACCTAATAATACTGGGGTACTAAACGGAGTAAAAAGAAAACGTTGGTAAAGGAAGTATGTAATAAAAATACTTCAAGGGAGGCCAAGAAAGAGAAGGGAGAAGCAGATAAAAGAGAGTGTGCGGGTGAAAGGAGAAGACTGTAATAAATTAAAGAAGGAAGAATGGCGGAGGTTAGAGGAAGATGGAGGCTATTTACTGCACCGACACTGCCGCCGGCTCTAAACGGTTGATAATGATTATGATAACGACCTAGTAATACTAGTAATAAAATAAGATATCCTCAATGTTGATTGTAATAATAATAATAATAATAAAAGTATTTAGCACCGCGTCTTACTACCGTTCGGGTTATACGCTTTAGTACTAAATACACTAATGGATTAGGAATTGGGAAGGTTGAATTAGAGGAAGTGAACCCGCATTTGCGTGGAAGGAGAGTAGAAAACCATTTAGGAAAAACCACCCAGTTGACCCGACCGAGATTCGAACCTCGATCTCCCCGTCCTCAGTAGTCGAGCTTAACACGACAAGCGCGTTAGCCAACTACGCCACCGAGGCGGGTAATGTTGATTGTAAAATTATGTTTATTTTTCCCTAAATATTTCTTCTCGCCCTAATTCTACTTTACCTTAAAGATTAATTTCCATGGGTAGAAATCTTTAGAAAATAGAAATACATTGTTTTGTGGTAAATATTTGTAACATTTTACTTTATGATTAATAATTGTCGTCACCCACCTCACGTGACCCGTGGGCAATTCTTGTCAGGATGGCTTAGTGGGTTGGGTTGGGTAGCATCAAATAATTGTGTTGGTTCACTAATAGTTGTCTATTGAGTAAGAAATTTCCTTTTAGCACCACGTCTTACCACCCGTTCTGGTTATACTACTAAATACGCTAATGGTTTTAGGAATTAGTAAGGATATATTTATAGGAGGTGTACCACCATTTTCGTGAAGGGCGAGTGGAAAATAATTTAGGGAAAACCACCTTAATTACACCCGACCGAGATTCAAGCATCGATCTCCCCCAACAGCAGTTTAGTCTACTGTGAGAGTAGCGCCTTAGACCATACGCCCACCTAAGCGTGCGTCATCATTACCAATAGTTGCTTAGCAAGTAAGCAGATCATTTAACACTAATAACATATGTAATGTTGGCGCGTGACTAATGATGTAGTAGCACTGACGCTTAGCTGTAGGAAAAGGTCCTTCTATAAAAACTGGAATGTACAAACATACTCTAAACGTTATTTTATCGAGTGAATATTCATGTACTCGATATATCAGAATAAACAGAAAATGTTATGTGATATGAGCACACCCTCATGGCGGAATAATGCTATAGGGCTGGATAGACTTCAAGTCTTGGAGAGACTAAAGCTTGATTCACACGCTCGCCGAAAAATATAAAGCAGAATCGGCGCAGTAATTCACACACTTTAAGTTGACCCATGATGCATTGCAATGCTAACTTAAAACAGTTGAATAACAACATATTTTATTTTCTAGTGGATAAACATATATTTTAGATCATTCTCCCGATGTTTGTTTACAAATTATAACGCTGTGTCGTGGAACAATCCAATACATCAATACACACGCTTTATATTAACGGGTTATTTCAAATCTTCTCACAACAGTCAACGAAGCTGTCTGCTAGCTTCTGACTGTAGAGCGCACGCGCACTAATTTGAGATGGTTGGTTCTGAGATTTGATTGGTTCTCCTGTGCCTAACATCTCAGGCAGAGCAGACAAAGTAGAGAATAGTTAAACTTCAGCAGAACAGCTCGCGTCGATTAAGAGGAAATCTTGTGATTGGCTTAGAGCGCGTCACGTGACCGCGTTTCTGTTCTGCACTAGTTTTTCGGCAAACGTGTGAATCCACAGTAACTGTGCAGTAACACTTTCGCCGAAAGTAAAAAGAGCAGAACCTAAATGCGGTCACGTGACGAGCTCCTAAACCAATCACAAGAAATCAGCGTGAACTGCATTGGTGACTGCACAAGTAGAAACAATATCAACTCTGTCCACATTACTCCATAGCATCTGCTTGAGAGAGTCGATCAATTTTTTTTAAAACGACTCAATGAGTACGCATGCGCCTACAAAGCGAGATATAAGTTTACAGTTGAGCTTACATTACTGTTATTATATTATTATTTATTATTATTATTATTATTGCACAGCGTCTTACTACCCGTTCGGGTTATACGCACTTACGCTAATGTGTAATGGTAGGGTGATTGTGAGGTGAAATGAAGGACCTACAGTTTAACGTGGGATCCGAACCACGGTGGTGGCCTGGCATTCCACACATTCACAAGTTGTGATTAATACACGTCTTGTCAGAGGTGAAGGAAGGGTTTGGTAGTCAGATAAATCTGTGCCGGGACGAGATTGAACACTGGACCCCCAACACAGAAGTCCGACACCTTACCCCATAGACCACCAGGTCACCTACATTACTCTTGTTATTTTGAGATTTGATTGAAATAATTCGTTAAATGGAAATCGAGTATATCATTCTTGATCAGTTTTTTTTTTCCCCCGACACAACTCAATAAAATATAAACCCGTTTCGGTGGCCATATGGTCAAACGCGCGACTCTCGCAGTAGATTGGACTGTCGATGACGGAGAGATCGAAGTTCAAAATTCGGGTGTGCTAAGGGTGGATTTAAAAAAAATGGCTTTCCACTTTTCCTCTATGCAAGTGTGTGTACATTTCCTCTAATTATAACCTTCATGATGACTAAAACCACTAGCGTAATTAGTACGTAAGTATGAACCGAACGGGTAGTAAGACGGGATGCTAAAAAAAATTTATCTTTATATAAAGCTTAAAAAGGTATTTATCCATTAGAAAATAAAACACCGTGTTGATAATTAGCTATTTCTAATATTTGTTGAAAAACATCGTGGCCTAAAATGCATTTCTGCTCTCTATTTTCAGCGAACGTTCGATTCTTCGTGACGCAATAAATACCGTATTGATTGCTCTACCTGCATTTGTTTTTTGTGTGTGCATCACGTTCTACATCCTGTTCAGGTTGCACGAATAAATGATAATCACTCTAATGGGGCAAGGATGAAGAAGGAAGCGTTTTAGAGGTAATCTACCCGCATTTGTGCGAAAGGAGAGTAGGAAACAATTCAGGGAAAACTAGCCTCAATAAACCTGTATGAGTTTTGAAACCCCATTTCCCAGGCATTATCAGGCCAGTTTAAAACTAGATTGACGCCTTAGACTGTTCAGCCATTAAAACTGTTTTTTTTCCCCTTTGTTAATTTCATATTTATATTATACTTATATTAAGTGTATCGCGGTGCGGCCGAAAGGATCCGAAAGTATTTTTTACAGTTTTTATAGAAATTACATTTTTTGCCCAAAATAAATAAAATATTTCTCCAGTAGCAACATAGAATATGTGTCAAGGTTGTCATGGAATTTAATGACTTATTTTTCTCTTAATTTAAAAAGTTTGTACTTTAATGCCGCTATGTTCATGACAGATACTCAAGAATTGTTACTATCAGTATGTGAAGAAAATTAAATTATGTTTCTACTGGAGCAATATTTTATCTATTTTGGCCAAATAAAGTTTTGCTGCAAAAATACTGGCTCTTTTCTCGCATTCCCTACATCTCCACCTTAATTAAGACCCTGCAGAGGTGTTGTTTGCAAGACTTTTATGAAATAAAACCTCACGATTTTATAAAAATTCATAGACAAACACAACATAGAACAACATGTGTACCAGCCCCGTAGGGCTCTTAACTCTCATTATTGTTCATTGATCATATTACGTGTAGTTGAGGCCATAATTTCACCGACTTACGTAAATTAAATAAATATAATAATATATTTAGCACCGCGTCTTACTACCCGTTCGGGTTATACGCTTTAAGTATTAATTATGCTAATGGATTAGGAATTGGTAAGGTTTTAATTAGAGGAAGTGAACCCGCATTTGCGTGGAGGAAGAGTGGAAAACCATTTAGGAAACCACCCCCCCCCCCCAGTTCACCTGACCAAGATTCGAACCTCGATCTCCCCGTCCTCAGCAGTCGAGCTCAACACGACAAGCGGGTTAGCCAACTACGCCACCGAGGCGGGTGATTAAATAAAGGCCTTGGGTATTGTGGCGTAGCTATTGAAAATTTTTAAACCTTAATATGATCATAATCGAAATAGTTTTTTAATGGGTTAAATGTTTGATCTAACAAAAAAAAAAACTCCATCCAAATAATATTATAATTATTTTCCGAAATTTCTGTTTCCCCTTTGGATATTGTTTGGATTTAAAATTTTTGGACACTTCCTCTTGTTGTTTCATTTGAAAACCAACTATGAAAATAATTTTGGTAAAACTGTGGAAAAATTGTCGAAACTAATCGCTTCACGTTATTATATATACTATTATAAAGCCATATGGCTGACTCACTCACTGATATTAATGTTTACCCACTTCCAGATGAGATAGAAACTTGAAATTTGGCAAACTTATAGTTTCTAACCTGCAACCGAAGGGAAATTCCAAATAGTTAAAAATTTAATTTTTAACCCCCGAAAAAAGTTCAAAATGTTGGATCAGCTTTACAGTTGGTGCGGACCTTTCTTTGAAAGTCTCTTGTGGCTAAACGGTAAGATCTATCAAAAAAACTGTTCTGGAATTATATTAATTTATATCCAATTGCAAAGAAAACTCATTGGGGGCAAAGCCCCCAACGAGCAAGGCAAGTTTTTGATATATAAGTGTTACATAACCTTCATACTCACTTCAGTGGCCGCATGGTCTAAGGTGTCACTCTTTTGATAGACTAGATTGCCGATGACAGTGATATTAAGGTTCGATTCTCGTTCGGGTGTGCTGAGGGTAAATATCCTTTCTCCCTCTACGCAAATGCGGATACACTTCCTACCAAATATAACTTACCTAATACTTAAATCCATTAGTGTAATTAGTACAAAGGCGTATAAACAGAATGGGTAGTAAGACGCGGTGCTAAAAAGAAACTCCACTGCAATGGTGGACAGGAGAATAAAAACGTTTATATAGACAAATGCCCCAGTTGACCTTGTCCCCAAGTTATAATCATGTTTGTACTCAAGTGATGTGGAGCAGCTTAGCATTATACCCACAGTGTACCCGGTCGGGTTAGAAATCCCGACCTCTCCATCACCAGTAAACTAGACAAGACAAGCTCAGACGAGTCTGACCTTTTAATCCACTTGTTCACCGATGCGGGTTCCAGCTAATGTTGTGACGATTCCTCAGAGATCTCTAAGAATTCTTCACCGGTAGGTTAGAAGTGCGTGGGTACATACGGGTTTGACCTACTCGGGAGGAGCCTATTTTGATACGACGGTCACATGGCCTATTCTCTATCCCATACTGTAGGCCCTCCCCTCCCTCCTCTCAATGGGAGAGTCCCATTTAATCACGCTAAGCCTCTCACATCCACTTCCTTGGATTAGATAGGAAGCCGCTCGCATACTTTACGTATTTTTGAAATATTTTGTTTATGATACTACGATTTGATACCCGTTTCGGTGACCGAATGGAAAAAGCCCAAAGGCGTCACTCTCATGATCGACTGTACTGCCGACGACGAGGAGGTCAGGTTTCAAATCCTGGATGGGTGTATTGAGGGTGAATTTTTCTTAAATAGTTTTCCACTCTTCCTCCACGCAAATGTGGATGGATCTACTCTAAATTCTACCTTCATCATCCTTAACCTACTAGCGTACTTGATATTATATATATATATATATATATATATATATATATATTATATATATAGGGCCTATATGAATTATATATATGAATTGATATATATGAATAATATATATATATATATATGAATAATATTATATATATATGAATAATATATATGTACAACTTGAATGGGTGGCTAGACACGGTGAAAAAAAACACAACTGAAAGAAAGGGTGGGGGGGATTGTAAAATGACAAACAAAATTAAAACCTTAATACGCATCTCAAATATATTAACATATTAATATTATATATATTTGCAATATTTAAAATAAAAATACCAGATCTACAGTTTTAAATTATATTAATGCATTGGGCATTTGCTCTAGTTTTGTTTTTTTGTTGCATCTTGCTACTACCGAGCTATCCGGCCCCGTGGTGTAGTAGTCATTGCACCTAGCTACGATTCTAGGGGTCCAGGGTTCGATTCCATGGCTGATACCTTGGGTATTTTTCCCGAAAGGAAAATAACACTAATAGTCAGCAGGGTTGGGTTAGTTAGGCTTAAGTTAGGTTTAAGCGTTTCCCCTGGTTTCACACCCCCATACTATCATCGTCCTTTCATCTCATCGGGACATGGAAAGAGCCTCCACGGAAAGGATGTGCGGTTATTACATTTGGGCGTCCCCTGGACAGCGGTACATTAGTATTGGATAATCTTTCCGCTATTGGCCTATTGATGTTGTAGCCCAGACAAACAATATTATTATTATTGCTAATACTACTACAGAGTTTTTGCCAACGGCCATAAACGGTGTCGATATAAATGTCAAAAGCACTAAAATGGCAACAACACCAATACAATATTCTCATCCTGATGAATGTCGAGTTGTGAAATTCATGAATGAAAATAATAAAACGGAGAACTATTCATTTTTCTCTCGCACGCTTGATCTGCAGCTATCCCGGGACTGGCGTGCTCGGCTCTTGTTTCAAAGGTCAGGGCTTTAAAAACCGCCAAGCAAATTTTACACAAAAAACTTTTTCTCCCTTCTTTGGAAGAGTGGTGCGGCATTTTAAGAAAATTCAACCTTGTCATTATTAGTATTTGAGAGCACGTTTTAGCGATTGATATTTTGATTCTTACAGTTGATTTTATCAAAAAATATAATAAATAATTTTTAGAAACTTGTTGAAGTGCATTAGTAATTCTTGAATTAACTTTGTTTTCATTTGTTTGTTTTTTATTCTTGAGCTTATAGCTATAACATATTTAAACACTTGTGTGAAATCAAGTTACTTTCTCTCAAACACTCTAAGAGAGAAATTTTATAGTCAAATCAAACTCGAGATTTTGATAATGTCCACGTTTCATGACCCCCTAAACCGAAAAGGTGTCTTACGCGATCCCCTCTGCCCGTCCGTCCGTCCGTCCGTCTGCCCGTTGCTGGTACTAGCGCCTAAACAACTTTACTGATAGGTTTATAAGACTTGGTATCTAGTTCAGAAGATTCTCCCATGGAGTATAAGGAATTAGACTTTAGGATGTAAAGAGGAAAAAATCGATTTTCTCGAAATTCTTGAACGATTTTGATTAATTTATCTAGTACTTACCCGCCTCGGTGGCGTAGTTGGCTAACTCGCTAGTCGTGTTGAACTCGACTGCCGATGATGGGGAGATCAAGGTTCGAATCTTGGTCAAGTGAACTGGAGGTGGCTTTTCCTAATTGGTTTTCCACTCTCCCTCCACGCAAATTCGGGTTCCCTTCATCTAACTTCAACCTTCCCAAATCCTAATCTATTAGCGTAATTAGTACTTAAGCGTATAACCCGAATGGGTAGTAAGACGTGGTGCTAAATAATAATAAAAAATCTCGTACTTGTTTAACATTATAAACAAAATGGAAATTTTATTTTTCCCATGAAAATTAATTTTAGAGTACTTTACATAAGCAGAATATTTCAATGTTGATTATATCTCTGCAACTTATTTAAAATACGATAATTTTTTTAATACTGTACTACACCTCTACTCTAAGGTTAGGTTAAGTTAGGTTGGATAGGAACCATATATATAGAGAGCCTATATGTATAAATTATGGAAGGTTTGAAAGTTAGGTTTGTATAATAATAATTGTTAATATTTAAACAATAATTTGAGCTTTTCTAGGCCTCATATGTGACGTCATATAACTTTTACAATAGGGTGTGATAACAGAATTGGTTTGGTTGGGTTAGAAAATTGTGTGGGCTTACATAATGTAATTTCATTTGCAACCAAGTCAGGTAGAAAAATAAACAGCAATACGCAATAATCACTATTTATTGGGTGTACGCAAATATCATGGTACGCAATTGTCATATATTCCTTTCTTTAACAATGTATATTATTTCACCTGCGCTCTTTGTTGGAATGTTTCTGCAACAATGTTTATTATCTCGTTTCACAAATCTCACTCGTTTTTATTAAATTTCTCTATTGATAAAAGAGAAAAAATTCTGTGTGGTGTAGTGTACATATATTATATTTTATTTCAAATATATAATACATATATAATACAGAGCGTCTGTATATATATTTTATGTAGCGCAACGTGTCTGTATGTGTATATTTATGTAGCACAACGTGTCTGTATGTGTATATTTATGTAGCACAACGTGTCTGTATGTGTATATTTATGTAGCACAACGTGTCTGTATGTGTATATTTATGTTGCACAACGTGTATGTATGTGTATATTTATGTAGCACAACGTGTCTGTATGTGTATATTTATGTAGCACAACGTGTTTGTATGTGTATATTTATGTAGCACAATGTGTCTGTATGTGTACATTTATGTAGCACAACGTGTCTGTATGTGTATATTTATGTAGCGCAACGTGTATGTGTGTGTATATTTATGTAGCGCAACGTGTATGTGTGTGTATATTTATGTAACACAACGTGTCTGTATGTGTATATTTATGTAGCGCAACGTGTATGTGTGTGTATATTTATGTAGCACAACATGTATGTATGTGTATATTTATGTAGCACAACGTGTATGTATGTGTATATTTATGTAGCACAACGTGTCTGTATGTGTATATTTATGTTGCACAACGTGTATGTATGTGTATATTTATGTAGCACAACGTGTCTGTATGTGTATATTTATGTAGCACAACGTGTTTGTATGTGTATATTTATGTAGCACAATGTGTCTGTATGTGTACATTTATGTAGCACAACGTGTCTGTATGTGTATATTTATGTAGCGCAACGTGTATGTGTGTGTATATTTATGTAGCGCAACGTGTATGTGTGTGTATATTTATGTAACACAACGTGTCTGTATGTGTATATTTATGTAGCGCAACGTGTATGTGTGTGTATATTTATGTAGCACAACATGTATGTATGTGTATATTTATGTAGCACAACGTGTATGTATGTGTATATTTATGTAGCACAACGTGTATGTATGTGTATATTTATGTAGCACAACGTGTATGTATGTGTATATTTATGTAGCACAACGTGTATGTATGTGTATATTTTGTAGCACAAGTGTATATGTGTATTTATGTAGCACAACGTGTTGTATGTGTATTTTATGTAGCACAACGTGTTGCATGTGTAAAAGGACAAACAACGTCTTGTATATGACGGTAATCGTGAAGTATTCTCGCTGTCTGTATATTCCTCTTCGCCCTCATATTATCTTTCCTCCTCTTCGTCTGTCCCACCAGACAGGTGGCTAAAAGGAATTAGTTCAATTCACGAAGAGGTGAATAAACTAGGTGAGTGGGGTCTAGGGCCTTGTTTGCATAAAATCGAAACTTGAGTTTTCACGGAACATGAGAAATATGAGGGTAGAAAAAAATTCCCCTTACTTTTCTAGATACATTTTTTGGGGGGAGAAGAGGGAGGAAGAGGGGGGGAGGTTAGAAAATATGTAATGACTTTCCGACGTTTTTATAACCTATAATGGAGGTATTTTGATCTCGTATGAATATTTTAAACATTTATAAGCTACATTTAGTTTGAAATCAGTTTCACTTCGACATTCTAGACTTAAGTACGGGGAAAGTTGGTTTGTTTGATTAGAAATGGGGTTGGTTGTCGCTTACTATTAATTTATACATTAAATGCTGGAGGGTAGTGGAGCGGGAACGCGTGGGAACGCCGTTACGACACTGATTTTCATGAAAATATATTTAAAATAAAAATATTCTTAATAAAGTTTTATACTATGCAATTCTAAGTTGACTAATCGATTTTATATCAATATTTTGTTAAAACTTGTATTCATACAATAAATCATGATTAAATGTACTGTGCTCTATAAGAGTTCTTGGAATTTTAAGGGAAATGCTGTAAGTTACTGCCTTAGTAACCATTAAACAAATTCTCCAGATAGCTTTTAGGTTTGTAAAATTTTGTCGCCTATGGTGGTTGGTGGTCCAAATCCTCTCCCCCCTTCAACTTTTTGGTGGATACGGCCTTGCGTTCCGGCACTGCTAAATCTACGGCTACACCACTGATTGAATTATACCTAATGTACAATAAGATCCATATTTTGAACCAATTTATACTTTGAAAAGTGTTTTTATTTGATCCTCAACGTGATCCAAGTCGTTAGGTTTGCAGTTCTGGTTTTCCGTATAATAAGAGATCATGGTAAACTGAAGGAAGGGGTTGAGGCACAAATATACCATCTACAAGCTAATGGGGGGAGGGGGGGGGTGTTGTTTTGCTTACTGGTTGAATTTTATATCGTTCGGGTTTCACTCATATGTACTAATTACTGTAATTTTTTAGGGATGAGGAAGGTGAAATTGACAGAAAGTGTACCCGAACTTGCGCGGAAAGAAAGTGGAAATTGAATAGTTAAAAACTCAGAACATCCAACTGGGATTTCCTGCTATCGACAGTTTATCTTATTGTGAGAGTGGTGCGGCAAACTACTGCCCACGGGCTGGATCTGGCCCACCAAGTGATTTAATATGGCCCGATGAAGATTCAGTAAACAAACTTATTGTGTTCATAAACATAAGACTTAACTAATTACCATATGAAAAATATAAAATTGAAATTTGTTCTCGATACTTTTTTCCAAACCAGTGCACCAGTTTTTTTTTAAACCTATACGGCTCACGATATCAAAAAGGGCTGCTGACCCCTGCATTAGACCATGCGACCGCGAAGCTGGTAATCCGCAATTTAACAATGTTAATTGAGTAAGGTTTAGTGAAGTAAAGTTCAGAATAAATGTAGCCCTATTTGCGTGGAAGGGAAGTGGAAAACAATCTTGTAAAAAACACCTGACCGGAGATCAATCCCCTTCCTCCCCATTATTGGCAGTATAGTTTATTCTGAGGGTGACGCCTTAGGCCATGTGGCCATCGAAGTAGGTAATCCAATTTAATCACTTTTATACCAGCTTCTTTGGTCGAATGCTTGAAACCCTAAGGTATAACTCTCGCAATAGACGATACCAATGAATAGAAGATCGGGGTTCAAATCCTGGTCGGGCGTATTGAGGGTGAAAAACAATTTTGGAAAAACAAACCCGCTACCCACGCAAAAACAGGTACACTTCGCCTTCATACAAACGTCCTCATACCTAACACATTTGCTTAATTATTACTTATGCATAAATCCAAATGGACAGTAAGACGTGGTGTTAAAAAATAAAAATAAAAACCCAACAAAAAAACATTAACGGAGTAGGGTTAAGGAATGTGGAGTTTATAATAAAAGGGTGAGTGGGGAATCAATTTAGGTATAAAAAGACACCTTCAGCAAACCTACTGGGATTCAAACCTCAAACTCGTCATCACCGGAAAACCAGAGAAGACGAAACTTACGCTTAGTCCACTTTCCCGCCCATGTGAGCCGTTATAATAAAGCATATTTGTGGAATAAAATACTCCATGACCACATCGATGGTCGTGCTCAGACCAAGAGTCTAGTTTTGTTTGCCAAGGACAGGAAGTTCAGGGTTCGGATTGTGTGACGAGGGTGTTTTCCCTAAATGGGTTTTCATTCTCCCTCCAGCTAGTTGTATGCATATTGTATATACATTTCTACTTGTTTATTCCCTAAACTAGCCCCCTTCCCCGTAAAAAAATATTTTAAAGAATCCTGTAAAACAAAGCTTCAAATCATCCATCATGTCAATATATAAACAAAACTTTTTTTACTTATTTTTTTTTTAAATACAGTCCTACCATCACTATATAGCCCCCTCCCTCTTTTTATCCTCCCTCCTATTTTCATCTCATTCCTCTTTCCTCACCCCTACCCCCCCCCTTCACCAACCCCACTTTCCCTTCAACAACTTTTTTTTTCCAACGACTATATAATATACTATCGATATTTTTTATGAGGAATAAATTAAATTTTCAAAATAAAATATAGCCTATGTTACTCGCTGATAATGTAGCTTTATATTGGTGAAAGAATTTTTAAAATCGGTCCAATGGTTTTTGAGTTTATCCATTACAAACAAAAAATCAAATCTTTCCTCTTTATAATATTAGTATAAACAAAGTTAGGTGACCTGGTGGTCTAGGGGTAAGGTGTCTGACTTCTGTGCTGGCGGCCGGGGTTCAATCCTCGGTCCCGGCACAGATTTATCTGAATACCAAACCCTTCCTTCACCTCTGACAAGACATCTTGTGAATGTGGGGAATGCCAGGCCTCCACCGTGGTTCGGATTCCACGTTAAACTGTAGGTCCTTCATTTCATCTCACAATCACCCTACCATTACACATTAGCGTAAGTGCGTATAACCCGAACGGGTAGTAAGACGCGGTGCTAATAATAATAGTATAAACAAATACTGATATTAAATACGGATAGCTCGGAAAGGTAGTGAGACATGATGGGGGGGGGGGAAGGGTATAGGGAGGATGGCGCCTTTGAATGAGGGATTTTTAAGCTTTGATCGATTTAAGTCTCCAAACCTCTATTTCGAAAGTGTAAGAAACCAATCTCAATTCTGAGGTAACTGAAGGGTATTTTTTTCATTTATTTGAGGTATTTAACGTAAAATTTCTAAACCGACTAATTATATCAGCTTACGATAATTTCTTATGAGCGAGAGCAAAAGAGCATACTAATTTTGCCGGTAAATTTATTTACGTATACCTTCTAGGGTTCCTTTAAAAGCCACGGTTGACATGAAACCAACGGTTTTACATCCCCACCTAAGGAAGTTGTGCTACATATTTTTACTGTTCAAGTAAAATCCATCGACCGTGGATGGGTTTGAACCCAGGAACTTTTGAGTCCTGAGGTGAGAACTTTACCCCAAGAACACTGAGGTCTCCTGAAAAAGTCTTAAGGAGGAAAAGATTCATCTTCGCTCTCTCTCTCTCAGTCAACTGTTAACAAATCTCCTCGCTTTCATTTATGTCAGATGGTGATGTGCTGGGTAAAGAAGGAGCTACTGGAAAATTTGACTAACCAGTGTTGCCAAATTCTTCACGTATTTAATGTGAGAAAAGAATGACAACACTGTTTCCCAATAGGAACCATGCAGTTGCCTCAGAGATGATATCCAGTGTAGCTAGTATATTTTATCCTTTCATGTTTAAAAAACTAAAGGAAATCTATCAAAAAAAACTTACAAGATCTTTGCTCATATTAAACAAACAAACAAATGAACACAAGGAAAGGAAACTCTCTAAGGTCATCTAGAAACTAAAATCGCGTGATTCGCAGTTGATCCTAGCGCCAATAATCGGCCATCTTGAATTCATTAGTTTGACTTGTAGGTTAGGTAAAAAAAAAGCGTAAGAAAGAAAAGGTTAGCAAGATAACAAATGAATCACGAAAATATGGAGAAAGGTGAGGTGAGAACCTGTGAGAGAAAGAAAGAAATACAGATCGATAGTGTGTGTGTGTGAGAGAGAGAGATTAAGTACTCTCTAATGACGGCGCCATTTTGAACGCTTGCAATGTGTTAATCTCACGCTAGGATCTCGTTGCACGAAACTAAATGTCGAATAAGTGGTATATATTTAGACATTTTGTGCAGTGAACGACATAAAATATTCAGCCAACGTTTCCTATGGATAGTCTAATGAGTTGCATCGTTATGGGATTTTTTTCACCATTAGTATGTTTAATAAAGATGGAGGGGGATGGGTTGAAAATCATTTTAAAAATGCCTCAGGTAATTTATGTACACCCACTAAGTCAGGTACTGTGTCGTGCCGTGGAGATTTGCAGGGTAATACCAGCCAGCATCTATGTGAGGAATGTAGAGAAGAGACCACGTGTGATTGGTCAAATGGAGACCAAGCGGGGGTGAGAGTGTATCGCAGAATACAATTTTAACAAGCTTTGACCGCTGTCAGTGGCCTCATGGTCTAAGGCGTCATTCTCACAATAGACTAGACTGCCGATAACGGGGAGATAGAGGATCGAATATCAGTTGGGTTTACTGAGGGTGGTTTCCAAAATGGTTTTACATTCTTCCTCCGCGCAAATGTAGGTGCATTTCCTCTAAATTAAACCTTCCTAATCCCTAGCACGTTTTTATAATTACTATATAGGCGTATAACCCACACGGGTGGTAAGATGTAGCGCTAAAAAAAAATTATATCAAATTATATTCATCGGTTAAGGCATATTGTACCGTCATTTATTTCTCTGAAAAGGTTGATTCAAAGGGTCACTCTGCTAAATAGCGACTACAATTAGCCCCTCCGAATTGGTTTGGGGGGAGGGGAGAGTTCGAGAAGGGGAAGAGTCCAACGTGACGTCAGCGGATGGCGTCTCATTCTCAAGGTCACTCGGTCACCATATCGAACGTGACCCCCAGCGTCGTTCATTTGTTCTGAAGAGAGAGAGAGAGTTAGGACGCCGAGGAAATATTCTGTGTCAGTGGGCGGCGTTGCGAAAGAAAATGTCGTATGAGAGAGAAAGAAAAAGAGAGGTAGAGAGAGAGAGAAATTGGTCGCCAGGTGAGTTCTATAATGTACTATTATGTTTATGAGCATCGATTGTTTTTTTTAATATTTAAAGAAATTGTCACTACAAAAAAAAAGTCGTTTTGTGGAAGTGGGGTTAGCTAATGGCAGTAGCGCTAGACTTCTATTTCTCTTCAGTGTCATTAACTGGAATATCTGGAATTGAATCCCATCAGGTTGCGCTAAGGATGTTTTTCCCCCCATCTGGATTTTCATTTGGCTTTTACCATAAACTCTCCACATTAATGCGGGTGCATTTACTCTAAGTAATCTTCCTCATATCTATCCATCTTAGATTGAGACGTTAATATTAGGAAATTGAATTTAAATATCTATCTGATCTGGTTCCGGTTAGAAAACCATAGAAGTTCCTGTTTTTTCGGTTTTTAATTAGGTATCGGTTTTGGTTCCGGTTCTTTTAGATTTGTATTTAATAACTGTACCACTATTATACAATTTGTAAATAAAAAATATTTAAAAAATAATTTACAGCACAATAAAAGTTGTTTATATGAAAAATATAAAGTGTTATCATGATTCATGAGATAATTATTAGTCTCAAAGGTTATTTATAATAAGTATATCATTTGAACAAAAAATAGTTAAATTGTTGTCTACCATACAATTTCAGAATAATAATAAAAATAGGTGTAATATTTCAAAATAGTTATATCTCATTTTAAATTAATGTATGAAAGTATTTTTTTTTTTAATCATATTTAAATTTGAAAAACGTAAACAAATTGAATTATAAAATTGTCGTAGCTTGCAGCCTTAGTTAATCTTGAGCATTCAAGGAAAGCTAAGAATTCATACCGTCAATTGTTCCGAGTCAGCAGAACCAGGTCATGTTTTTAAAAACAGAGATTGTTTTGCCGATTAGCAAAACAAAGAGTATTGGCAAAACCAGTTTGCTCTTTGGGTGTATAACAGAGAATTTTAGAGGAGAGGGAGGCCGATCAGGATACCAATTGTTAAGGGCAACATTATAGGCCCACAAAGGCACGGGCCTAAGGGTGGTGGCTTTAGGGGCCGGCACATTTTTGGATAGCATTATTTTTATATTTTGTTTTTAATAATTAGGTTTAAAATTTATTGACTAACATTATTGAAATAGTTCAAGTGAAAGTCAGAACGACAATATTTCTTTTTAAATAACTGTACTTTAAAATTACTTTGTAACTGACGTCAGTCTTCCTTTCTTCATATTGTTAACTCAAGCTACTGTTGGATATGAACTGCACATGCCTGATTATCTTTATTAGAGATCCTTTCTTTAATACTAACTTCCATCTCCCCCCCCCCTTTCCCCGACCTCTTTCCTCCGAAATCTCCTAAAGCACTTGAAAAAATGGGGGGGGGGGGGAAAGGGGGGAGAATTTTATAACTGTGCCTTGGGTTGCAAAATTTTAAAATACGCCACTGGTTAAGGCGCCTCTTTGATATACTTAGCTCCCAAGTTACAACAACTTGTGGCTAAAATATTCTAGAGCTTGAGTTACTGCTCAGTTTGGAGGACACCTCAACCCATCTTGGAGGTCTGAGTAAAAAGCCCATCACACAAGGTACAGGATTCTTTGCTAGATCGCTTGCTGGCGTTGAGCAGGGCCGCTGCTGGAAAATGACGTCACTAATGGCTCCGCTGCCGGTAACACTTGATAGGTCTGGGTGCTATTTTCCGTGCTTGGTTCCCTGCTGGCTCCAATGAGAGAGCAACCTTCAGTCACGTGACCAGCACGACAATCACCACTGTTTACTTGCAGTCAATGATAGAGGTGGTTACGTCCATGTGGTCTCCTACATTTTCTGCGCCTCCTCATTGCATCAATTATAGAAAATATCGCCATTACTAAAATTGTCTTCGATTAATGAAAATTGCCCGCAAAGTATCGTCATCCAAGAAGTCATCATCACCATCCATGTTTGTTGATAACAGAGCTAGGTCCTCTCGTGGTCCTCTGGCCTGCAGACGGCGAGCCTCGTTTGGTACATCGAGTAACACAATAAGAAGAGAATTTAAAGGTGGACTGGAATACTAGTAGATAGGATTCATGCGATGAATATATAGTCAGATTGGTTCATGCGTGATAGATAGTCAATGAGCGACGGTAAGCTAGTCAATGCCGGATGGATAGAACTACATGAGCCGGTGATATGTCAAGAGCAGATGGATGAACTGAAGTTGATATACAATAGCCGAGGAAAATAGCTCATGAGCGGGTAAGCTAGCTCATGACGATGTAGACTGCAATGAGCCGAAGATAAATCAATGGCGGAGTGAATACTAGATATGTATACTCAATGAGCCGGACTGGATATAACTAGCTCAAGATATGGATACTCAATGATCCGGACTGATAGAGCTAGCTCAATGAGCCGGACTGGATAGAACTAGCTCAATGAGCGGACTGGATAGAACTAGCTCAATGAGCCGGACTGGATGGAACTAGCTCAATGAGCCGGACTGGATGGAACTAGCTCAATGAGCCGGACTGGATAGAACTAGCTCAATGAGCGATGGATAGATAGCTCAATGAGCCGGACTGGATGAACTAGCTCAATGAGCCGGACTGGATGGAACTAGCTCAATGACCGGACTGGATGAACTAGCTCAATGAGCCGGACTGGATAGAACTAGCTCAATGAGCCGGACTGGATGGAACTAGCTCAATGACCGGACTGGATAGGAACTAGCTCAAGAATGGATAAGCAATGACCGGACTGGATAGAACTAGCTCAATGAGCCGGACTGGATGAAACTACTGAATGAACGGACTGGATAGAACTAGCTCAATGAGCCGGACTGGATAGAACTAGCTCAATGAGCCGGACTGGATAGAACTAGCTCAATGAGCCGGACTGGATAGAACTAGCTCAATGAGCCGGACTGGATAGAACTAGCTCAATGAGCCGGACTGGATAGAACTAGCTCAATGAGCCGGACTGGATAGAACTAGCTCAATGAGCCGGACTGGATAGAACTAGCTCATAGTCCAAATCCAAGCAGAGGAAAAGTTCAAGGGGAGAAAGAAGAACGTAAATTTACGGTCCGAATTCAAACCGAGTAAAAATATACTGGGTACAATATATTCTGGATCAAGGCATTTTCCAGGGGAAGTGCAGTGCAGAAATTGTGATTGAGGGGAACTTTACTCAACGAGCTTGTACCAAATATACAGTATCCTCTTTAATTGAAATAATTTGGTAACCTTAAGAGATATAGTTTCTTTTGCCGATTCCAACATTTCTAGAGAACAAGACACTCTTTTTTGGCAGTGGTGTTTTTTCTAACCCTAGATATATTTTTTTAAAGTTTCACAAAATCTCGATTCAGCTTCATTGATAGTAAACTTAATATATTTACTTCTGATAAGTTACAGCGCTAATAAGACCATATTTGTGTGACTTAAGGTGGGATTGAAGACAAAACGAGTTAACGCCTTTTATACAACAAAAAGTTTTGGACAAATAAATAAAATATTGTTTCATTAGATAGGTTTGGTTTAATGTTATACAAATATTAATCTCAACAGCTATTTTGTATTTGTGAAGGGTGCCGTGGCAATTTAACAAACTCTTTTTTAAACTAAGATAAAAAAACTTATTTGAAATATATATTCCCACGTCCAATATAAAATAACATTTTTGGTTTACTTGCGTGGAAAATTAAAGTAAACATATTTAACCAAGCATATTTTTTTGCAAAGAAATTTCTATAAAATCTGAAAAAATATTTACTTAAGTTGGGGAGGAAATGGACGCAAGGAAAAGTCAGTGTTTTTGCAGTTTTTACGGCATAAATTTTTTTTTGACAAAATAAATAAAATATTGCTCAGTTACAAACATAGAGATTAATTTTCTTCACATGTTGACCTCAAAACTTCTTGAATATCTGTAAAGGGTGTCCATGACAAATATTCAACAACTGTTGATATCACCATGTGGAGAGAATTAAAATCTATGTTTATACTGGAACAATATTTTATATATTTTGTCAAAAAAAGTTTTGCAATAAAAAATGCAAAAAAAAACACTGACCTTTTTTCGCGTCCCCTTCCACCCCAACTTAATAAAAGTAGTCTGTCTCTTTCTAGGGTAATAATAACTCCCTGTGAATATAATCATCCACGATAACACCAGTGGCGCTCGATAGTCCCCTGGTGGGCAGGTGCCCTACTGGTTAAAGGCCGTTAGACGGAACTAGGTGGACAGAGGGGGGTGTATGGAAAGATAAACCTAACTTACACCCTCTGAGAGAAACAATTCTTTTACATCATTTACAAATATTGATTGTTTAAAAAATTAAGAGCATTGCCAAGGCTATTTTTCATATCCAAGTATTGCATGCAAAGTTCTTTTATCTAGTTATTTAAATATTAATAGTTTTAACAATAAAACTGTTAAATACACCTTGATGGTGGAGGTACTTTATTATTATTATTATTATTATTATTAGCACCACGTCTTACTACCCGTTCGGGTTATACGCACTTACGCTAATGTGTAATGGTAGGGTGATTGTGAGATGAAATGAAGGACCTACAGTTTAACGTTGAATCCGAACCACGGTGGAGGCCTGGCATTCCCCATATTCACAAGATGTCTTGTCAGAGGTGAAGGAAGGGTTTGGTAATCAGATAAATCTGTGCCGGGACCGAGGATTGAACCCGGCCGCCAGCTCAGAAGTCTGACACCTTACCCCTAGACCACCAGGCCACCTGACGTACTTTATTGATGTATATATATCGTGTAGGTAGAAACTTATACTAACATAATTCTTGAACAAAAACAACCACAAGAACCCAGACCAATATATTAACATTTTGAAGCAAGAGAGCCAACAATAATTCCAAAGTGATACAATTTTCAATCAGAAGGGAATGGTGCTGAGGTCTAAAATATTGTTTGGCTCTTTATCATTTCCAAAAAGTTATCTTTAGACTAAGTTTATTAAATAATTTGAATCATTTTCCTCTCTTAACATCTAACGTCTGAATGATTAATTAAGACGCGGTGCTAATAATAATAATAATAATAATAATAATAATAATATAATAATAATAATAATAATAAATTATGTTGTATGTCCTTTAGATATGTTTTATTTAGCCAAAGAAACTAATTGGTTATTAACTATGGGTAGTAAGACGCGGTGCTAATAATAATAATAATAATAACTATCGTCAGATAATCTGGCTATATTTTTCTTATGTCCATTTGACATGGCTTATATACGGGAGCCTTAAGCTCTATATATAAGGAGGACTAGGTGGTCAAGTTTTTCTAATCCATGTATTCATTTAACTATTTTGAGTGCACATGGCACAGTAATGTTTCGTAACGCCCTAAAAGACTTGTTTACATGTTCCATATTTGTATGGCTACAAGCAGTTTGTCTACGCCTTTTGTCTAGGACCTAGTTAGGTCAGTGTCACACTACATTCTTTTTGGCACCTTTTCTGTGTTACTATTTAGGGTGCGCAAAGTGCGGAATACGGCTAGTTTCATATAGTGGCCCGCACAGATAGTATTTCCTGTCACCCTTGTTGGCGCCTCGTTTGGGTATGTATATAATGTTAGATTGTACTAGCTTTGTTATATAACTCCAGGGTATGGGTAATTTATGTCTTATTGAATGTAGTACCCGGGACTCTCCTAAGTTAACTACATGGTGTTGCCCATATGTTACATCTAGTAATCTAATAATAGATGTACATTAGTGTATTATTTAGAGTATTGGACTCTTTCTTTGTTTCTGTTTAGTCCCTATTTGCTGTAATCTAGGCTCAAGGATTACTGTTTTTGTTTTATTATAATAATTAATCCCCGTTTAACTGTTATCCCCTGTATTGTTTTAGGAGATCCTACTCGTCCGAGCTATACTACAAGGTCTTTAATATTTAATCTGGGAGTAGGTTGAATCCTACCAGCAGGTTACATTATAAACAGGTAGTGTTTTCTTTTGCTTTGAATTTATACTTGTTACTCCGAACTGATATTTCTGACACTATATACTGTACCCGATATTTAATTTTAACTCTTGTTCCTAATGTAAGCCTTTATCTAATCTTATTTTTTATTATAATACATTTATTTCTGTTACCTAAGTATATTCTAGTTCAGCAACATGACCCTCTTATTTCCTTATGCATTTTACTAGTAATCGTTACCTCCTCTAATTATTAGAGTGAAGAGGAAGCAATGATTCAAGACACGCATCCTGCGCGTCAAGAGCGAGAATGAAAAACCAAACCGTGAAAAAAAAAATCTCCTTATGATCCAGTTGGAGTCAAACTCCGGCCTCCTAGGTAAAAGATTAACGGGGGTTTTCCGGTGAAGTAGATGTTGGTGTTTGAGTCCTGGCTAGGTATGATGAGGTATTTTTACTAAATGGTTCCTTATCCTCCCTCCACGCAAATGCTGCTAATACTTTCTCTAAATTCTACCTCATTATTTCTACCTCCCTAATATAAATAAACACACACGATTAATAAGACACAGATAACATCGCGTATAGGTGAGCACGCGGATTAAACGTCAAGCTCGTCTAGACTGACTTGACGGTGACAGAGGGTGGTTCGAGTTCCAGCAGGGGGGTATTATTTATATATTATTATTATTATTAATTATTATATTAGCACGTCGTCTTACTACCCGTTGGGTTTATACGCACTTACGCTAATGTGTAATGGTTAGGGTGATTGTGAGATGAAATGGAGGACCTACAGTTTAACGTGGAATCCGAACCACAGTGAGGCCTGGCATTCCCACAGTTCACAAGTTGTGATTAATACACGTCTTTCAGAGGTAAAAGGAAGGGTTTGGTAATCAGATAAATCCGTACCGGGACCGAGGATTGAACCCCGGACCCCCAACACAAAGTTCCCGACACCTTACCCCTAGAGCACCAGGTCACCTAGCCGGGAGTAAGAAGGGTCGTTCTCCCTAAATGGTTTCCCAGCAATTCTTCAAAATCAACTGTGAATCCAGCTTCCTCACCCTTACCCCATCATTTAAATATGAGGATAGCCCGGACGAATGGTGAGACGGGGAGCACCTGTCCAGTTTGTTTGAGCTCTACTACGTATAACCGAGTAGTTCGGCAACGAATGATTCAATTTGAATGATTATCCTCAGTAATAATATTGCTTGTCTCGACTACATCATTTGTAGCCCAATTTGGAAAATAATATCCAGTACTAATGTATCGTTGCCAATATTAGACAGTACTAATTTACAGTTGACCAGGGACGCCCGAATGTACTAATTGACTGTAATCGTAATTACTTTCCGTGGAGGCTCTTTCCACACCACGGGGCCGATTATTATTCCTAATGAACTATACGAACTAGTTCATCTTATCACAGTTATACAGAGTGGCAGACATACAGAGTGACAGACATACTGAGTGACAGACATACTGAGTGACAGACATACTGAATGAACAGACAGGAGTAGCATACGAATAAAGTGAGAGACAAGACAAATGTGAAACACAGTTTTGTATTGGGGGGGGGGTACCTTAAACGTCAAGATCCATCATAATATCGAGTTCCGACAATGTTCACCATCATAATGCTCTATATTTATAAGAACATTAATATAAGTCTAAGATTCTCTAATGAGTTTCGCTAATATGGCAGGTTTGTGAGGATTGAGAGGGCGTTCATTGTTTGACATTTCCCTTGTTCAGAGAATTAATTAAGTTCTCTCCACTACCTTCCAGCTCCGAGCAATAAGCACCATCGTCCTATTTATATATCATTATTTGATATAACTGGCGTATAGATGTATGGGAAGATTGACTGGGCCACAAGCTGTACTTCACAAACGACTGAACTACAAGCTGTAGGTCGTGAAAAGGTTACTAAAGACTGAACAACATGATGTAGGTCGTGTAAAGGTCAATAAAGACTGAACTACAAGCTATAGGTCATGTAAGGCCCACCAAATACTGAACTCTAAGCTGTAGGTCACAAACTACTGAACTATATAAGTTTTAAGTCATATAAAGGTAACTAGAGACTGAACTATATAAGTTTAAGTCATATAAAGGTAACTAGAGACTGAAATATAAGTTTTAGATCATGTAAAGGTACTAAAGACTGACTACAAGTTTTAGATCCTGTAAAGGTCACTAAAGACTGAACTACAAGTTTTAGATCCTGTAAAGGTCACCAAAGACTGAACTACAAGTTTTAGATCCTGTAATGGTCACTAAAGACTGAACATACAAGTTTTAGATCCTGTAAAGGTCACCAAATACTGAACTATAAGCTGTAGTTCATGAATGGCTGAACTACAAGTTGCAATTCACGAGCAAATGAACAGCTACTAAACCAGATAAGTAAGCTACTCGTTACAATGAACTAAGTCCCTAACAGTTCTGCCCGTCTCTACAACGCTCGATGGCCATGCTGACAGACAAATAGATGGGCAAAAAGCCTCCTGTTACTCACGATCGCCTGCGCAGTCCGGTGACGTTGCACGAGTCCAGTCTCAAACTCTGCAGATCCTCGAGCACCACATTCTCCTGCAGAGGTTGCGTCCTCTCCCCTGGAGTAGTCCTGGACCTCAGGCGACGTCTGACCTTCGTCTTGTTCGGGATCCTCCCGTAGGGACGATCTTTGGGAGAAGTTGCTTCGTTCATCCTCGATATGCTTCCATCCTTGAGAAGAGAGGGTAACATATGGAATTAAAAGTTAGCGGGGAACCCCTGCAGCGACTTTTAAAATATAAATCCAAATTCCTAAGGGAAACTAATGCAAGCCAATGTCATATAGCTGCTTTTGGGTTAATGTTTAAAAGCGTTCGTCATAGGCCCAGCTCAGCCCCCAGCTTGTACGAGGTATGGAATTTAAAGGGAAAAGAAAAGATCCAGATATGCCGGAAATGTGTGCAGTGCATTCGTATTTGAACGATTACTCGAAATTTCCCGCGGTGACGATGGGGGAGAAAGCGACAAAGTTTCTTGTTAATAACTACAGTATGTCCCTATTATGACAGAATGAAGATTTGTGCATAATGCTTATCTGTGAAGCCATTCTAAAATGGTAAAAAAAAACGGTCTTTTCAACGCAGTTTTTAATCAAATTCAATTTAATATTTCAACAATGTTCAGTATTAGGAACTTCTATTAACTCCTTATCTCCATTAATGTTTAGTCAGAATTAATTCCAGTGCAATAGTTTTCGTGTAAATTTACGATTTCTAACCGACTGTCTCACAGAGTTGATGAGAATGTGATGTCAATCAGCGAGAAAGTATCAATCGCTGTCACACCACACGGCTTAAAATACATTGGTCTGTATCGTTTCATGGAGCTACTACCCTATTCCGTCCAAGCTTATACTCCCTTTCGACCATCACTTAAGAAAGCGGGGAAAGAAAAATACAAAACTTCTTAACTCGAGGTAAAGAAGAAAGTTCTCCTGATATTTCTAAAATATCTTAATATTTTATGTCGTGAGTCTATCAAAAATCTATTGTATTTGTTAGAGGGAGGATAAATCTAGAGCCCTTTTTCATAAAGCCTAGTCACATAGCTCCGTAAATATGATCAAAAAATCGTTGAAAATAGGCTAATATTACATTTTCACACAATATTTTTCTATGAATAAAACTCTAACCATAGGGTTGTTAAGGTAAAAAAATTCAGCTTTGGAAAATTTCGAGTTTATTTTCGCGTGATCCATATTTTGAAATAACTCCTCATAGAATTAAATGTCGCGTTTGAGTTGAACGTTTGCGTGGCAATTTCTCGCTTACCAAGGCTCCTACTCGGTCCATATCCTAACACCGTGGTAGTTCTTATGATAATTGCAGTTCCTGATGCGTTAAAAACAAACTAAACCATCATAAATATTCTTAAAATATCGGTTGTGACTTAAATGAAAGAAAGCTTTGCGTGAGGTTAGATCTATGTTTCCCAACATATACAGTACATTGATTTAATAACTGCGTGCTTGAAATGTCTTTGAAAATAAACTAATTTGATCTTTCTGTGCATTTTTTTTATAAATTATAAAATTAAAATGTGAGGCTTTTAATTCTATAACAACATTTAAATACTTTTTGCCCCCATTTCAGCAAGAACAGATTTTTTAAAATAAAATAACAAACCCACTTCTTAAAATTATTTGCCTAAAAAGTACCCATTCGTTTAGTTTGAGAAACCCGCCTCGGTGGCGTAGTTGGCTAACGCGCTTGTCGTGTTGAGCCCAACTGCTGAGAACGGGGAGATCAAGGTTCGAATCTTGGTCGGGTGAACTGGAGGGATTTTTTCCTAAATGATTTTCCATTCTCCCTCCAAGCAAATGCGGGTTCACTTCCTTTAATCAACCTTCCCAATTCCTAATCCATTAGCGTAATTAGTACATAAGCGTATAACCCGAACGGGTAGTAAGACGCGGTGCTAAATAATAATAATAATACAATTTGAGAAGCGCCATCTATGCACTCCATATGGCCGGTGGTTTCGCCATTTAAGGTAGTGTTAAACTCGCAATAGACAAGGATTCGTGTGACAAGGAGGTCAAGGTTTGATTCTTGGTTGGTGACATTAAGGGGTGAACTATCTTTTAGTGTTATTTATCGATGTCGGTGTCTAATCTCCTCCGCACGATAATTCAGATGCATTTTAGCTTAATTATCCTTCTTATACCTACCACATAAATTAGTTCGTTAATAGCCATGTTATCAAACGTCATATATATATTATATATATATATATATATATATATATATATATATATTATAACGAACTAATTTATGTGGTAGGTATAATAAGGATAACTAAGCTAAAAAGCATATATATATATATTTATATTTAAGCTAAAAAGCATATATATATTTATATTTAAGCTAAAAAGCATATATATATATATATTTATATTTAAGCTAAAAAGCATATATATATATTTATATTTAAGCTAAAAAGCATATACATATATTTATATTTAAGCTAAAAAGCATATGCATATATATATATATATATATATAATATATATAAGCTAAAAAGCATATATATATATATATATATAACACAAATTAATTTTGGAAGAAGAAACGGGGATCAAATATGGGACCTATAGATCTGTAGCTATGAACTGACCACTAGACCATTAAAACATTAATTATTCTCTAAGTAATGATAGCAATAAATCACAAATCATTAGGTATTGTCTTCTTGAATGTTTCCTCTGGTTCCATTAGTTTAATTAAGACCTGTAACGCTACATTAGCTTAATTATAAATATGGCCAATTACACAACCGGATGTGTAAAAATAGAAGGGGTGGTTTGTGTTTAATTCTGTTCTGATTGCTAGACGAGAAGGTCCCCAAGGAGTTCTTTAAGAATGCCCTATACAGCTGTGTTTCGGGGTCCCACGCTTAAGAGCATCGAGGAAGGAAAAAGTAGTAACCCATTAGATAACTAAAAACATCAAACTTTTTGTCATTTTCAATCGTTTGTCGTAAAACTGATAACAAATATATTTCTAAAAAGTTATCGCTGGTAATATTATGGTGCGGATAGATTGTACTAACTAATTATTTTTAGCACCGGTTGGGTTATACTCCTTTTTACTAAATTACATCAAGATTTTAAGAATTAGTAACATTCATAGAAGAAGTGTACCACATTTGCGTAGAGGGAAAGAGTAGAAAACCAATTTGGAAAAAATCACCCTTGATACACCCGACCAAGATTTGAACCTCAATCTCCCCATGATCAGAAGTACATTCCACTGTGAAAGTAGCGCGTTAGACTATGTGGCCACCGTAGTGGGTTCAATTATTATTATTATTATTATTATTATTATTATTTTATTATTATTATGTTTAATGTGGTTTAACCTAAACGTGTGGTAATGCGGTTTGAAAAAAAATTTACATGCAGCTAAGAAATAGTGTACGTAATCAAAGCTATAAAAATTCAAATATTATTTAAAATAATACTTTATTAGCTTACAGTATTGAATTCAAAATCTCCAAGGCGTCCACCTGTAAGCGAGGTATAGTAACAGAACAGTCGCTGCATTTTGGTGAATATAGTGACAACATGTTCGAATAGATGGTGTCATGTGATCAGCACAATGAACCCTCCAGCTGCTAAGCCCACTTTTCTAGACCGGAGCTGCTACTTATTTATTCAAGTAGCTCCTTATTTGTCCTCACGAAACTGAATTTGATGCCGTTTCAAACCCATTACTTCACAAAAATAAAATGCTGAAAGAACCAGTGATCGAACCCGGAACTTCTAGATATGTAGCCAGGAGCTCTGACCACTAGATCACAAAGTTAGTTAGTATGAATTTGAAACTTCCTTTAAACAAATTAATGTTATGGATGATTTAGAATCAAAATATATTTGATATGTATTTTTGTTGGAAGATAATTTATTAATTAATATTTTTTTTATTATTTTTTTTTAGGGTGACCTGGTGGTCTAGGGGTACGGTGTCAGACTTCTATGCTGGCGGCCGGGGTTCGATCCTCAGTCCCGGCACAGATTTATCTGATTTACAAACCCTTCCTTCACCTCTGACAAGACATCTTGTGAATGTGTGGAATGCCAGGTCACCACCGTGGTTCGGATTCCACGTTAAACTGTAGGTCCTTCATTTCATCTCGCAATCACCCTACCATTACATATTAGCGTAAGTGCGTATAACCCGAACGGGTAGTAAGACGCGGTGCTAATAATAATATTTTTTTAAATATTTAAATTAATTTTTAGTTAAAACATCATGAAAAATTTCATTGGATCAAAACTAGAGTCAAATGACCATACATACTGGTATTGGTGTTTATTCTATTAATTGCCAATAGTATGCATTTTTTTAAATTAATTATTTATCTGAAGTATTTAACGTGAACTTACAGAACAGCATACGATACGTTCTATAAGCGAGAGCGAAAGAGTCTATCAATTTAGCCAGGAAAGATATTCTCAAGTATATTCCAGGGTTCTTTTATATGCCACAATTTATATGAGACCGACGGCTTCGGATTTTGATCACTTAAGGAAAATCAATTGAAACCGACTGGGTTTGAACCCACGAACATAGAGTCCTAAGGTTAGTATTTTACCCCAAGACCACCGAGGTCAACTTATCAGATAAACAGTTAATAAGCATATTAAACGACTAAGAACATAATAAATGTCAAAGAGAAAACCTATCGAATGAGATATGATATAATATAACAAACCTACCTGCGTGCTCTGTGTAAATGACGGTGGCTCGGTAGATTCACTGTCCTGCCGCTTGGGCGACAACAGTGGGGGCATCTTGTGGCGGTTTTCGTAACTAGAGGTCTCTCTGGCTTGAACAGGAGTGGCGCGTCGTGGGAACGATTCTTCCAACACAGCTGTGGAAAATAAGGATCACTAAAGTGGCTAGTTTCTGAAACTGGGACAAACTAGCAGAATTAGGTGAGCAGTCAGCACGACTGACTATAAAGTCCTCGTCTTCGGCAGTCTAATCCAACACGATATTAGCACGTTAGACCATGTGGCCACCGAGGTAGGTACAACCTACTTTATTAGAAGCTTTACGAATCTGATATAACCTAAGGCTTTACGTTCTGATAAAGTTAAAAAAGCATCTACCACAATACAGGTGTTCAGTCGCAAGTGAATCATCCTGTAGTATTGTTATATTTGAACAACACTCACTTTTTACTCTCCAGATATTGGTGGTCGAGCGGTATAGGATATCAATCTCGCCTGGTTTTCATCTGATGAGGAGGTTTCGGTTCAAACCCCAGGTGTGTGTACTGAGGGTGGATTCTCCTAAATGGCGGCCGGGTTCAATCCCAGGTCCCGGCAAAGATTTATCTGATTACCAAACCCTTCCTTCACCTCTGACAAGACATCTTGTGAATGTGGGGAATGCCAGGCCTCCACCGTGGTTCGGATTCCACGTTAAACTGTAGGTCCTTCATTTCATCTCACTATCACCCTACCATTACACATTAGCGTAAGTGCGTATAACCCGAATGGGTAGTAAGACGCGGTGCTAATAATAATAATTCTCCTAAATGTTTTCCAACCCTCCTTACAGGCAAATACGACCACACCTACCCTAAATAATACCTTTCCCATCCTAAACACAGTGTAAATATGAGGATATTCTGAAAGAGTAGTAAGCCAAAGAGAAAATGATACATATATTTGATTTATAAGATTTTATCTAATTTACCGACAGTGTGTTTTGAAACTTGCTCTAAATTAAATATGCTGTTAACAAACTAAACAAATCTAATAAATTAAACATCACGAGCACGAAAATGGAACATAAAATGAAAGTAAAAAAAGTTTGCTAGCAAATATAATATAATAATATAAATTTAAAATAACCAAAGTTCTTTACAGATGTGATGCGTAACCTCTCGCTTTTTACCACGATACTAAGTTGATAGTTGTTGATAAAGTGCAGAGAAAGATATTTGGTCTTAATAGGTATGAACAAAACAGAAGAATGTAGAAAGATGTATATAGTAAAGTACTTTATGATTATTATTATTATTATTATTATTATTAGCACCGCGTCTTACTAACCGTTCGGGTTATACGCACTTATGCTAACGTGTAATGAATGTTAGGGTGATTGTGAGATGAAATGGAGGACCTACAGTTTAACGTGGGATCCGAACCACGGTGGAGGCCTGGCATTCCCCACATTCACAAGCTGTGATTAATACAAGTCTTGTCAGAGGTGAAGGAAGGGTTTGTCAATCAGATAAATCTGTGCCGGGACTGAGGATTGAACCCCGGACCCCAGCACAGAAGTCCGACACCTTACCCCTAGACCACCAGGTCACCTAAAGTACTTTATGATCTACTAGCCCCCTTCCCCGTAAAAAAAAATTGTAAATAATCCTGTAAAACAAAGCTTCAAATCATCCATCGTGTCAAAATAAAAACAAAACTTTTTTTTTACTTTTTTTTTTAATACAGTCTTACCATTACTGTATAGCCCCCTCTTTATTTTTATTCTCCCTCCTATTTTCATCTCATTCCTCTTTCCTCACTCCTACCCCGCCTCCCCTTCACCAACCCCACTTTTCCTTCAACAACTTTTTTTTTTCCAACGACTATATAATATACTATCAACCTTTTTATAAGGAATAAATTAAATTTTCAAAATAAAATATAGCCTATGCTACTCGCTGATAATGTAGCTTTATATTGGTGAAAATAATTTTAAAATCGGTCTGGTAGTTTTTGAGTTTATCCATTAAAACAAAAAAAAAAAATCAAATCTTTCCTCTTTATAATATTAGTATAGATATGTTCACTGACACAATGATATTTTTTTAACCTGATCAGGAAGAGCATGACAATCAGTTCGGTCGCCTGGATGTAGACTATTAATGTAACCACTCTGGTAGCACAGAGCGTTGCCCAGTGTGCACCTATGGAGATGGTCCACAAGTACCCGCAAAGAGGGTAAATATGGAGGTGTGGAGCCAGGAATGATCTTAAACCTAACTTAAGCCTAATTAACCAAAACCTTAAGAGAAAAATACTTAAGGTACCTGCCGGGAATCTAACCCATGATCCTTAGACTTGTCGTCAGGTGTATTGATTACCACACCACAAGGTTGGATGACATGATAATCAAGGCACGTGATCTGATGTGATCGTGTGGCGTATGGGCAGTGAAAGATGTGTACACAAAATTTATGTTGGGAAACCAGAAGATACAAGGCCTCTTGGTAGGACTGAACGTCGATGGGAGGATAAAGTTAAGATATATTTTAAGTAGGTTGGGCGTCAGACTAATGATTGAATGGAGGTGTTTCAAGGTAGGGTTGAACGGTGAGCTTACGTACTGAACGTCATGAACCTCCTAGTTCCATAAGGCCAGAGAGTTAGAACTAAAGCTAACATATTTTACTGATTGAAATTAGATAAGATATACCTGATCTTTAGAGAACATATTTAATTCTAAATAAATCTGTTTCTGTGGTCGCATGGTCTAGGGCATCACTCTCACATTAGACTAGACTGCCGATGACAGGGAGATAGGTGTTAGAATCCCATTCAGGTGTATTGAAGGGGATTTTTACTATATGGTTTAAACACTCCCTCCAAGAAAATAGAATACATTTCATTTAAATGCAACTTTCCTCATCCCTAACTCATTAGTGTAATTAGTAAACATGCGTGTAACCTGAAGTAGTGAGATGTGGTGTTAAAAATCAAATCTAAATATATATTATGTATAAATAAAATTTATATTTAAATATTAAAACTGTCTCAAAACAAAATTAGGTATCAAATAATGACTGACCTTGAAACACGTAAGCCCGTAATAGCCGAGCTAATGTCAACAAACTAAATAACAAAACTAACCCCATTTAAAACTCCAACGCTATTAAACATGAATGATAAAAACCATCACAAACTATTAATATATGAAGTATTCGTTCATTAACGTCACTTTACGTCAATTTAAAACGTTTGTAAGGTATTTAAAATACTTTTTAAATGAGCAATTCACGAAAACGGAAAAAGATGTATGCTGTTAGCATCGGTGTACAAACGACACTGCCTTCAAACTGTTGAACGCTTAACTGTCAACCAGATAAACCGTAGCTTTAACATTAGAGACAAAGATCGATTTTACGCTCTCGATTTGATTTAAAGATCGATTTCTCTCTTGACTTTAAAAAAATGAGAGATTATATCAAAGTATTAAAAACGAGCAAAACATTATTTTATCGACGTGTCTTACTACTCGTGCCATAACATTAATTAAACAATATTAATAATGATAGTACAATGCATTTTAACAAAAATTCTAATATTATGGTAAAAATTGGTAATAAATTTTTACTAAGCGTTTAATTTCGGAATACTGGTGCCTGTGGGTACACAGTTTAAATGCCAAGTTTAATTAATCTGATTTTTTAATTATGGTCTTGTCCAACATTCCACATTTGACAGTGATGAATTAACGGTTGGCAGCTGGTTGGATGTTACGTCTATTATAGATTTAAGTTAGTTGATAAGTCGTGTACTGGTATAATCATTCGGTTCAGAGAATGAACGTTAAATAAATGAGAATGAAGTTTGGTGATGGTGAAGTTCGTAGTTTGAATCCTGGATGGGTGGTGTTTTTTTAAATGGTTTTTATCTCTTTCCCCACGCACATTCAGGTACATTTCCACTCAATTCTAGCGTTTATCTCTACCACATTATCGTAAATTAAAATATGTGTTTTTAAAAGTAGTAAGATGGGGTGAAAAAAAAATATAGGCAGGCTCTAATTATTATTTGGAACATCAGTCTTTATAACGTTCTGACCTTTATCGATTCAGAGGATAGATTTCTTTTATCTTTAATACATTCGTAACAGGCTACTTTACAGAGCATTCGAGTGGTCCAGCAAAGCGTATATGGTCATACATTTCCGTAAAAAAAAACCGCACAAATAGTTTTAGAAAAGTGCACAAAATAATGACTTAAGATTTGTTAGAAAAACGTACACTTGGAGCAAAATAATGACTTAAGATTTGTTGGAAAAACGTACACTTGGAACAAAATAATGACTTAAGATTTGTTGGAAAAACGTACACTTGGAGCAAAATAATGACTTAAGATTTGTTGGAAAAACGTACACTTGGAGCAAAATAATGACTTAAGATTTGTTATCAAACGTAAACTTGGAGCAAATTAATGACTTAAGATTTGTTGGAAAAACGTACACTTGGAGCAAAATAATGACTTAAGATTTGTTAACAAATGTAAACTTGGAGCAAATTAATGACTTAAGATTTGTTGGAAAAACGTACACTTGGAGCAAAATAATGACTTAAGATTTGTTATCAAACGTAAACTTGGAGCAAATTAATGACTTAAGATTTGTTGTAAAAACGTACACTTGGAGCAAAATAATGATGTTAAGGCTTTTCGCCCACGTAGAGACCAAAAATAAGACTCAAAAGTGACGCGAGTAAAACCTAAATTACCAACCAGTAGCTTGTGCGTCACCACTAATTCAATGGCGGCACTCAAGCTGGATTCACACTGAGGAGTCTGTATGCCGACTGTGTCGTGTCATTAACATTCACATTCACAGGACTGTGCGCTGGCTGTGTTGTGTCATAACCATTTACCCTCACAGGACTGTTCCCCGATTGTCATTTCTTATCCTAACCGTTCTTGTCACTTATATAGTACTTCTCAGAAATTTTATTTCATGAGCTTGAAGTCTGCTTTCTTCCTGCTCCTTAATCAACATTTTCGCCGCATGTGTCAATACACTAGAGTCGCAACTGTCCTGCCTTAAGTGGAGCATTCCTGGACGGAAAGCGTAAAAGCCAGATAATACGGAATACGAGTGTAAATAGTTTTCAGTATGGGGTATGCCTACTTTTTTTAATTTTCGCAGAAATTTAACTTTGTAATAGATTCTGTCCATTTTCTGATTAGGATGTAAAATATGAATATTTCAATTGTAAGTGGACAGTTAAAATCAAAGAAAAATAATTGTTTTTAAATCCCTAATACAGTATATAGTATATTATTTTGCAAGTTAAACATCGGTAGCAAAGCAAGAATAAGTGAATAAAGAGCGTCAAATGGATTACATTTTAAATTCAGTAAATATTCAATAGTGGATATTATATACCTGTTTGTTTGTTTTAAAACGCACTTGTTAACACAAATAACCGGGCCGGATGATCGTGACTCTCTCCCTTTGACTTCACGGTTAAGTCGAAATAAGATTTCCCATGTTAATGTATTTACGTTTTATTCGTTAAGTTCATTAAAGATATAACATTGAAACTAGGGGTGTTTAGTAATCGAAAACTAAAGTTCGAGTAGAGTTTTAGTAGCTACTAGAACTAGACTCAAATATTTTTACAAAACACGAAAAAATTTATTACTAAGAATTTTCGAGCTTTTTCTCGAAAATTTCTAGTTTAATTAATTTTATTTGATTCTAAGATATAAGTTCATAGAAAATGAAGTCCCTTAATATTTATTTTTGTATAACTAAAAATTTTGTAAAAATTATATTAAATTTATTTTAAAATTCGAATTTGTGTGATTATAATTTTATTTACAAAAAAAGCTATGCTAAAAAAATTAAATTTACCCTTATTTATTGTTTGTGCATGTATCTATAGTATAAATTCATCTTAAAATATTTCATCATACTAAAAAAAATGTTTTCATAAAAACTCGACCCGAAGTGATAATGTCTAATCGCACAAATTAAAACAATAAACATAACTTCTTAAAATAATTCTGAAAATATTCTGTTAGTGTCATAAGATAATCTTTTTGATAGTTAAGGACTTTTTTTTTTGTAAATGTAATGGTTTTTTTAAACATTTACAACTCAGACTATTTGGTTTATTCATGAAATTGGCCTGTAGGAGTCTTCCTGCCATGGTGTAGGCTAAAACATTCAGTGGAAGCATATTATGTATATCTAGAATAGGAAACAAAAAAGGGTAATTTTAAAACACCATTCAATCTTTTCCAGACGAAAATAGTATAGTGGGTGTTTATACTCGTCATAGGAAAAGGGGAAGTGTTATCGATAATTAAATTAGAAGCCTCGCAAGGTAGACTGATCATTTTCTTCCTCTATTTATTTCTACTTCGTCCATTGGTGTCTAAGTATGATAGTGTTTAGAATATTTAACCCCGTGTTGTAGTGGTCAGCGCACCTGGCTACAAGTCTAAGGGTCCCGGATTCGATTTTTTTTTTTTTTCTGAAAGGGGCACTACGCCAACGCTTACCGGGGTTTGGTTGGTTAGGCTTAAGTTGAGTTTAAGTTTTTCCACTGGTTCCACACCATCATACTCACTAACACCCTCATACTCACTATCACTCTCATACTCACTATCACTCTCATACTCACTATCACTCTCATACTCACTATCATCCTCATACTCACTATCACTATCATACTCACTATCACCCTCACACTCACTATCACTCTCATACTCACTATCACTCTCATACTCACTATCACCCTCATACTCACTATCACCCTCATACTCACTATCACCCTCATACTCACTATCACCCTCATACTCACTATCACCTCATACTCACTATCACTATCATACTCACTATCACCCTCATACTCACTATCACTCTCATACTCACTATCACTCTCATACTCACTATCACTCTCATACTCACTATCACCTCATACTCACTATCACCCTCATACTCACTATCACTATCATACTCACTATCATCCTCATACTCACTATCACCTCATACTCACTATCACTCTCATACTCACTATCACCCTCATACTCACTATCACCCTCATACTCACTATCACCCTCATACTCACTATCACCCTCATACTCACTATCACCCTCATACTCACTATCATCCTCATATCCACTATCACTCTCATACTCACTATCACTCTCATACTCACTATCACCCTCATACTCACTATCACCCTCATACTCACTATCACCCTCATACTCACTATCACTCTCATACTCACTATCACCCTCATACTCACTATCACCCTCATACTCACTATCACCCTCATACTCACTATCACTCTCATACTCACTATCACCATCATACTTACTATTACCTTCATACTCACTATCACCCTCATACTCACTATCACCCTCATACTCACCATCATCCTCATATCCACTATCACCCTCATACTCACTATCACCTTCATACTCACTATTACCTTCATACTCACTATCACCCTCATACTCACTATCACCCTCATACTCACTATCATCCTCATATCCACTATCACCCTCATCTCATCTCATCAGGACATCGAAAGGGTGTACGATTAGTACATTTGGGTGTCGCCTGGGTGATGGTACATTAGTACTGGCTAATATTTCCACAAACTGGGCTACGAGTGATGTAACCCGGACGTTCAATTTTATTAAATGGCCTAGATTCGTCAAGTTAAGATGCAACCCGCTTCGCAAAATAGCTTCTCAATCCCCAAGTAGGCATAACGTCGTTGTAAAGTTCCTTCCTCCCAGAATTGAACTGTGCCATCCGAGTTGACTGAACCCCCTCACCTGGAGGTTGCTCCCGGACGCCGGAGATAGGTTCGAGGGTCCGCCGGCCCCTGTGTTGAGATGGCGTGAGGACACGAGGGGAGTGTCCTCCATCTTGTGACGAGGAGGATGAGGAATGTGGCTGCTGGTGCTGCCACGATGACGACGACTGGCCGAGTCTCTCTTGGGTCACCGCTCCATCCACGATCCCAACTCTGGGCACCAGTTTGTTCGGGAGCAGGGAGAATCCTGGGGAGCCAACAAAGGGGGGTTTTCTTTTAACAATAATAATAATATTTTTAGAACCACGTTTGACTATCTGTTCAGACTATACGCATGTGTACTAATTACACACGTGAGTTAGGAATGAAAAAGGTTGAATTTAGAGTAAGTGTACCCAAATTTGGGTGGGGAGAGTGGAAAACCATTTTGGAAAAAAACCTTTCAATACACCAGACTAGGATTAAAACCCCGCTCTCCCTGTTATCAGCAAGCCTGTCTAACAAAAGCATAACGACTAAGACCATGCGGCCACCGACGAGGTTAAGGTAGTAAGTGATATTCATAATTAAAAAAAACATTAATGCTCCGTGACACAGCTTAACCTAACACGGCACCTACTCGTGTTGTTTATCAAATGAAAGTTTTGTGGGACGGTAACCTACCCCTGCACTTACTATTTATATCGATACCAGCTTGTTCACATATGACTCGTGCACTTTTAATGTTTTGAAGGGGCTGGTAATGTATACTAACATCCTAATGTAAAAACAGTTGAAACCAACCTCTTCCAGCTGAATTTTGATGCGTATCATCGCCACCGGTCTGGAACCTTAAGTACAAAGGTCGATACGAACCTGAAAAACATTAGAAATAATCAAACATTTATAACTGATAAGGATAAATTATGAAATATATCTCCTTTATTCATAAATCATTTGAGAAAACGGGAGTTCTATTTTCCCAGATTTTCTATGAAACGGCTACGTATTGAAAGCGCACAGGCCACATTTGTGTACCAGGTTTGGATAATTAATACTGGTCGATTGTGGTGGGTATGACATGCAGTGCGAATGGGAGAATTTAGAACCGTGTTCATGGTATTGACTGGTAGACGGAAAAGACCATTGGAAAGATCTAGAGGCAGATGGGAGGATAACATTAGAATATACATTAAAAAGATAGGGTGTAATGATGTGGACTGGATATAACTAGGTATAGGGTTTAGTAATGTGAATGGATAGAATGAGCTGAAGATATGAATAGAAGAGGTAGACTGGATAGAACTAGCTCAAGATAGAGTAAGGGCGAATAATGTGGACTGGATAGAATGAGCTGAAGATATGAATAGAAGAGGTAGACTGGATAGAACTAGCTCAAGATAGAGTTAGGGCTAAATAATGTGGACTGGATAGAATGAGCTCAAGATAGAGTTAGGTTAAATGTGGACTGGATAGAATGAGCTCAAGATAGGTATAGGGTTAATAATGTGACTGGATAGAACTAGCTAAGATAGGATAGGTGTAATAAGTGGACTGGATAGAACTAGCTCAAGATAGAGTTAGGGTTAATGAGGTGGACTGGATAAATAGCTCAAGTTATGAATAGAAGAGGTAGACTGGATAGAACTAGCTCAAGATAGGGATAAGTGGCGTACTTTTTTAATTGGGACAATGCATTTTCAAGCTCCTAATTCCATGAAGTAAGTAAGTATTTATTGTAAATATTAAGGGGTTTGCTATGTAATATAACCCTCCCCCAGGAAATAGACTTTATCTTGTAGCTGGTCAAAAACGTCGCCATTTTTATTGTAGGGTAAAAGAGAACGCAAGTTACTACTTTTTTATAACAGTTTTTTATCGTAAAATAAATAAAATATTCCTATATTAATTTAGTTTTCTACATTTTGTGTTATTATTAGTTTTTGAATATCTATAATCAACATATTGGAATTTGAATAGACACTTTTTAAAAGAAGAGAAAAAATCAATAACGAATATCTTATACGCTCTTGACAGATATTAAAGAATTGTTGATATTATTAAATGTGTAGAGAATTAAACGTATCTACTGTAGCTATGTTTAATTTATATTGATCAAAATTGTCTGTAAAATTATGTATAACCTAATTTCCATTAGAAGCCCGTTATTTGAAAACTGGAAACTCATATTGACATAATGGTGGGGGAAAAAATTACAGCTCTATTTACAATTTTATCCCGTTTAGTTAATGGTGTAAAGATAAATGATAAAGTAACCCTCAATACCCTTCGCGCCAAAAAGAAGATGGATCACGGAAATGTATATGGCGCTAGCTACTGCACAGGTCTTGCAAAAAAAAAATCATAGTTTGGAATATCAATTTTCTCGAGAGTGAGTGAAATTTTTATGTTAATATTTTCAACATCCCTTCTAAGATAATGTATCGATGTTTGTTAATTGTTACATTTTCTTATTTTTTGTTATGAAGCCGGCAGTTTTTATAGAAAAATGTCAATTTATCGATATTTGATCACTGTTAAAATTATATAAGAGGTGTGTATATAAAAAGTATAGCTTTAATCAACATGCTTCTATTCTTGAACAAATCGTTTACGAAAATAAAATTGTAAAACAATAAAAATCTTGAAGATAACCGTTTGTTCCATTGGCTCTGTATTTTTAAGCCAAATGAAAAGGGACAATCGCCTTAACGGACAATCATCGGAAGCTTTTGATGACTTAGATGAACTTTATAGCTAGTAAATCAACTAAGACTTTTACATAAAATGCCATATTTTAGTAACTTTCAATCAATGTTGGTGATCGAAAGTGGGATTCCTAAAAAAATCAAGGTTTGCCTTAAGGCGATTGGCCCTTTTATTTGGCGTGAAAATGCAGAGCCATGGGAACAAACGGCTATCTTCAAGAATTTTTATTTTTTTGCAATTTTATTTTCGGAAACGGTTTGTTCAAGAATAGAAGCATGTTGATTAATTTATAATTTTATATATACACCTCTTCTATAATTTTAACAGTGATAAAATAGCAATAATTTTGTCATTTTTCAATAGAAAACTCCTGAATGAATAAAAAAAATAATAAAATGTAACAATTAATAAACCTTGATACATTATCTTAGAAGGGGTGTTGAAAATATTAACATAAAAATTTCACTCTTTCTCGAGAAAACTGATATTTCAAACGTATGATTTTTCCACAAGATTTGTCCGTTAAGCTAGCGCCATCTACGTTTTCCGTGACCCATCTGTTATTGTTGGTTCGGAAGGATACTTTGGTTGGTTATGAGACCACACCACACCTTTCACCATCCCACAAAATAGGTTTTATACTTGCCACTTGACAAGGCAAGGGCCTTAACTCGCATCTGCTTCCATTTCAACTAGGTCAGTGTTTCTCAACCTTACTGATGTGATACCTAGGACTGGTGTAGGGGTTGCCAACTTGGAGGGGAGGGAGGGTAGTGTGTATATACAGTACTCAACCCAAAGGCTAGTAGGATCGTCGACAGTTCCACCGTCAGTTGCAAGGCCTAGGCATCAATGGAGAGGATTACTAGGGAAATAAGGAGTGAGGTATTTTACCGTTGTTTTCCTCACTGACCCAGAAGGTAATACTGCACATCAGTCTACCAAGCCCACCGAAATGTATCAATAAACTGACCCTACAAGCAACACCTTCACTCCATTCATCATATTCATCATAGTGATGAATGTTATTACTAGTATTATTAACTGACTCTACAAGTGACACCTTTACTCCATTCATCTCAAGGACTGGCTGTATGTAGAATATAATTAATAGTATCGTTCATACCTTTGTCACGTTCATATTTGTCAGAGTCATAAGCGATATTAAGACAGATCAATGAAAGTAACAAGTTATTCTAGCTCATGCCAGAAGATAATATTACATTGTAGGGCAGAGTGAAAAAGAAAATGGTTTGAAAAAGATGTGTGTTTGAATTGGAGATATTTAGACAAGATATTATTATGATTTAACGAAAAAAATTAAACTAATGTTACTAATATGAACAGCTTGGATTTTGATTACATGTAATATTATATTTGGTATATCAAATACAGTGCTCATATGTACATAAATCTGTTCATGATCCGCTGGTTTGGGTAACATTTTTTTATAGGTAATTCATTATGGATGTTTAAGTAATATTGTATCGGTTTGCCTAATTTCTGAGTCCTTTTGGATATTCATGTTGAGTAAGTATACTTTAAATACTATTGATATTTTATAAATATATAAGTACTCAAACATACGTTATTTCAACACACAGTTGTTGGAATGAGTATATAAATTAGGCCATGAGCTTTGTATCAGCTTTGCTTGTTTGGTTGTAAAACCCACATTACTGTTATCTTTATATATTTATTTGAGGTATTTAACGTGCACTTTCTGAACCAAGTTTTCGAAGGAAGTTGTGCAACGGATTTTTATCACTTAAGAAAAATCCGTTGATCCCAGCTGGGTTGAAAAACACGATCATTGGACCCCTTAGGTGAGCACTTTACCTCCAATACCATCGAAGTCAGCCAAATTGTGCTGAGACAGTGTTACTGAGCTAAAAAGGGTTGCTACTTCTCAAGGAGATATTTTTAATGAATATTATATTTAGCAGAACGCTAGAGATTATTACTTAAAGGATTTGAATCTTGTATATATAAGCGAAGCCATGACTCACTCACTCACTCACTCACTCAACACTAATTATCATACTTCCCACGAGGCTAGAGGACTTAAATTTGGTACAGGTGTTCCTTATAAGCTAATTAGAAAAAGAAAAGATGTTTAATTCCTATGTTTTGTGATTAAGGGGTGAAATTGGGGTAGCTACCCTTAACAACAATATTGCTTTATAAACTCTTTTTAAGCGTTAGAGGTATTAAGCCGATAAGTTTGTTCTAATAATGCCTTTTGAACAAATATAGCAATAGTTTTTAACCCCTTAGATGCTTCTAAGGGTGGAAAAAAATGAATATAGACAATAATAAACTATGTTTACGTTTTAATATGCAACTCAAAAAGAGACGGTAGAAATCTGTAGTTTATATTAGGCTGAATTTTGTAGTGTTTGTGTGAGTGAGAGGGCCCGGCCCGGGTGGTGTGTGTGTGGTGGGGATTGGTGGGAGGCGAGAGGGAGACATGTCCAACCGCACTCAGCTGATAACGCCCCAGGCAGTAGGCAAGGAGGCCTGCCGAAAATAAAACTCCCCATGAGAAACGATACATGGTCACCTCCTCGCGGTGTTTCTCGGGCAGCGAGCACTAAGAACTATGCCATTAAGCTTCAAACAAAAATTCCTCATTTTCATCCCAAAATAATTAATAACACATTATCCCGTATGAATAATGGGGATTCAGCTAGTTGAATCTAAATGTTTTGGTTTCCATTTTGTAAAGTGCGTGTTTAATTTAAACGTATGCATTCATTGTACCTATGTTTAGGTGGGTTATTTTTTATAGTTTCTAGGTCATCAAAGTCCGGGTCCTGCTAATGTGATTTTAACACTATGTTAGGAGGCATATCAATATAACTGGTCTGAAAAAAACCTTTTTTTCCAGATGTTTGGTTGTGGACCCCCATGTTGAGAAGCATTGTTATATACGGTATGTTCGGAAACTCAAACGCCCAAACTGAATATCTAGTTTGTTTGAACTAAAAATAATACAAAATCCCCGTGCACTTACATAAGAAAAATTATGCTAATACATTTAAATTGTGTTCAAAGTTTCGGCGTATTGTCCCAGGAGAGCAAAGCTGTGCGAGCATGCGTGTACAAAAGGTTGCATAGGAACTAGGCGCACGGCACACCTTGACATCTTGGAGCAAGGCAGAAGAACATATCACAAATTTAGTAGTAAACAACACACCAGTCCATCTAGAAATTTGAATACGTTCTGAGGGTCATCATTAACGATCCTACATCACAGAAAGTGCTTGCCATTATTATATGTGCAGTGCCACGCGCCTATCTCCTATGCAACCTGTTGTACACGCAAGCTTGCACAGCTTTTCTCTCCCGGCGCTGTACGTCAAATCTTTGAAAACAATTTAATGATAGTAAAATATTTTGCTGGATGTTAGTGTATTGGGATGTTGTACTAATTTGGTTCAAATAAACTATAGGTGTAGTTGGGGCTATGAGTTTCTGAACTACCTGTATATATTGTGGTAGCTAAATAGTGTTGATACTAACCATGTGACGTAGACAAAAGGCTTGGTCCAGAATTTGTCAAGTCCGATGACCATAATGAACCACGTGGTCGTTGATCATCCTGAAACAAAAATAAACACCTCCTGGATAATTTACAAACAGGATTCACAGTATTTTATTTGTTTATAGCTACAGGACCCACAGCTACAGTGCCCACTAAGACTATTTATAAGTAATCATAAGTCTACAAGATAAGGAGAGTGAATTTTTTTTAGTAACTACCGCTAAATTCTTCCGTATAAAGAATTAAAAAATGCCCACCGTGTCTCACACATTAGTGATACATAAATATTGGATTTGCTTGTTTGTGTGTGTGAACCACGTCTTACTACCCGTTAGGGATATCCACATATTCACGCCAATGGACTAGGGATAGACATGGTCGAATTTGGAGGAAATGTACTAGGAATTACTTTAGATGGAAAACCACTTAGGAGAAAAAACACTCTCAGTACACCTAACTTAGATTCTAAACCTGACTACTCAGTCCGGTCAACTATGAGTGACACCACAGACGATTCGGCCACTGATATGAGAGCTTTAATAAGTTAATGTTTTTTTTTTTTAAGTGTAAGCCTCATATTCGAACACTGACTGTGTAATGGTTGTAAGCTTAACATGGATTAATGGAGATGATTTATGGCTACACTAGTGTGTATCAATCTTTTTACTAGGGCGGTAGCCTTTGATACAGCCTTTATATATGGTAGCACATGTGATTTGGGGTGGCACCCTTTGATACATCACCTATATGTGGTGACCAGTATGAAATGTACTATCCAGGCGTGTGGTTTTAAGAAAGCCTACATCTTTTATAAGGGAAATATTTAAAATTAAAAATGCTTTTTGTGATTAAAAATGTGTTGTAGAAGCACACAATGAATAAACCTAGTACCTAAAACCAGAATAATTTTGGTGCAATACTTGTATACTGTATTACAAATTCCCCCAAATATTAGGGGGCCATTACATCAGTCATTCCTCCTATGAAACTAGAGGACTCTAAAGAGACATCTTACAAGTTAGAGAGATTTGTTTTGCTTGCCCCTTGTTGAAAAGCTGTACCGCCCAACACGTCTGCTGTTTGGGTGGCTAGACAATGCTGTCGAACCAACTTCTTGCTTGGTATTTGTTTAAACTACCACTTTTCTCTGTGGGTCTAACGTGCGTCAACACACACACTGTAACTAAAGGTGCACTCTTTTCAAATTAACATAGACCCTTTTTTCCTAAATGTACTATGCGTACGAGAAAGATTTAAGGAGGGGAGTACGCAACGTTCTACTAAGTTGTATTAATCATAAATTTGATAAACAAATTAACATAGATATTGACGAGATGTCAAAGATTTTCAAAATAAGATATTATTTCCATAGGTCACGGCTATTTTTAAATGTGAAACTAAAGATTTATTGAAACTTGAAACGACCTTTTAAATTCCTTTAGATTGCAGCTATTTGTTTCCTCTCTAAATTTTTTTAAGAGCTGTAAAGGGTAAGTTTGTTAAACAATTGTCCCAAAAGGGGTGAGCGAATGACAACATTTTGGGATGGACACATCTAGACCATTCGTTGTATCATGTTACATGCATCAGTGGGAACGTGGAATAAACGTCAAGCTCATCTCGTCTGGTTTATCATTGATGTGGAGGTCAGCGTTTGAATCCCAGACGAGTCAACTGAGGGTGTTTTTCTCCTATACAGTATCCCACTATTTATCCCCACGAATTCTGTTATATCTTATCAAAATTCTGTCTTCCTTATTCCTTCCCCATTGGCGTAGTTATCTTTATCACCGCGTCCTACTTACTAGCTATACGTATATATGATAATTACTCTAATGGGGTAAATATAAGGAAGGAAGCATTTTAAAGGTAGTTTATCTGCATTTGCATGGAAGGAGAGGGGTAAACCATTTGGGAAACAGCCCTGACCGTGATTCTAATCCTGACCTCTCGGTCATCAGCAGGTCAGTCTAACACGAGAGTGAAGCCTTAGAACATTACCCCAGACGGGTAGTAAGACGTGTTGGAAAACTAATGTTATATTTATGCTGCATGTAAAGGCTACAGTCCAATTTTTATAAGAAGAGTCTTATATAACAGCTAGAAAATGTATTAAGTCTACTTTCACCTATTCATACATAAAGTCACGTAATACGTGGATTTCATTTTTGATAGATATTATCAATAACTATAAAAAATAACACTAATAATATAGTAAAATATTCTCAGTTTTGGCCACAAAAAGTTTGTATTTTCTAAAAGACCCTTACTTTGAAGATTAGACTGTAGAAAACGTAGGATATTTTATGAACACAACGCGTATCTGCGTAGCTTAAAGGTAGCGATGTAGATATCTCGAGTTATGGGCAATGTTTGTAATGTTTTTATAGAAAAACTTTTTTTAGCCAAAATAAATCAAATATTGCTCAAGTAGGAACATAGATTTTAATTTTATTCAAACGGTGATATCAACAGTTGTTGAATCTCTATCGTGAGCATAGTGACATTAGATGAGAAACTTTTTAAATGAAGATAAAGTCATTAAATTCCAGGACAACCTTGACATATATTCAACAACTGTTGATATCACCGTTTGAATAAAATTAAACTCTAGGCTTTAACTGAATAAATATTTGATTTATTTTGAACAAAAAAAAAAGTTTAACTATAAAATTTTCAAAAACACTGCCCTTTTCTCGCGACCCCTAAACGCCCACCTTAAGCTGAGTAACAAAAAATATATATATACGGCATCAACATACACATGTCAAGCTGAAACGAATGAGTCTTCCGAATGTCTGGGCCCTGGTTTGACTCTCTAGCGCATTGCTATTGAGCTGAGGAAATTTGTAGTCGGTTGTGTCTGACCATCTGAATCTCCTTGACTTGTTCGTGGAATATCGTCCGAAACCCAGGTCACCCATTCGATATGTCTCGTTTATTAGCAACGCTACGTACTACCGACAGAAAGTTCGGGTAGTCCATCATGGCGTCTGGAAAAATTACCATCAATTTACAAAATATAAAGACATCATTTATTGAAGTCACAGCCTTCAAAATCGTGAATCCATAATGGACATTACTATAAATGTTATTTTTTTATGTGTCCTGTTTCTACCAAACATGGCTGTTAAAACTGCGCTCGAATTAGATTTTCACAAATTTACACAATTTAAATAAAAATTATTGCCGTAGTTCAAATGAAAATGGATATTTTTTCTTAATATGTCATTTAATTTTTTTACGTGTGTCCTCATCTTCCTTTTTGTGAATATTCACTATAGGATATATAATATATTTTATCCTTAGGGGACTTATTGAGGGGACTTTTTATCTAGGTACTTTATATTCCACGAACAAAATAATCATTTATCAAGGATGTTATAAGAATACGTGTTCAAAATTCAGTTGAAATTATTTCTTTATTTGTCCGAACTACTTTTAAAATATTTTAAGGACATTGCCTAACTGTGGCGTCACAACAAAATATCAAGATATGATTTTCTAAGTGAATATATTTACGTTTTATTCGGCGATTTTTAATTATATAACATTGAAACATTCCATAAATTCTTAAATAATTTTAAAAGTAGTCTGACAATGTCACATCATCATTTGTTTGATATCAAAGTAGTTTTTTTTTGTAATTTTTTTTTATAGATCGTATAAAACTCAGGCTATTTGGCTTAGTCATGAAAATGTCCTGTAGGAATTTTCCTTCCAGGATGTATCTTAAAAAAGTCTGTGGAAGCATATGTCTATCTAGAATAGGAAACCATAAAAAATATTATTTTGAAATGCAAGTCAATGTTGTCCAGGCGCAAATAGTATAATGAGTGTGTGTAAACTCGTCAGAGGAAGAGGGGCAGTGTTTGTATTTACCTAAAGGTTCCTCAAATGCCCATTAGTAAGAAAGTCAAAGCATAATAACACACGACATAATAGAATATACAGTAGAGTGTTGATAATTTGGACGCCAAAAATCTGGATTTTTTTTTTTTTGTAATCCGGATCACCAAGAAAAAATATTATTTATAAAAATATCCATAATGGTATCAATATTAAATACATGGCCACCGAAAACCGCACCCCAACCCTTGTTAAAAAATATATACTTTTTTCAATGGTAGATTTTTGCATTACTATATTACTTTAGAATTTGTTATATTTAGCAACAACAAAATGTGTAGGTTCATTGTTTGAATAAAGTGAAAATATTTCTACCTTAGCACTGGTTCATTGTTTAAATAAAGTTAAAATGTTTCTACCTTAGCACTGGTTCATTGTTTAAATAAAGTTAAAATATTTCTACCTTAGCACTGGTTCATTGTTTAAATAAAGTTAAAATGTTTCTAACTTAGCACTGGTTCATTGTTTGAATAAAGTGAAAATATTTCTACCTTAGCACTGGTTCATTGTTTAAATAAAGTTAAAATGTTTCTACCTTAGCACTGGTTCATTGTTTAAATAAAGTTAAAATATTTCTACCTTAGCACTGGTTCATTGTTTAAATAAAGTTAAAATGTTTCTACCTTAGCACTGGTTCATTGTTTAAATAAAGTTAAAATATTTCTACCTTAGCACTGGTTCATTGTTTAAATAAAGTTAAAATGTTTCTACCTTAGCACTGGTTCATTGTTTAAATAAAGTTAAAATGTTTCTACCTTAGCACTGGTTCATTGTTTAAATAAAGTTAAAATGTTTCTATCTTAGCACTGGTTCATTGTTTAATAAAGTTAAAATGTTTCTACCTTAGCACTGGTTCATTGTTTAAATAAAGTTAAAATGTTTCTACCTTAGCACTGAGTTTTAGTACGTATCCCTTCTACACATATTTTTTAAATATTGGTACAGGTATATTATATTTGAAAATGTGTACAAATCGATAGTTAGGACTGGGTCGATCACCAATTAGCCCAAATTGTCGACTCTCTACTCTATGATGTAATGCTTTTAAAATAACCATAATTCACATATGTTTAACCGCTTGTATATTACATGTTCTATTTTTCATAAAAATAAGAAAAAATTTAAAATATAATAAGCTACCTAAAAGTGGTCTTATTTTCTATAAATAAAAAATTAGTATAGTGCAACATAACCTTTAAAATTTATGAATAATAGTTTAATATAAACATATTGTTTAAAAGCATAGTAATAAAAATAATTGGTTACTGTAAAATGATATTTAACTATCTCTTTTATATATAAAAAAATCATGTTTGAGTTTAGATATATATTTGTACTGTTCTTGTAATTTAATTAAATATTTACTTTACAAAACTATTCCTCCATTTGAATAATATACGTAGAAAAAAGTATTTCTCTTTATATATCTAGACTCACAGAGATATATATTTGGATAAACGCTACGAAAGTTATTCGTGTATATACACAAGAGAGATCATTTTTGAACATATTAATATTTTAGTATATGCAGTATGTACAGAACAGCTGAAAATATTAACATAATATAAATTCAACATTTAACATTCCTTAGCATGTATTTACTGGAGTTTATTTTAAAGGAGATCAAATCAAACAAGCCATATAAATTAATAAAATAATGTTGAATAAAGAATATAGACTTACCTTAAAAGTTGCGAAAATGAAAGGACGATACCCAACAATGCGACACAACAACATGTTTGAAGTTGACTATTTATTTTTCTTCTACAAATTTTTGTCCATGCGAAACAGCATTTGCATAATTTATTTCGTCGATCCAAAGTTTAAGACCATAATTCACACTTTATGAGGCGGCAGCCGTAATTTCCTACAGTTTGTCTAACACTTGATAATAAACTTTGTCAGACTAATCGATAGTAAAAACCGTTAATAGTTCACCTCAAAGGTCGTTTGTCTTAGTTAACGTCAGTCTTAGTTAACGTCAGTCTTAAGTCTTGTACAGCAGAAAAGGTCATAAAATATTTGGTTCCACCTAAGTCAATAAAACAAATTTTCACTTCGGACCACAGAATGTAAAATAGACGTATACAATTAAAATAAATATACAATTAAGATGACAGACACTTAAAAATAATTTCGGCTTCTTTTTAAATACATTTTTTAAGAAAATTCCATATTTCTGACAACGCAAATATTATCTTTCTTCCGTAATTATATGATTAAAAGAATTAAACAGAAACAATTTAACAAAACTAATAGGAACGTCCAAACATCACAAAGAGAAATTTATTATTTGCGCGAAAATTATTTCGATATCTTAGAAAATTATGGAATAAGCTATCGTAATTAAATTATTCTATCACGATTAAATTAAATAATTAGACCAATGTATTTTCTTGTTTTTTTTTAAATTTTTAATTAACATTTTCAACTAAATCGGTATTTTGGTCTACGTCGAATTCCTTATGTATTTTTTTCTCCCAAAAGTCACCGGTTCGAATCCCGTCTCATGTATTACGGTAGAAGTCGTTTTTAACAGTATATATGTAATTAAAATATGTTCTAAACGAATGTGTGAACGATTAAGATGAAATAAAAATTCTCTTAAGTACAATTATTAAAATATACTCGTCACCACTGAACAAATTCACGAATCTTAACAGAACATCACCCTAGGATATTTAAAGCTTAGTATTGAGTATTGGACAAACACAGCGACCGTACATAAGGACAGGCCAGACCACTGTGTAGGGGTACAAGGGATCGATATTAGAAAAAGGGAAGGGGGAGACGGTTCAATCCTGTTTTCTCCCTCCCCCTATTTGATTCTTCCCCTCTTCGCCACTGGCTCGCAATGGTACCGCGCTTATGATGATGAGTTTAACCTTCAAGATAACGGCGAATGCGCTACAAGTTTTTCTAAAGGTCAAAAGTTGATAGAAGAAGGGTGAGTATTGGATATTTTGAGAAATAACGACACGTGCGCTTTCGACGGCATACAGCGCAACTTGTGTTTGCCTAATTATACATTATTATTACAATTAGTGTTAATTTTTTTTTAATTAGGGGAAATCAACGTTCACTTTCTGAACCAATCAATTTAATCAGTGGGTACCCGTATTGATGGGTGGCCTAAATGCCTGGTTCATCTAGTCTGGTTTTTCCGGTGACGAGGAGGTGGGGGTTCAAATACCGGTTGGATATAAGCCTATTGAGGAATGAGGATGATTTCCCTACTCTCACACTCAACGAAATATTCGGGTACATTTCATCTCAATTATAGCTTCCTCATTACTACTTCATTAAAGTGTTTATTATTATTATTATTATTATTATTATTATTATTATTATTATTATTATTATTATTATTATTATAATTACCACGTCTTACTACCCGTTCGGGTTGTACGCACTTAAGCTAATGTGTAATGGTAGGATGATTGTGAGATGAAATGGAGGACCTACAGTTTAACGTGGAATCCGAACCACGGTGGAGGCCTGGCATTCCCCACATTCACAAGATGTCGTGTCAGAGGTGAAGGGAGGGTTTGGTAAGCAGATAAATCTGTGCCGGGACCGAGGATTGAACCCTGGCCGCCAGCATAGAAGTCTGACACCTTACCCCTAGACCGCCAGGTCACCAATTAAATTATTTAAAAATGAATATAGCCCGGACGGATAGTAAGACACGGAGGAATTATTGTCCGCACATGACTTACAAAACAGCTTAATTATAAAACAGACACAGTTCCCAAGTCATCAATTAATCTTAGTGAAATAGGAAGTCCCAATCCCACCAGTGACCCGCTTCGCAATGTATTGCCAATGACTAGGAGATCGGGATTCGAATCCCGGTCGGGTGTACTGAGTATTTTCCTAAAATAATTTTCCACTCGCCCTCAATTAAAATGGGCGTACACTTCATTTAAATTCAACGTTACTCATCATTTACATACTAACGTAATTAGTACATATGCGTACAACCCGAACGGGTAGTAAGACGTTGTACTAAAAAAAAAACTCACTAGTAATAATTTGTTTGGCTGTGGTAGGATTCGAGCCTGGGACTTTTATTACAGTAAACTCGCTCGTTATCTAAGGTTGATATGTTATTAGCTTATGGTAACATAATATCGGTTCTAAAGTTCAAGCTACGGAAAAGGATTTTAGTTTTAGGAAATGCATTATACAACTCTTCCGGGGAAGTGACGACAAAGAACACTGAGGAGGGGAATGGGGGATGCTAAACGTTGTGTCCAAATGTTCAAACCTAGTCTTACAAGATAGTGATTTTTTAATCTTTTTACAGTTTTTTTAGGCTATATGCATCTATTTATGTAGTATGGAAGGGGATGAGAGAAAAGGCCAGTATTTTTGCGGTTTTAATGGCAAAACACTTGTTAGCCAAAATGAATCAAATATTGCTCCAGTAAAACGTAGAGATTACTTTTCTTCACGTGGTGATATACACAGTTCCTGAATTTCTGTTATGAGTATAGTGGCATTATCTAACAAACATTTTATTAATATTAATATTAGCACCGCGTCTTACTACCCGCACTTACGCTAATGCGTAGTGGTAGGGTGATTGTGAGACGAAATGGAGGATCTACAGTTTAACGTGGGATACGAACCACGGTGGAGGCCTGGCATTCCCCACATTCACAAGTTGTGATTAATACACGTCTTGTCAGAGATTAAGGAAGGATTGAACCTCGGACCCTCCACACAGAGGTTTGACACCTTACCCCTTGACCACCAGATCACCAATGACAAACATTTTAAAAGAAGAGAAAGAGTTTTCATTAAATTCCAGGACACTCTTGAAAGATATTCAAGAAGTGTTGAGGTCACCATGCAAAGAAAATTAAACTATATGTTTGTACTGGAGCAATATTGTATTTATTTTGGAAAAAACTGCAAAAACACTGGCCTTTTTCTCACGTCTCTTTCCATCCCACCTTAAGCTAATGGTATTAGGATGAGGAAGATATAATTTTCGAGTAAATGTATCCATATTTGCGTGGCGAAAGTGTGAGAAACAATCTAGAAACAAATCCTCAGTTCACCCATCTGGGATTAGAACTATGATTCTAGATTTTAATTAAATAAATATATTCGTATTCCACTTGGTCACCATTGAGGTCAGGGTTTGAATCCCAGTCAGACAGTATGGTAGTGGTTTTATTCGCGCATGTGACTGTTTCTTCACCCTTGTGTGGATGTATGTATATCCTTGGAAATACCCTCTTCATCCTTATAGCTTAAATATATATATTATTATTATTATTTTGTATCACAGCGATTTACTACCAGTTCCGGTTATAAACGTATAAAGTCTTATTAATTACACTAGTAATTTAGGTATGAGAAAGGTTGAATTTATATTAAATGTACCCGAATTTTCACGAAAGGAGAGCAGATTTGAACCCCCCAATCTACCTGTCACCAGCAGTTTAGTCTTTTGTGAGAGTGACGCCTTAGAGCCGGAATGGGCAAACTACAGCCCGCAGGTGTTGTGTTCAATCTGGCCCGCGGGATAAATGATTTAAATGTTTTGCGTTATGAAACACGCTTTTTTTTTAAACACAACAAAACTGAATTTTTATATACTATATCAAAAAATCGACATTTTCAAAGATGGTAGATCATGCCTACAAATATACGACAGTGTTTACATCCTCATATTCATGCGAACAAGTGTTTTAAGCCATGAAACTTAGGAAAAGTGATGTAAAAGTAGACTAACTGAAGGGCATCTGTCTTTTCTCTTGAGAAACCTCCTCATGGACCAGATTGTGAAAAAATACTGGAGGCTCATTCATAGTTCCACTCAAACATATAAATATATTTAACGAACTTAAAAACATAGGTATTTATGATTTTTTTGCATTCTCAATATATTTAAAATTATTCATGTCAGTATATTATATGTGATTATCATTTTTTGAATTGAATTTTGAAGAAAAATTAATGAATTCAAGTCTTTGTCCCGCTAAAAAATACATACACACACACACACATATATATATATATATATATATATAGAAGGGCAAAATGAATATATATATATATATATATATATATATATATTCATTTTGCCCTTCTGTAAGCAGATTTGCCCATCCCTGCCCTAGACCATTCGTCAACTGATGTCGTTAAGTCGTTAATAATCCCTGATGTTGAAACTTGAACATGATAGGATTATTGTAGAAAGGACCCTGTTTGATAGTCACAAAAGTTACCAATTTAATAAATTCATACATTAAATCATGTGACCGGCATCTGTCACTTTTGATATATATTATAAATACCTATAAAATAACAATAATAATATAGTAAAATGTTATCACTGTTGACACCAAATATATGTTTGTATTTTCTAAAGGGTCCTTTCTTCCAGACTCTTTCTTTACATAATAATTTACTTTAATCTGTAAATGTATGGACGCCATTATGACAGGGCTACCAATATCATAACATAAAGTGTTTCAGTTCTCTAAAAAAAAAAGTCTTGAGCTGTATATTTTCAGATAAATCACAAAACGCCTGAACTTCCGTTGGGATTTTTACACCCCTTCCCCACGTGATTAGGGATTAGGACACGCGAGAAAGTTGACTTGATCACTTTTTCTCCTGGATAATACGGATTAGTAAATGCTAAAGCCTTTTATGGCTGCCTCTGTGGTCTAGTGGTTAGAGTGTCTGGCTACATATTCAGAGGTCTCGGGTTTGAACCCCAGCGCTTTCAGAATTTTCTATGTAGAAGTGGGTCTGGAACGGGGTCAAACTCAGCCTCACGGGGACAAATGAGAAGCTACTTGACTAAATAAGTAATGGCTTCCTCTAGAAAACTGAAATAAACAGCTGGACGGTTCGGTTGTGTTGACCACATGACACCTTCTATCCACAAATGTTGGCACTATCGTCGTTAAAGGTGGTGGCCTCTCGGTCAGTGTAGCTCGCTTGCGGGATCACACCATGGAGTTTTAACGGAGACAAATACACATTAATTGTCACCTGTCGGGACTGATCCAGGACTTTCTGGGTCGTAATGAGGTGTGTGAACCGCTATACAAACTTATTTGTTAAAGAGATACAAACCCGCATGTGAGCATGTGAGATAAGGCATCTAGCTCGTTCGGTATGGTTCACCGAGGACAGGAAGGTGACGGCTATTTGGTTCATACCTTGACTAGAGATTACATAATTATTATTAGCACCGCGTCTTACTACCCGTTCGGGTTATACGCACTTACGCTAATGTGTAATGGTAGGGTGAATGTGAGATGAAATGGAGGACCTACAGTTTAACGTGGAATCCGAACCACGGTGGCGGCCTGGCATTCCCCACATTCACAAGATGTCTTGTCAGAGGTGAAGGAAGGGTTTGGCAATCAGATAAATCTGTGCCGGGACCGAGGATTGAACCCTGGACCCCCAGCACAGAAGTCTGACACCTTACCCCTAGACCGCCAGGTCACCCAAAGCGTTTATTAACACTTTGATTGACAATGTATTATTATTAAGAAAACAATAATTATTTCCATACAGGTCAACACTAGTGACTATCAACCAATGTTGGCTATAAGAATTAACCCTAGATATTCAAATCTCATGATAATTGGTTGGGTTTTTTTTTTTCAATTTTATTTTGCACCACATCTTATTATCTGTTCGTATTATACGCATATGACGTAATAACTACACTAATGATCTAAGGATGAGGACCATTGAATTTAGAGGGAGTGTACCTGGATTTGCGTGGAGGTAGAGTGTAAAAAACATTTTGAGAAAATCCACCCTCTATACACCTGACTGAGTTTTGAACCCCAATCTCCCTGTCATCGGTAGTCTAGTCTATTGCAAGTGTTACGCCATAGACCATGTGGTCACTGAAGAGGCTCCAATCAGTGTAATTATTTGCGAATAGCATGGAGGGTTAGTAAGAGACATTCCATGCTCAAAGGGCACGTTTTATCAAGTGTAAGTTATATTCACATGTATTTTAGATGGGTTTTAAAAATCTGATAGTGCACATTAGGTTAAAATAATATTAGAATTATATAAAAAAATGGCGTTAACATATATTATTAGCGTTTTTAACACCATCCTAAAAGATCACAATTTACAAAAATTTTAAAAATAAATTTGGTGTTCTGTTCTTTCTTTAGAGTAAACCTATAAATAAATGTGTATATCCTACATCAAGTATATCTTGATATGGAGATTACGTCATATCGTGTGTGATTGTTTATTTTTAATCTTCAATTTGACTAATTTTGTTTTTATTTTAACTAGGGCTGTCAAACTCGATACACTCGATTCTTACTGGTATTGAAAGAATCGAGAATCGATCTTATGATTCTTGCTACTCGATTCTCAGCTTTCAATAAAACTGGCAACTAAACAAAACGGCAACATTCAGAATAGGTAATAATTGATTATCTCTCTTATTAGTTTAGTTACCGTTTCATTTAAATGCCGGCAAATTGTAAATTTACTTTATTGGCCTGGATATAGTACAACCGTGAATATAATATGACCTGACATTATGACAATAACAAGAGGTAAAAACTTAACAACTTTAACATACTTTTATTAGAGTAAAAGTTAAGTGAGACTGTCAGATTAAATAAATCGATTCTAAACAAACAATCCATATATAATACATAGACTAGGGATGGCAATTTTCCGTAATATATCGACATATCTATTATTAATTGATATATCACAACGTGTTATATTGAAAGTTACAATATTTCGATAAAATTAATATGGCCGCGCTCTTGTAATTATATTCTTTGTCATTTTCCATTTTTAATGTTTTATTTAGCTCTTTAAATAAGACAAGTTTAATAAAAATAGAAAAAATCGACGTAGTTAATAAAAATAGAGAAAAAAGACGTAATTCAATAGATTTAGAGCGTAGTCCTATATATCGTTGCCGAAACACTTCATCACTAATTGCTGGCGAGCTAACGTGCGTAGGATCAGTTATGGTGGAAGACATTAAAATTTTTGTAACGTGTGAAATGTGTTCTTCTTTCCTTTGTAAAATCTGCAATTTATTTTATTAATTTCGAGTTTGTTTGAATTTTTTGTTTAGATTTTCAGTTTTGAATACTTTTAGTTTGTTTAGTAAATATCTATGAGATTGTGAGATTAAAGTTTCATGCGATTGTGTGTTGTAATGGTCGAGTCCCAGTTTCACATTAAGGGTGGAGTAAGGTATCATTAGATTTTCTATGCAATAACAATTATTATTAAATCTATATAAAAAATGTTTTTGACTGTTTTTACAAAGGTAATCAATCTCTTTTATTTGACAAATGATAATTACAGAAAAGGTTTTTATTTTCAAATAGGCCTACTTAAGTATTTTAAGTTGCTACCAGTACAGTACGTAAGTTTTCTTTTCAATGTCATTAATTAAAAACAGTGCACCTTCATTTAAAAATCCTATTTGGTGAATTTAATAGACTTATATTCCCAACAACTGTTTACTATAACATGTTTATTTATTTTTACATTCCCGCTATCTTACAGGTAGAGAAAGTAGTGTATTCGTCAAAAAAATCTACCTCAATATTTTGATCCAAAAAAGTGGTTTTTAACTTTCCATCTGTCTGTCTGTCTGTCTGTCTGTACCTCCAAATAGAGCGTAAACTGTTTTACCGATCGGGCTAAAACTTGGTATCTAGGGTTAGCATAGGGTTGCCCCAAGGGGTTTTTGGAATTGGATATCTAACCCTAAGATTAAGGGTAGTTTACTGAGGGGCAAAAAGAGAAAAAGTCGATTTTCTCAAAAATCGGCTCTAACGATTTTGATTAAATTTCATTTCTAAACATTTATAAATATTCTAAACAAAATGGCTTCTCTCAATATTTCACCAAAATGACTTTAAGGGCTCCGGTCTGATGCGTAAATTATCATTTTTTATCATATGTCCTAAACTATTTGAGATATGAAGCTACTTATCGTTACAAATATGTAGGTCTCTTTATAATACAAATATTTTATAAGAGGCATATTTTTATAAAACCAATATATTTCAAGCTATACGTGGATATATATAATTTTTAACTTTTCGAACACAAAAGGTAACAGTATTGCGACCGCAAAAGAAAATCTAACCTGAAATGTTGATGGATGTCGACGTCTCAAGAACTCCCAAACTCTAAAAAGTGGTCTTTGTAATGTGTGTCTGTTTAATCTTAAAATTAAGAGCAGTTTAAGAAAGGGCGAAAAGAGAAAAAAAATCGATTTTCTCAAAATCGACTACAACGATTTTGATTAAAATTCTTATCTAGGTGTTTATTAAGATTATAAATAAAATGGCTACTTTCAATTTACCATGAAAATGAATTTTAGGGTATTTTACATAAGAAGAAATTTCCGTATCCCCGTGACTATTTGAGATACTAAATAACTTATCATTGCAAAATTGTAGTACTATTAAAAATAAAAAACTTTCATATGTAATATATTTTTATTGATCAAACAGTTTCGGAGATATTGGCAAATATATTAATACATTTTTTGAGCTTTAGTTGTAAAGAGATAGTACTTGAGTTTTAACGCAATAATTCTCCAATGCCATAGAGTAATTAAATATAAGTAAGTCTCTAAAAGTTTATGTTGTTTTTCCTTAAACCGCTTAGGAGAAATGTTTGTACAACAATGATATATCTCCATTTTAAACTCAATGGTCAATATTAACATTTTTTATTGGTCAAAATGAATAAATGAGGAATTTAATAGCAATGCGATGGCATGAAGATTTCCAACACCTAATAAAATGTCGAAAATTTTAACCGGAAGTTGAGATATTAATACGAAGTGTTTACCTTTGGGGACCCAACATTGATTTTTTTTATCGGTACAAACATACAAATGAGGACATTAATTCTTTAAAAACAAAATTAAAAAATTTAAAACCAAGACTAAAAAAAAAGTTTTACATAATTATAGTGCAATTTATGCTTGGGTTTGCTAGTGTATATTATTTCGTTTTCACATAATATTTTACGAGTTTTGGGTAAATATCTCCATTTTAAACAATATAGCGAGAAAGTCCATGCAGATTTACGTACCATTTATTTATTTACAAATGTTTGATTTGATGAGGCTTCATTTGTAGGTAATAATACATGTTTACTATTATGCAATTGTTAATTATTATATTATTTGGATTATATGATTTAATACATAATAAAATTGATATTTTTCGTTGTTAAAATTTTTTAAAAAAAGTGTTACTATGAACGTTTTTTAGTTTTTGGTGTATTGAATACCTACATATTTCTTATATGAAGTTCGATGCTTGGAAAAATAATGAAAAAGAATGTTCAAGAATCGGAATCGAGAATATAAAAGTCGAGGTTGAGCTTAAAAATCGGAATCGAGAATACAAAAATTGAAGTTGAGCTAAGTATCGGAATCGAGAAAAACAGGTATCGTGACATCTCTAATTTTAACATATTTCAAATTATGATTTATTACTTTTCGACACCTTAGATAAAGTTGACGTGTCTGCCTACTCAGTCCAAAGTCTTAGTTTAGATTACACGTACGTACGAGAGCATTAAATCATAATTTGAACAGTGGTTAAATAAAAAACAACATTAGCTAAGCTGAATATATTAAAGATAGCCAATCAATACACGATATGACATAATCTCCAAGTCAATATCTACGTGATGTAATATAAATATGTATATGTATGTATATGTGATTGGAGGAAAAGTTTAGAAAAAAAATTTAGACAAAAATGTTACTATATTATTTGTATTATTTTATAGGTATTATAATATAATATTAAAGGTGACAGATGGAGATAACATTACTAGATGTATGGCTATATTAAAATCGTTTTATTAACTAGCAGACACGGTTCTTCCTACCAAAGACAGGATATATATAATACTTTTAGGTTATATATATAACCTAAAAGTAAAATAAAACATAATATATAAGAGTATTTTATAAAAGAGTATTATTGCAAGAACCATTGCTTAGGTAATTTTCATATTTTTTTTCTAAACCAATAAATTATTTTAAAATATCTAAAATTGTCCAATAGTGATGAAACTATATCACTTAAAAGTAATGATATACAACAAATTCTTTCAAAGTAAAAAATGTGCCCTTTGAGGTAAAAACAATTCGTTTATAATAAATATACATATCAATTTAACTAACTTTCATGACCAATGTAGAGCTACTATAGTAGAACTATGGTAGGAAGACATTTTTTAGAAAATACTAACTCATTTATTAAAAGTCAATATTAACAACATTTTACTTTATTGTTTATTATTACATGGAACTATGAAAAGTGATAATTGTAAAACACATTACTTGTGTATAAATATATGAGGTGCTAATTATTATTTTATACGCCTTAAAACTGAAATAATAATAATATAAATACCGGTATATTATAATAATCTTCGAAACTTTTATGATCGTCAAAAAAAGTTTCTACCTATCGAAATAGGTAGATACATACACTGTTCAAACATTTACTTTCTGTCTACATTGAAAAAAGAAAGTCATGACAACAGCTCACAAGCCAGACATGGAAATGCAATAATGAATTCAGGAGGGCTATTGAACTCAAGCCAACTTGATATTATATCGACGTTCCAGACATGAAGCATCAAGCAAAAAAAGAGCGAAATAAACTTCCTAGCAGGAAGCAATAACACCTAGTCAAAGAACAAAATTTATTTTATACTTTTCAAATAGATGTTGACAGTGAATAACTTTAAAATTCTAGGAAATATTTTTACGGATAGTTACGTAAAATTAATCACTTGTTAAAAGATAAATGAACATCGAGGTGCGAATTGAAATGAAAACATCATTGATAGTAAAGTAGTCCATCTATCTTTTTTTATTCCTTTTTTTTTTTTTTTTTTTTTTGCTTATCGTATTTTCATTTATTTACCCACCTCAAAAGATTAATAAAAAATTTCACCAACAAAGATTATTGCTATTTTAGTCAACAACCAAACAATTTGAATTGATAAAATATTAATAGCGATTACTGAATGTTCTTAAATAGTTTTTTTTAAATGGATATGTTTACATTTTTTCCATAATCACGTGATAAAGGATCGGAAATATGTGAACGACCCCCTCCCCTCCAAACCTTCCCCTAATAATCTGTTCCAATTGAGCACTCTTAGTACTGTAAAAAAATGGAACTGTTTTATCAATAATTTTTTTAATCTGACATATAGAATTCATTTCGTTCTCATATGAGATAGTAGAGAAAGCAAGACTGAGATGGAATGCACATGTAAATGAGGATGTTGGAGGACATGAGATAGTTGTAATCCGTCAAGGTAAGACTGCAAGCATTCAGGGTAAACGAAGTATGCATGCATCGTTAGGCCTAGGTCCCTACCAAATTTGGTTAAAATTGGTCGACGCATTGGTCGCATGGTCTAACACGTATTTCTCATGTTGGGCTAAATTTCTGGTGACAAGGAGATAGGATCTCGAATTCCGATCTGATTTTTCTTAAACGGTTTTCCCATCTTCCCGCTCCTTACGAATTCCCTCTAAAATTCTCCCTCCCACCTCCAATTTCCATGAGCGTAATTAACGACGTGACCTTACTGGGATTTCGAAGCTGTTTTTGAAGCGGGTTGTATCTTAACTTGACTCACCTAAGCACTTCAAGCACTAACACACTTAATACCAACGTTCAAGTTAGGACCTCTTCACTGCCCCTCTTCCTCTGACGATTTTACACACTCACTCTACTATTTGTGCCTGGATAACATTGAATGGTATTTTAAACTTACTTTTCTCTTGTTTCCTATTCTAGCTAGACATACGCCTCCATGGACTTTATTAATCTACATGCCGGCAGGTAGATTCCTACTGGATATTTTCGCGAATAAACCAAATAACCTGAATTGTAGACGATTAAAAAAAAAATACAAAAATACTACTTCACTATCAAACAAACTATGTTGTGACATTGTCAAACTATTTTTAGAATTATTTAATAATGTATGGTTCTTGTTTCAATATTTTATCCTCAAAACTCACCGAATAAAACGCAAATTAATTTACATGGGCAATCCTATCTTGATTTATCATGACGTCACAGGTAGGAAACGTTCTTAATGTATGTCTAAAACAATGAAAAGGTACTAAGCAGTTAGGGAAAAAAAACACGCTTCCGTCTGAGTCATCGGCATATTTGCACAAATGAGAAAGAGAGGGGAAAGGTAGAACTTATAACAAGTGTACCTACATTTGCATGAAACCAGCTTCAGTGGCCGAATGGCCTAGGGCGTCACTCTCGTGTTAGACTGGCCTACTGATGACGGGGATAGCGGGTTTCGAATCACGGTCAGATCTAATCAGGGTGTTTTTTCCTAAACGGTTTCTTACTCTCTTATCACACAAATGCGGGTATATTTACCTCTAAAATACTTCCATCCTCGTTCCCTTCCCTTTATAATAATATGTGCATATAGCTTGAACAGGTAGTAAGACGTGGTGATAAAAATATGCGTGAAGCTATGAGGAACCATTAATGTAAATTTTTTAAAAACTCAATGCACTTGGCTAGAATTTAAACCCAGCCGCCCATCAGAAGGGCTCACTCCTATTCTAACATCAATTTGACTTGGATTGTAGTGTGTTGTCTATTTTTGCTTATTTTCAAAAAGATAAGTTTAACACACGACTTATGTGCCAAGGCTGAAAGGTTGAGGCTGTGCCGTACATTATGTGGAAATGCAACCAGCATTCTACTTGAGTATTTTTATCTGCTCCTTCAGTTTCTCATAAACATGAACTGAGATTGGAGGTCTTATTTGTTGTAATTTTGAGGAATACGGCAACCGCTTTTGATTTTAATTTCAAATGGTTGAAAGACTTCTACGATATTGTAATTATTCAGTAAATAAACTTGACAATGTTTTTTTTGTAACGGCACAAAATGGTGAAAAGCCCCTCACCATTATTTGTTTCAGAACTATAACCTATTAAATTCATAAAACATCGTAATTTTTCTAAAAAAAAATGCTACTTGTAACGTTCTGGAATTACGTTACCGCGATGGGCGCCTATTGAAGAATTATGATTAATACACTTTTCATTTTGACATGTTTTTTATTTCTGAATCAGTTTAATTAATGAGAAAATAGATCATGTCGAAATATATACGCGGGCTAGCGCGGACATGTGTTGCTAGACGCCAAGTGAGTTCTGTCAGTATTGGACACCAACTGCCAACTGCCAACTGCCTTTACGTTGCACCATTCTTTGTATATATTCCTTGGTCATGGAAGCTTCGAGAAGGTTTAGTTTAGAAAAACAAAATACAAGACAAAAACATCTCTGTTTTACTGGAGGTTCTAGAGCCGGAAAATGACTCAAATTACATTTAAAAATCTCTATTCGAACCTTCGAGAAGAGGAAGTTATTATTTGAAAAATATATATTGTCAAACTGACTTGGCTGGTGTCACGTGCGTGACGTCACTGATCAGTGGCTTTTGCCTTCCTAGAAGAAGAAGTGCCTTAAGCGCCATTTAATATACTATATAATTTAAATGAAATAAGACGTTTATAAAATTAGGACGATATTATTGTCAATGCTTTCACATACTTTTTAGGGGCAAATCAGTTACATTACATACTTCAGATGTTGATATAGCAATGTTGATACCCGCTTCGATGGTTGAATAGTCTAAGACGTCACCCTTACAATGGACTAGACAACCTCTAACGAGGCTATCGGGGTTTGAAACCCGATCAGGTGCAGCGAGGGTGGTTTTACCTAAATGATTTTACATCCTATATACACGCAAATATGGGTTCCCTACCTCTTAAATCAAATTTCCCCGGCCCTAACACATTACCATAATCAGTATATGATATGTTTATAAATCAAAGATATAGTAAGAGAAGGTGCTAAAGAAAATGTTAATTTTTTCATACTCATCTAGGAGAACTCGGTGTGGGCCAACCTGATAATTTTTATATACGAGCGTGTCATTGTGTCAGTGAGTGTGAAAACTTCATTTACTTTTGAGAATCAGGTCGAATTTATAAAATATAAAAAGCCTGAAACAACTATTTTAAAATTTAAAACATAGCTTGAAACGGTGCACACGAATTGTGGTACAATTCCTCATCAGAGCCCGGTAATGCTCTTTCTTGCACGAACTGCGGGGTAAAAATTAAATTCTTAGTGGCTTTATCCGAAATGGAAAATGGATATTATGTTAGGTTAGTCCAGGTATAGGTTTAGGTTAGGCGAGGTTAGGTTTAGGTTAGGTTAGGTTTAGGTTAGGTTTAGGTTAGGTTAGGCTAGGTTTAGGTTAGGTTAGGGTTTAAGAGTTGAATGGTATTACATGTTGTCCCGCAATGCATATATACTGGCTGTCACGTTTACTTTATTCCGCTTATTTCTAGTACGTCCAGCTTGAACATGGAAAATAAATTACTTTAAACAAATGTAAATCAGAGATCGTGTACTGCGCAAAAAAATATTGTAAAACATGCACGTAAATGATTTCGTTGAGAGAGAGAAAGAGAGAGATAGCTATTCATTGTCACGTCACGATGTTAAAGGGCTATATCGGTGCTGGTCGATGTTTCGATTTTTATTCACACGTGAAGTTGCTACATTTTGAAAGTGAAGCACTCTAAGCTATTGTGTGATATAAAGTAGTTCTCAATATTAGCGCCAGGTCACACTCATCAGGTATAAACTAGAAGATACTTCCATATAATCCCAATGGGTTGCGCTGTGTGCCGAATAGGCAGTGCTCTGTTGTGGGTGCTAGCTGTACTACTCAAATCAATATGACCTCGGCGGACAGATAGCACTAGCTTTACCCGTCTACATACAGACCAATTTTTATAGAAAGGTCCTTATCAAACAGATAGAAGAGTTTCTACATCTAATTTCACGTATGTACACGTCAATTCATGCAATATGTAGCTGTCGTATTTAATTCTTTTTATTAACTTTTGTACCTAGGCATTGTTTAACATTACAAACAAAATGGAAACTCTTATTTTATCATGAACATGACTTTGAGGGTATTTCACATTAGCAGAAACTTCCAAATTTGATATCGCCTCAACTATTTGAAGTATGAAATAGCTTATATTTTAAATGTTTTAGTACTATTAAAGATAATCATTGATATTGGCAAATATTTTTTTTTTAATTGAGCCTTGGGAAATTGATTATGTACTTTGTTGAACATAGGTGTTACTTTTCCTCAATATGTTTCTTTAACAATGTATATTATCTCATGACTGATCTTTGGTGGAGTGTTTCTACAACAATGTATAAAATTTCATTTCACAAATCTCATTATTTGCCAGTGAAGGCCCTTGACCAATGGCCCTGTTGAGTGAAAGTCTAAAACCTATTTTGTGGGATGGTGGGCGGGAGGATGAAAGGCGTGGTGTGGCTTCACAACCGACCAAAGTATCCTTCCGCGCCAACAAGATTAGATGGATCACAGAAATCGTAGATGGCGCTAACTACCGGACAATTCTTGCGGAAAATCATACGTTTGGAAATATCAGTTTTCTCGAGAACAAGTGAAATTTTTATGTTAATATTTTCAACACACTTTCTAAGATAATGTATCGATGTTTACTAATTGTTATATTTTCTTTTTTTATATATAAAGCCAGCAGTTTTCTATTGAAAAATGTCAATTTTATCGATATTTGATCGCTGTTAAAATTATAGAGGTTGTGTGTATGTAAAAAGTATAACTTAATCAACATGCTTCTATTCTTGAACAAACCGTTTCCGAAAAGAAAATTGTAAACCAATAAAAATTCTTGAAGATAACTGTTTGCTCCCATGGCTCTACATTTCCGCGCCAAATGAAAAGGGCCAATCGCCTTAAAATAAAATATAAAGTTGGAATATTATGAACGGTAACATTTATTTTCTTTCTCTCTCATAGATGCAGCTTATTTAATATGTCTAACTTGCATTATGCACCCAGAGGCATCGCTTTTAGAGGGGGTAGGGGGTTGCCCTCTGCCTTATTACCAACTGTCCCTCAATACTAAGAAAAGTTTGAAAGATTGAAATTTGGTGGGGAGTCGAGATGTTGTCAGTGGCCTACTAGTTTTAAGGCTGCTACTATTACTAGACACTAGTAGTCTTAAGAAGGTTGGTGTCGGTGACCTGGTGGTCTAGGGGTAAGGTGTCAGACTTCTATGCTGGCGGCCGGGGTTCAATCCTCGGTCCCGGCAAAGATTTATCTGATTACCAAACCCTTCCTTCACCTCTGACAAGACATCTTGTGAATGTGTGGAATGCCAGGCCTCCTCCGTGGTTCGGATCCCACGTTAAATTGTAAGTCCTCCATTTCATCTCACAATCACCCTACCATTACACATTAGCGTAAGTGCGTATAACCCGAATGGGTAGTAAGACGCGGTGCTAATAATAATAATAATAATAATAAAGAAGGTTGGTAATCTTTTAAGTTTGATCACTTGATAAAACCTGGAGTTTTTACTAGCAGTAACTTTTAGTTTCCCTACAATTAACATTTTTAGCTTTAAGAAATCCATCATTAACAAGTAACCTTTAAAATGCAATTGCCTAAAACCTTGAATCAAGCAACAATTATTGCCTCAAGGTTTACAATTTACCCATTGGAGAACCCTCAGACCTCCAGTGTTTCGTTTCCCTTCTCACCTGGGATTTTTTTTTCTAATCTCAGAATGCCTAGAGTTAGGACATTCACTGTATAAACCCTTCAAAATTTATTTTTTCGACAATTTTGTGGTTACAAAGTTGAAGAAAAATAACATCTGGTGGTACACAAACAAAATAAAGGTTGAATACCCTGCCTTAGACTATTCAATCACCGGAGCGAGTTTTGTCCAACCAAACTAAAACATGTATTTTCGGTTTATAAACTTCCGTTCACCAAAAAAAATTATGAAAATCAGTTGTCGCAGAACTCAAGGCCTTAATTCTGAAAGAAATCTCTTCATTTTTAAATATATACAGGGTGTACCATAACAATGTGGGACTCATTACAGATACGAAAACAATTACAAAATATCATATAAACATGTGTCCCATTTGACCTTGTTCCCGAACTATGGTCATGTTTATACTCCAGTGATGTGGAGCTGTTTAACATTATAAGAAGTGGTCAAAATCTCATCTTTGTCGTGAACAAGCAAGCCTGAAGTTATCGTGTGTTAAAACGCCGCACTCTTTCAAAACTACCAGGTGCTTGTAATAAACCATAGAACATACCTAGTCAACAGGTCGAGAGGTATCGACTACGGGAACGTGAAATAAGGGCAAAGTTTTTGCAGTTTTTTTTAATAGCAAAACATGTTATTGGTTAAAATAAAATATTTCTCCAGTAGAAACCTGAAGTTTTATTTTCTTCACATTGTGACATCGACACCTGTTAAATATCTGTCAAGGGTGTCCTGGAATTTAATGACAACTTTCTCTCTTAATTTAAAAAAAATCCTCATCTAATTCTGCTATGCTCATGACAGATACTAAACAACTGTTGAGGTCACCATCTGAAGAAAATTAAACTCTACGTTTCTATTGGAGAAATATTTGATTGATTTTGGCAACAAGAAAAAAGTTTTTCTCTAAAAACTGCCATTTTCTTGCGTGCCTACACTCCCACCTGTTATGAGAAAGGTCTCTTCCCATCTAAATCGTAGATTAGTTTTAATGATATAGATGAGTGACTCACCGTGTTGTGAGATAGCGTGGTGACCGGTACGAGAGCCCACGTGACTTGGCTGCCACCCCGTGTTTCGGATGAGACGGCTGACTGGGACCTGGCCACCCCCACCCCCACGGCCATCATGTCGGAGTCCCTTCTGTTGGTCCAGGGGTTGCCGCCAGGGTGTCTGGGAACAAAAGACATCTATCAGTAGGGATGTGACAAAAAGTATCGATATTTTACTATCGATACTAGTATTTTTCTCACTCGATATTTTTTTAAATGCTTAGCACCTCATCTTACTACCCTTTCAACCTATACGCTTACATACTAATTACTCTTAGTGTGTTAGAGATTATGGAATTGAATTTAGAGAAAGTGTACCCACATCTGCGTGGAGAGAGCGTATAAAACCACATTCAGTACACCCAACCGGGAGTTCGGACCACGATCTCCCCGTCATCGACAGTCTAGTTTATTGTGATAGTGACACCTTAGACCATGCGACCACTTAAGTGGATGACATTTTTACTGATATGAGTGCTCACACATTGGTATCGAAAGAAACAATCTTCAAGTTACTCAGCACCTATTTTCCAAAACAGGAGCCACTTAAACTAAAACCAACCGGTTTCGATGGCCGCATGGCCTAAGGCATCACTCTAGCAAAAATCTAAATTTCCGATAACGGGGAGATCGGGGCTCAAATCCTGTTTGAGTGTAATGAGGGTGGTTTTTCTAAATGGTTTTCCACTCTTCTTCACGCAAATGTGGATACACTTCCTCTAAATGTAAACGTCCTCATCCTTATCAAATTGTTGTAATTAGTACGTAAGTGTATAATTTGAACGGTTAGTAAAATGCAATCCTAAAATAAAACAAGAAACAGGTTTTTGGGGAAAAGAATGGATCGAGTCATATTTCTCAGTGACTGCAATGAATAGGGTTGGTATCTGTGTAACTGTGTTAATTGTTTCAAAGATTCACCAAAATGTAGATCTACTAATGTTTTCTAACTTTCAAGGTTAAAGGAGCGGGCAAAAAAATGGGAAAAATAGTTTTTTTAATAAAATCTGGTTTTTCATAATATTCATCGTACGATACTTCATAGTTTCCTAAAAAAAAATTATTATTATTATAAAATTATCTGTGTTCTAATAAATATGCAAATACCATTAATTTACTTTCAGCAATTAAAGTACTCTCAAATTCCATATCTTTGGCTTTGTTTACAATCCTTCACTTATGTCTGAAAATAACCTAACGATTATAATAATTTAATTTACCAAATCGTACAAAATTACGTAATATAGAGAGGAGAAGGAGTATAATGGAAGATCTTACAATCCCTTAGGTGGGGGGAGTGGGGGCGTAAGGGGGGTCAAAAATTGCGAAAAAAAAGACTTACGTAATTTAAGGACGACCCCTCAAGTTAAGAAGATTAAATAGTTTAATTTGAAGATATAAAGGTGACCTGGTTGTCTAGGGGTAAAGTGTTAGACTTGTGTGCTGGAGGTCTGGGGTTCAATCTTCGGTCCCGGCACAGATTTATCTGATTGCCAAACCCTTCCTTCACCTCTGACAAGACATCTTGTGAATGTGAGGAATGCCAGGCCTCCACCGTGGTTCGGATTCCACGTTAAACTGTAGGTTTTCCTTCCATCACTCCACTATCACCCTACATACACATTAGCGTAAATGCGTATAACCCAAATGGGTAGTAAGACACGGCGCTAATAGTAATATTTTCCAAAAAGTTGGGTACAAAAGTATTCAAATAAAGATTGAATTAGGGAATATATATAAGATGTATTAAAAAAACAGTAGCGTGAAGGAATGGTGGGTAATTACGAGATATTTGATAAGTTTGTAAGTTGGTAAGGGCTATAAATGGTTACCTAACCCTGCTCTAGAGTTTTATCACAGGAAACAGCAACACCTGAGAGTTTAACCAATACATGCAATGCTGATAAAAGAATGCAATGGTCGAATATGAAGGCACAAACTCCATACTTTAGCTTGAGCTAGAGTATAATATTAGTATGTTTTGTTTTTGTTTAGTAGTAGAGCAGCTTAGTTAGATGATTGGCCTCAAATTTCTTCATATATGTTGTAAAGACTTTGAATAAAATGTGATGCAAAATAAAAACACACATTTTATTCAAAGGTTGTGTCAACTCTGCTATCTCAGGTTTTATAAAACAAATATTTTTGTCTTATGAAAGAAATACGACAGTTTAATACCATTCTAAGGAAACAAACATTTTTCGCCAAAATGACCTATGAGACAACAGGTAGCAGAAACGTGACAAGATTACCTCTGAGACAAAAGGTAGCAGAAACGTGACAAGATTACCTCTGAGACAACAGGTAGCAGAAACGTGACAAGATTACCTCTGAGACAAAAGGTAGCAGAAACGTCAGAATATTACCTCTGAGACAACAGGTAGCAGAAACGTCAGAACATTACCTCTGAGACAACAGGAAGCAGAAACGTCAGAATATTTCCTTTGAGACAACAGGTAGCAGAAACGTCAGAATATTACGTCTAAGGAAACAGGTAGCAGAAACGTCAGAAACTTTTAACCAATGGAAGAGGCTCAGAAACAAGTCAATGTGCTTACTTATCCTATGGCATTAGAAACTCGAAAGCTCATTGCCGTACTTACTAGAGTACGCTAACTATCGCTATATTAAGCTGGTTGTATCCAGTCCACCTCATTACACCCTATCCCTATTTTGAGATAGTTCTATCCAGTCCACCTCATTACACCCTATCCCTATTTTGAGATAGTTCTATCCAGTCCCCCTCATTATACTCCCTATCTTCAGCAAGTTCTATCCAGTCCACCTCATTACAACCTATCCCTATTTTGAGATAGTTCTATCCAGTCCACCTCATTACACCCTATCCCTATTTTGAGATAGTTCTATCCAGTCCACCTCATTACACCCTATCCCTATTTTGAGATAGTTCTATCCAGTCCCCCTCATTATACTCCCTATCTTCAGCAAGTTCTATCCAGTCCACCTCATTACACCCTATCCCTATTTTGAGATAGTTCTATCCAGTCCCCCTCATTATACTCCCTATCTTCAGCAAGTTCTATCCAGTCCACCTCATTACAACCTATCCCTATCATGAGATAGTTCTATCTAGTCCACCTAATTACACCCTATCTCTATCTTCAGCAAGTTCTATCCAGTCCACCTCATTACAACCTATCCCTATCATGAGATAGTTCTATCTAGTCCACCTAATTACACCCTATCTCTATCTTCAGCAAGTTCTATCCAGTCCACCTCATTACAACCTATCCCTATCATGAGATAGTTCTATCTAGTCCACCTAATTACACCCTATCCCTATCTTAAGCTGGTTGTATCCAGTCCGCCTCATTACACCCTACTCCTATTTTGAGATAGTTCTATCCAATCGACCTCATTGCACCCTATCCCTATTTTAAGCTAGTTGTATCCAATCCACCTCATTACATCGCATCTCTATCTTAAGCTAATTACATCCAGTCCACCTCATTACACCCTATCCCCATCTTGGGCTATTTCTAGGTGACCGGGTGGTCTAGGGGTAAGGTGTCAGACTTCTGTGCTGGCGGCCGGGGTTCAATCCTCGGTCCCGGCACAGATTTATCTGATTTCCAAACCCTTCCTTCACCTCTGACAAGACATCTTGTGAATGTGGGGAATGCCAGGCCACCACCGTGGTTCGGATCCTACATTAAACTGTAGGTCCTCCATTTCATCTCACAATCATCCTACCATTACACATTAGCGTAAGTGCGTATAACCCGAACGGGTATTAAGACGCGGTGGTGATAATAATAATAATAATAATAATAATAGCTATTTCTATCCAGTCCACCTCATTACACCCTATCTGTTTTTAGTATATTCTAATGTTATCCTCCCATCCGCGTCTAGGTCTAATCCCATTAGATTAAGCCAGTCAATACATTGAACAGAGTTTTAGATTCTTCCATTCGCTCAGCATGTCCTGCCCACCGTAATCTGCGAGATTTAATTACCCTAACAATGTATTGTGATAAGTACCGGGTATATAGCTCCCCACTATGTAACTGCTTCCACTAACTCTTATATTCATCCTTTTTAAGAACCAAATTATTTTCAAAGTAATTTGTCTTAGGACACCTTGAATCTCAATCTAAATTAATCCATTATATTGTAAATTATAAATATTCGTACCTTATTTTAATAGAGTTTTAGCGAAAAACTAAACAAACCTGAAACAAAGTGAGGGTAGGTGAAGGGTGGAGGGAGCTTATAAAAATGCAATACATCTGCGCATATTGGCGTTAGCTTGTCTATTAAACCTACTATGATAGAAAATATGTGATTTATGACTAATTAATAAAACTATGATCGGTTGTGTACCCTCTGAAATCCTTCACGTACTTCTGGGGTAACAAGTACCACCGTTTGGAAGTAACACTTCTAGAATTAAGTTAATTTGTAAGTCATCTACTGATACAATCAGCAGGTCCATAATGTGCAAGTTCAATACCCCAAATCTCAAGTTACTAACCCTTCCCTGTTCCTGGACGAGAGGATGGAGGCGTCGGAAGAACTGAACAGTGATGTGCCGGGAGACTCCACCCTCTGGGCGGCCATCAGTTGACCTCGTGACTTCGCTGAACCGGGCGACACCGACCCGAACCGGCCAGGATCCAATCCACGTCAGCACCTGACAACATACGTACGGTATTTCACCAACAGATCTAGTGGTGTGTGACAGCTTTTACTCAACTCTGGTTGTTGTGATTTCCCCTCCAACTTCTAGAAGAATGCTGGGGCATTGCCTAAAACCTACCCCTTTCACATGGTCAGCTTAGATAGCGAAAACTTTGCCTTGAGCTGAAGTTGTAAACTCAAATGACAACAGGATTGAGGTAGGTAACGTAGATGGATGAAATGGTTTGGGTTTATAAGAAAAACCAAATGGTAAAAGTAATCAAATTGGTGGACCTGGTGGTCTAAGGGTAAGGTGTCAGACCTCTGTGTAAGGGGTCCAGTGTTCATATCCCGGTCCCGGCACAGATCTATCTCACTACCAAACATTTCCTTCCCCTCTGACAAGGTGTGTGCTTCCACGCTTTGAGAATGTGTGCAACGCTAGACCCCCACCGTGGTTCGAAACCCACGTTAGGTTCCCTCTGGTTTCCACCATCATTCTAACGTATCTTCCTACCATCTGGGGATAATGGAACTCACCTTAATGGTGTCCCCAACTCAGAAATTAATTCCTCCATATGCCAGGAGAGCAGAGGTTAGGTTAACGTCGAACGGCCAGATAAAGAGCATTAGCCTCACCCAAATAATCAAACTTTCTTTAACTATATTGAAATATGGTGTAGGCCAGTGACGTGTCGTAACGTGATGCCTGGGTAAGCAGAGTTAATTTAAACTGTAACTGTGATGTTTTTATCATTCAAAAGGACAGTCATTAGTCATTAATCAGACATCAACGAAAAAAAACATTTCACGCGTGAGTTGTTTAGAGCAAAAATTATGAATGATATGTCAAATAGGAACAGTTTACAGTTTTATTAAGCTATACTTGCCCTGGAAACACTTCACAACACGACACTGAAAAATTATCCAAAATAAATTAGCAAGTGTCAAACTTAATTTTAAAATATTGTATGCTATTAGTTATTTTTTAGTTCTTTGATCTGGAACTTAGCACTTTTACTTCTAGCCATTTTATATGACGACAGTTCTTCCGATTTTTTTTAATAGGTTGGAAATTATAATCTTTATGAGTTAACCTTCTGAATGTTAAATGTTGTATATTAATTAATTTTATTTAACATCCATTTCGGTGGCCACATGGTTTAAGGCGCTACTCTCGCAATAGACTAGACTGCCGATGACTTGGATATCAGGTTTAGAATCCCAGTAGGATGTATTGAGGGTAGATTTTCCAAAACGGTTTTCCACTTTTTCTTCACGCAAATGCAGGTGTGTACAGTCACATTTTGGAAGATAAACTTGAAACCAGTTTTAAATTTAGGTGAAAATGGAGTTTTTGAAAACTCACCCATTTGTAAAGGTGGGAGTAGATGGTTGCGTCTTATACATGTTTCTTGAAACATGTTTTTATTATTTTTAAACAAAATATAGATATATTATCTACAAAAAATAAAGTATTATATAAATTGTAAAGGTCCACTTCTTCAAAAGATAAAATATCACTAGTTTGCATCAATAGTTATAAAAAAGCTATAGTTTATATAATTATATAAAACAATTAAATGATTTGTATTTAGTCTCAACAGTGTAAGATATTATCTCAGTAAGAATCGTTCTATAAACATTAAGTGCAATTTTCATCACTATGCATCACTATTTATTTAACAGGTGAATGTATCACTCATCAAAGTATCACATCCCTTTCACCAATTTGATAAATAAATCATCGCTAAATTTTTCGAATAAAATAATTTAAAACAAGTATTTATACAAAATGTATCATTTTGGTAGTTTGCCATAGATTTAAAAAAAAATGTGTTTTCAAAATGCCACTACACTCGCAAATCTTGGAGACAAGACGGAACTTTTCAAACTGAACTCACGTTCACTGTCCGCTAGATGGTGGCTGGCTTCCAAAACCTCTCATCTAAATAATTAAGAGTGGAAAAACAAGTTAAGGCCAGTTTAACAAGAAACAGATATAAAAGTTCGTATTTCTGTAATTTTCATTTTAAGAAAAGGTTTGTTCAAAATAAAATATAAAAGATTGCTTTGATAGATACGTTAAATTTAATTTTGTAAACATATTAAAATCAACAATTCTTGATCATGAAGTTAGTAGTGGTGTTTGAACAAACTATTATATCTTGATGAAAAAAATTATATTAATATTTTTTTTTTAGAAACGCATCGTACTACCCGTTCAGGTTATACACGTATGTACTAATTACACAAATGATTTTAGGGATTAGAAAGGCTATATTTATAGGTTGTGTACCCACATATTCGTGAAGGAAGAGTGGAAACTCCTTTTGTAAAACACCTTCAATACACCCATCCAAGGTTAGAACCTCCAACTGCCCGTCATCAGCAGTCTAGTCTACTGCGAGAGTCACGCATTAGACCATGTGGCCACGGAAGTGAGTCAAGAATATATGTTGTTGGTATTAACATGGTGTGTTTTACATGATATTACATGTTATGTAGAAAATTAGACTAAACATAACTACCAAATTAAATATTTTGTTATTAAATTTATGAACATTTCCAAATTTAAGATGAGCTCCCTTCAAACTCACCTTAAAATTCGTTGAAAAACATTATTCTACTGGTTTATTTTATTATGTTCACGCTCTAATATATATACATAAATAAAAAGATTACCAACCAATGAACTAATGAAATAATAGAAAAATTATGGGAGCTGAAGAAGGAGGCAGAGGACAGGATGCATTAATAATAATAATTATTATTATTATAATAAAAATTCTTTATGGTAAGTACAATTCGTACGGATAGTAAAACTAAGAAAATAATTTTCATCAAATCTAACATTTACCTATTATTTTAATTCCATTGAGTGTTTTTTTTTATACATTCGCTACTTCTGTATTTTAATTATTTAAAAACTACCAAATAAGTGTATAAAATGATAGAACCAAATTAACTTAAATATTTATATAGAATCCACCAGCTATCGAACATATCTCTATGAGGTTTCTGGTTCAAGCTAGGAGACGCCACAATATAATAAAATCCAAATTAATATTACAGCACCACGTTTAAAATCAGCTAGTCTAGTTTATATTAGGAATATTTTAATTTAAGTATCAATTTTAGTATTTGAAGTTAAGCTCAGATTGTAGTAATTAAAGTCAAAATGTTATTCTAATAGTTGAAATTATAGTTAGACTTTAATATTTGAAGAATTAAAATTATTATATTCCGAGTAATTAAAGTATAGTAAGTAGTATAAATATTGCGATGGCTTCAATATTTTATCTTTCATAGAATGTTGAGTTGATCCGTTTTACTCCTAAGTATGGTGTGCCCACACGTGGCTTGGCTCGAAGCCAGTACCTTACTGAAGAAACCATGGAGCAACTATTGAAGGAACTCCCTATCCAATGGGATCGAGTTTTGTCGCTGACTGTAAAGTACTTGTATTAGATAAGAAATGCAATAAAAACGAAAGCTCAAACATTGTGTACACAAATGTATGTCTAGTTGTTATAATACTATATAGGTCATTGAAACCAATGCAAAGAGAATAGAAAGGTAGCTTTAATTGAATTTGATTATGTCATTGCTTATCTCAGCCAGTACACAGTAGCTATATATTATATATTTTAGCACCGCATCTTATACCGGGATCACGATCAACTTAACGTTAACATAATTTTAACTTAACGTAACTTAACATAAAGGTTCGCCTTGTGTTTTTAAATGGAAGCCATCACGATGTGGTTAACTTAACGTTCACTATAAACGTTCAATTATAGTAAGAGTTGTCTAGGGAGATCTTTTACGATACGTTAACTCGACGTGAGGAGTATCACGTGATCTAGGCAGCCAATCACGTTAACACTGCTATTTAGTACTTCATCTGTTTCGCTAATAGTATCGTGACTTCATTTTTTGTATAGTTTATGCAAGCTAGATTTAACTTTTAAAATCATTATGATTATCACTATAATGCAAGAACTAATAAATTCTAATAATGTGTGTGGTAGATCTAAGCCCACGATGAAATCGTGTTGCTGGGAACGCCCAAACTCGAGGAAAGTTCTCCAACTGACGTCTCCTGGAGGCTCAACACAAGGACATCTTACACGTTGGCCGCAAGTAGATGTTAATTAAAAAGATTACCAACCAATGAACTAACGAAATTATAAAAAATATTCTGGGAGCTGAAGAATGAGACAGAGGACAGGATGCACTTTTAATAATAATAATAATAATAGATAATAATAAATAAAAAATTATTTATGGTATTATGGTAGAGTGGCTTTCTTGTGTTGTGCTCAGCGGTCGTCTCCTAGCGCTAGTGTTCTTTCTGCTTGTTTCTGTAAACTCTCTCCCCCTTTTCCTGGTGGACGTCCCTTTCCTAATACGTGAGTGCATCTTGTATAAAACAGCCATTCCTCGCTTCACATTTTGTATTCTATTGTAACTATTCGTCAGAGGAACTGCCTAGAAGTGAACCAAGGACCAGTGGACTAAGCAAGTGGTGATCACGATGTTTGAAGCGTCGGTCTCTGCTTCGTCGCAGATGAAGTAAAGTCTGTGACTATGAATACTTAATATAGTACTCTTAGATAGGGTCTTCGTGATTGTTTTTCTATGTCCATAAGACATAGTTTAGTGTCAGTTCTAATTGTTCTATGTCCATAGCTAGTTTTTGTGCAAGTTTACTGTTTCTTGTCCATAAGACATAGTTTTTAATGGCTCTATTTTTCTATGTCTATAAGACTTAGTTTAGTATGTCAGAGTTTCTGATTGTTTTTCTATGTCAATAAGACATGGTCTTAGATACCTTGGAATAACCAGATGCCCTATACTTATAGCCATGTTCGGGCTAGTTTAAATCTTTATATCTAATATGGGTGGAAATCAGGTTATCTAGAGCTTTGTTCCATGACCTCGTTGGGTTTTTGACTGGTACCAGTCTCTAATATTCCTATTGGTGTATCTTTCTCGGTGATCAACTCGTGGGTATGCTATTAGTGCAGAATGGTGGCCCGTGGTGTATTATTTATTATATCCGGCCTCCTTCAGGCACCTTTTGAATTAGTTAATGTTTAACTGTTTGCTGGTGTAATAATCTGTGCTCACACTTGTGTTGATATTTAAATATACTGTTGAAAGACCAGGCAGTACCAATTAGGAATAGATTAGCCATAATATTTTACAGCCAAGATTCCCGGTAGCTCACCATTAACTATTTGTTAACCCATAGTTCCTCTTCGGGAAGCTTAGCCTTTGTAACTCATAACTCTATATGGAGTTAACTCATGCTAGCTAGCTTATTTAACTACCAACGTTGTAACTCTTTAGACTAGAACGTTCGAGAATTAGGTATTATTGACTATTATTCTTTTAGATGTCATTAGGTTAAAGTCTAGTAGCCGCCAGGCAGGAGTGGTGTTATGTATTGTTGATTAACCTTAAATTAATAATTGCTTCCAATTTAAATTGCCATTGTGTTGAGGCAAACGCACCTTCGTAGTAGAATGTGCGTTAGTTCTACTTTAACGAGTTACACCCTTTCATAATATAGACACAACCATACTTGTGTTGATTGCTGGTATGACCAAGGTGTTTCACACCTAACGTCCCTAACGATGTCTAAAGTAACCGATTTAATTTCCTATAGTAAATAATGGAATGTTTTGGATAATATCTAGTCTAACCATTTGTAACTGTTTCGACTAGTTTCTAGTTAAACAAACTCATATTTCAAAAGCACAGTAATCTTACCCACTCTTAGTGCGCGCACAAGCTGCGCCACTCTGCTTTTTTATAATGATAAATATTTTATTGAACTGTAATTAGATTAATCAAAAGTAAACAGTACATAGAGTCACTGATAGCACTGTTAATAAATAGTACAGACTACAGATCAACATCTATGCTCTCGAATGCTGATGTTTGGCTCAAGCTGTTACGTTAAATTACGTGAATCGTGATAGCTCACTGCTTTCTTTACGATAAGTGAACTATAAGTGAACGTTACGTTAAGATGAAGTTAAGTTGATCGTGAACCCAGCATTAATACCCGTTTGGGTTATACGTTGTGTACTAATCACGCTAAAGGTTTTAGGGATGAGGAAGGCTATATTTCAAGAAAGTGTACCTGCGTTTGCATGGAGAAATAGTAAGCACCATTTTGAAAAAACCCTCTCCCCCAATACACCTGACAGAGATTCGAACCTCAATCTACCCATCATCGGCAGTCTACTCTAGAGCGACAGCTGCGTGATAGACCACGCGTCCATCGAAGCGGGAAGTTATATTTTAATACTAAAACAGCCACACATGCATTTAAAAAATTAAATAGAGGAATTAATAATGACGTTAATTGTACATTGGTTTAGATTTTAAAGGTTTATTTATCATTAAAGTTTATAATGTGACCTTACTCCAAACAATTTAATTTGTTTTCCATATAGCTTTGTGTACTGAGTGACGTCACATGCTCAGCCAATCAGGTGTATTTCTCCATCTGGCGCCACCTTATATTATCTTTACATTGACTGATACCATGACGAAACACCTACAAAATAGCGCAGGCCTACTGCAAATACTCATAGCGCCCGTTACCCACGTAACTATTGTATACGCTAGGAGCGCACCTGCCGGCGTGCCGTGGAACCCGACCTTCCCGCTGCATCTGGATGCTGGGATCTGTAGCGCGTACAGGATCAAGCCGTCCTGCGAGACGTAAGGCAGCTGGCGGCGGGAGAGCCGCGCTTGGACGCCGGTCAGGAAGGCGTCTCTTGTCTCGACGCTGGCCAACGAGTCCGCGACCCTGCGCAGCGAGCGGTCCAAAGACCGGGGGCCACGAACTGGGAGAGTACGGCGATGGCGTCGAGCGCCGCTTGTCTCACGCGGCGCCTTGGGTCAGCGGCCGACGCTGCGACGCGTTCCGCCACCATCTGCCAGTCGAACTCTGTGCTGGGGAAGGTCTGAGCGGCGTACAGTATGAAGAGGAGGGAGTTTTCTCTCATCTATAGTTGGGGGGAAGACATGAAAACAAAATCAAAAATCTTCTTGCTTTTAGTTTCAAAATCCTGGGTTACATATTAATTTTATCGAAGGCATTTAAAGTGTGTTTTCTAAACCAACTGATCGTATCAGCACTCGGCTTACATACTAACTCTATAACAGACACACTATCCAGTCTTCGGTTCATCACTGTGAAAGACGAAGCTCCACTTTCACCAATGATACATTTCTCGGCCACACCAGGAATCAAACCTAGTATCTTCATCTTCGTAGAAAAGCTCGCCATTGACTGACCCGACATGTGTGCATTAAGAACCAACATGTCGGAATCTTGTGAACAGTCAAGACAAATCATCCTCTTATTAAATCACATTGGCGCATAGTCTGTATAACACTGGCCATTTTTTTCTGCTATATATTTAGGAATAAAAACACCGAAGCAATGCATAACCAGGCGAGAACTTTGCACACAATGGGCCTTAAGCCCTATTACAATCAACTGCTCAGAATACCACCCACCCCACCATTCCCCTATTTCTGTCATGGTTTATTTTCATATAAATGCTGGAGCATCTAATATATGTCATTTTTACGCCATGTCTTAAGAGTATTTTTTTATTTTTTAGCACCACGTCTTACTACTCAATCGGGTTATGCACTTATGTACTAATTATGCTAATCTGTTAGGTATGAGGTACGTTGAATGTAGAGGAAGTGTATCCACATTTGCGTAGGGTGAGTGAGAAACAATTTAGGAAAAACCACCCTCAGTACACCCAACCGGGATAGAACCATGATCTACGCATAATAGGCAGTCTAGTTTACTGTGATAATGACGCCTTAGCCCATGCGGCCACCGAAGCGGGTGACTAACATTTAATAAAATTGGAAAAGGAGGAAGAAGGAGAAGGAAGAAGTAAGAAGGAATACACCCTCGTTCACGTGGAGGGAGAGTGAGAAAACTATTTATGAAAATTCACCCTCAGGACACCCGGCCGCGATTCCACCCTTGATCTCCCGGTCACCGGAAGGCCAGACGAGGTCCTGTTTTAACTTGATCGCTTGGCATTCCATCTGTTTCTCAATAGTTGTTAAATGAGTGGAATAAGTTTAACGAAATTTTGCAGAGACATTCTTTTAACCTAAGCCGAATGAATTAAATAAATTGTTTTTAAATCTGGCTATCCGTTTAAATATGACGTCTTCTCGAAAGATTGATCGTTTAATAGCTCAGATCAAATGATTTAAATGTAAAATTATAAGCAAACCTTCGAATACCTAGGGCGTTTTTTTTAAGGTTGATAAATATTGTGAAACTGGCATCTTAAATGGCGTGAACAACAGTTATAATCTATTAATATATTGTACTATTGAATATACTATTAGTTTTTTATGTCTAGCTTTATTACCATGGAAAATTATCCATTTCAAATCCAAAGAGAATTATAGGAGATAATTCAACTTGAAATCTAAATAGAAATCTTATAAGAACATGGAGGGAGCAAGGTCTACTGTTCACAAAACTACGACTTATAAAAATATTATGTACAGTACGTAGTTTCAAATTTCAATAACTTACTGGTATTTAACAACTGTGCAGTTTTGTTGGTGGTACTTACCCTCGAGCTCTTAGCCCCGATACAGTTGTTGGTCAATAGGACTTCTATGACAGGCCCGGTCGAACCGCTTGCATCAAAACCTGACCACAGAGAGATAAGCCCGTGAAACATTCATTGTTATACATTGCATTGTTAGTCCAACCTTGCATCAAAACCTGACCACAGAGAGATAAACCCGTGAAACATGTATTGTTATACATTGCATTGTTAGTCCAACCTTGCATCAAAACCTGACCACAGAGAGATAAACCCGTGAAACATTCATTGTTAGACACTGCATTGTTAGTCCAACCTTGCATCAAAACCTGACCACAGAGAGATAACCCGTGAAACATTCATTGTTATACATTGCATTGTTAGTCAACCTTGCATCAAAACCTGACCACAGAGAGATAAACCCGTGAAACATTATTGTTATACATTGCATTGTTAGTCCAACCTTGCATCAAAACCTGACCACAGAGAGTAACCCGTGAAACATTCATTGTTATACATGCATTTGCATTGTATAGGTACCAAACTCATTGACATTCAAAACCTGCATCAAACCACACAGAGAGATAAACCCGTGAAACATTTCATTGTTAGACACTGCATTGTTAGTCCAACCCCAAGATGGCGTAAGTGGTGTGAGTAGGTGTAGGTAGAGTGGGTTACCTGGTGGTAGAGCAAATAACAGCTACATTATACTAATTAATTTCACCAGTCTTAAAAGTTATTTAACCGAAAGTCATAGATAATTAGCGAGTGTAAAGTATAATCAAAAACAATTAAATACTCTAATTGACAATATACTCTTGGTGAACGCTAAATTCTAAGTTTATCTGTTTTGATCTTTATTTCCTTTGTTCATTGGAACCAATAATGTCGACTGACCTGTGGGGACATTGTGCGCTATCTGTGAAGAACAAGCAGAAGCTGAAGTGCGTTGAGAGTAACATAAACTTCCACCCGGGCTGTTTGAACATAACATCGGTTAAGGTTGTTGACAAATTAACATGGAATTGTTTTACATGTACTAAGGCCAAGGATGACAAAGGAATGACACGTGATCATTTACTTCTCTTACAGATACAGAAGGACCAAAATAATCGTGAATGTGACTTAAATATGTCCCTCAATTTGTGTCACGAAAAAAAACTAGATGAAAATAGTAAACAAATTAGTTGACCAGTCTAAGAATATTAAAGACTGCCTTGAATTAATTATAAAACTCCTAATTTAAAATAGTGAACTTAAAAAAATAGATGTGAGCTTCGATTCCAACTTGACAGCTGAGACCAGTATAACCGAAGAAACACAGTAGAAATTCAGGGTATTCCCCGGTCACATGTTCGGCCCACAACAAAGGAGGATCTACTGAGTAAGAGGAAAGTCAAATAGAATCTATGCACCCAAGATATTGAGATTAGATCAAGTAACATTCGTCAAGTTTATTTGAATGAGGGCGTCATCTCCTTAGATGAGCAAGAGCTGTGGAACGTGAGGATGACCTCCATATAAATTAAATATACCAAAAGTTAGGACCTTTCAATAACCAGAATTATAGAAAATGTATTTAAATCTCTTAATGGTTGACATAATAGCTCAAAATTGTAATTTATATAGTTCAGTTAACTTCCCAATCATTGGCAGAGACACTCTTAATTCACCACTTATAATTTATTAAATTGGAATATTTGTAGCTTAAACTACAAACTAGAAAATATGCTTAGTATTATTAACCTTTTTCCTCCAACAATAGCAGTAACAGAGATTCGCATCTAAAACTGTGACTTGGACTTATATAGTTTAAAGTGGTATAATTTACACTGCAAAAACTTAAATAGTCTAAATATACCGGTGGGGCTATGTATGTAAATAAAAGAAAACAATCTCATAAAATTAGATATAATATTGATTGGTATGAAAATGTATGGATTGAAATAACCTATTGTTGCACCCTCTCTGAGTCCAGTACCCCCCGGCCAAAAAAAGGGATAAAAGGGAGAGGATGAACTTAACATACAAAAAATGCAAATTATAAAAAATATATAGATTCAACAAAATGAGCAGTTCACTAAATTAAATGACAATAGCGCAGATAACAAAAATTGGTCTCATTATATCATTATGAGTACAGTTGGAAATTATGCTCGAAGCCAACAACTTTATATCATTAAAGTTGCGCAAGTGTTTAAACAAAAGGAAACATGAAATCCATCATAATATTGATAGTCCAGTCTATAAGAGACAATAACAAAGCGAATATTTTTAAATGCGATACAAAATTATAAGGGCCTAGGCACCTTGATATGGTTCCAAAGGTTTCGTAATTCACAGAAAACGATATCATAAATATAAAGACTTAAATTTGACGACTATACAACAGAGTCTACACAACGTGAGGGTTTGACTACCAGACATAAGCCAAACTCCCACGGGACTATCAGATCTGACTTAGAATATGGAACTATTAGTTCCATCAAATAATAAAACTTTAGCTGTTCAAACAGAACTTACGTTACAAAAGATTAAAGTTACCCTAATATAAATTCCAATAAAAAGTTACATCACGTTACGTTAATTCAAACCATAATTTTAAATATGAAAAGTTACTTCGATAAAAAAAATTACTCTACAATTTCAAACAATATAATATTAACAAGTCAAACTTCTAATCAGCACATAACTGAGGATATTTACGAGAATAAAAATATAACAAAAGTTACAGCGCCCGAGCGGCGACCTATCTAAGATAGAATGTTTAGACATAGTTTGACGATCAAACTATTAATACGTTAGATTTTGAAACAGAATATTAAATGCATAAAGTTTAAAGTTTATAAATAAGTTAGAGTTCATAACTCCACCCGTCTAAGCGACGATTATGATACATTTTTACAAGTCTTTTCCAGCCATTGTCCAGATCCATGACAATGGTCTGTCGTCGATCGTTGATCGTAGGATAGTCGATTATGGCAAGCTTGCACAGCCATTATATAGGGATTTCGTTGTTCCGGAAAGAAGGGGGGAGTACACCAGACACGCATATGATGACGTCAACGATGCCTTCAAACAGTCACGTACACCATTGTTGATTCCGCTTGCTCCATCGGAATATCCGTGAATTTCTCCAATCACCCGATGTTTTGAAGGAGGTTCCTCTAGTCTCCGTCAGGGGTCGGATACATAATTGTCTTCTAGTTGATGTTGATAGTTCTCGGTTCATTTCACGCTAGTACAGTCGGAGTGCCGCGTCGCTTTGTTGACCCACTGGATCTAGGAGTCCAGGTGCCGGCCAGCCTTGCAGGATTCTATTGTGAGCAGATTAATATTGTAAGTACATGAACAAATTAATACGTAGCATTGGATTGAGTAATAAATATATTGTCCAGCATTGTTTCTATTATGTCTTCTTAGCCTACAAGAACTACAACAGAGAAAAATACTATTGTAGGGATCCTAATTGAGTTGAATTTATTGGAGCGGGTAGTATGCTTGTTGTCCAGTTGTAACATTACACCACGTAATGTTACACATCTCTAATCACGTCAGTATGGGGCGGGGTCCAGTTGCAACATTATACCACGTAATGTTACAAATCTCTAATCACATCAGTATGAGGCGGGGTCCAGTTGTAACATTATACCACGTAATGTTACACTATACATCAAATAATATGTCAATTCAAAAAAAAAAAGGCACAACAAATAATCATTGTCCTTTTATTTAGAAATCCGTCAGAAACTATAGATACATTTCTTGACTCCTTAAATACCTGTCTAAATCAACTGAATAGTGAAAAGTGTGAAGTAATAATCATGGGAGATATAAATATAAATGATCAAAGCACTAGTGATAAACAATCGCTAGAATATTATAATACGGTAACAATGTTTGGTTTTGTCAATTTAATTAATGTTAAAACCAGACATGACAAGAGATTTAACACTGAATCCTCTATAGATCATATTTTGACTAATATTAATTTATATTATGTTACCTCAGGAGCAATAGTCAATTAAGTATCTGATCACTGCCCCACTTATGCCATTTTTAATGAATTTTCTTTGACCTTCGACTAGTTGACCACAAGGATATCTATCACCAGAGATCCTTGGTAGAAGCGATCAACACAATGAATTGGGATAATTTATATACGTTAGAAGACCCGAATGAAAAGTACAGTCATTTCTTAAAGTTAATTATTGAACAATACAATAAATAAATAAATAGATGAAAACAATATTAAAACTTCTAAAAAATATAATAAATACTAATTTCCTAAGAAACCTTGGATTACAAGTGGAATAGTAAGATAAATTCGTATGAAAAACAAACTATTTAGAGCATTAAAAAAGGGTAGGGATGATAATTTACTAAAGGAAAAATATTCAAAATACAAGAATATCCTTACTTATGTTATTAAACTTTAAAAATGATTGTTTTTTCAATTAAATTTATCAATAAATCGAGATAATATCAAAGCAACCTGGAACCTTATCAATATTGCATTAGACAAAAAACAAAAAACTTGTACCAAACATGATATTAGACATAAATAGCAACATGATATGCAGTGACGATAAATAAAATTCAAATGTATTTAACGCGATTTTTAGTAATATTGGCGCTAATTTAGCTAAAGATGTAAAACAAAAACAAACTGACCCTACACTACCTAGTTTTCTAAAGCATAACCCAAAATCAATGTTTATGGCTCCCTTAAATGAAAGCGAAATTTTACTATGTATAAAGAGTTTAAAAAATTGTAAATCTATAGGAGAAGATAAAAAATTCTTTTGTGATAAAAGAATGTGCCGATATATTATGTAAGCCCTTGTGTAACATTATTAACCGTTGCTTCTGTACAGGAATATATTCAGAACATCTGAAAGTCGCTAAAGTTATTCCAGGTTCAAGTCCGGTGACCCCTCTTTAAATAACAATTATAAACCAATTTCTCTATGCTCTAATATTGGGAGGATATTTGAAAATACCATCCACAAAAAGGTTGATAGATTTCTTGGATAAAAATAATATATTATGTAAAGTGCAATCAGGATTCAGGAAAGGAAAATCAACGCAAAGTACGTTAATTAACATGACAAATCAATTAAATGACAAATTAGATGATTGTAACTTAGCCTTAGGCATATTCATTGATTTATGTAAAGCGTCTGATACTGTAGACCATGTCACTTTTCTTTATAAAAGGGAATACTATAGCATAAGAGGTATTGTACTTTAACTCTCTCAAAACTATTTATCAAATAGAAGACAATATGTTCAAATAAACAGGTCTAAGTCAGATATAAGACCAATTAAGTGGTGTTCCCCAAGGATTTATTTTGCGACATACCCTATTTCTAAAATATATATATATATGATTTACCTAATTGTATAACGCACTCTAATACCTATTTATTTGCTGATGACACTGTTATAATTAATTTTTGTAAGGTATACATAAATTTAAAGAGTGATTTAAGGGGCTTATCAACATGGCTTAGAGTGAACAGATTATCTTTGAATGTCACAAAAACTAAACTAAATATATGAAACTCTCAATCAAGTATAAACAACATAGAAATGAAAATATTGTATAAAAATAAATGGAGAAAAAATAAAGTAAGTAAATTGCGTTAGATACCTGGGCATGACTTTAGACGATAGCATAAAATGGGTCTCACACATCAGGTCTTTAAGCAAGAATCTCTTTAAATATATTGGTGTTTTCTCTAGGCTAAGACGTATTTTCTCAGTATCGATAGTAAAAAGTTTGTACTTCACACTTGTCTACCCCCAACTTCTTTAAGGGGTTGAAATTTAGAGACTCACACAAACCATCTTCAACCTCTTGTATTATTGATGAAAAAAATTGTCATAATTATAACTTTTTTAGATGTCAAAGCACAGTACACCATTGTTTAGATTACTTGGATTCTTATATATGAGACAGCTAATTAAATATAAGATGTTAATACTTATGTATGATATCATGCATTGTATAAGTACTTCAACTTGCTTGTATTTTAAATATGTTAATCAAAGCTTATTGATCATAAATAAGACCAAAAATAGGGCCAAAAACTAAAGCTAGTTGTTTTATGAAATCAAGCTTTCATTGGAATGGTGCAAATACTTGGAATTCATTGTACCAAAATATTAGATATTCATCAAAATTCAAATTTAAATCAGCCTTATATTATATTATTCTTGACGATCCAGAAGTCAGCTATTAGTATTAGTACTGATAATAATAGTAATAATAATGATAATACTAATCGTCTTAAGACTATTAATAGAAATAACAACAGAAGAAGATCCCTATGATTTTGTAATACTCGACTAGGTATACAATTTGTTTGATACTATCATCTAGTTATAAAAGTATACTTTAGTCTAGGTGTAACAATACTCTTCAAATTAAAATACTCATTGTGTAAGAACTAAGATTAACACCTTATTTAAATATAAAACAGTTTATTTTATGAAACAGCCAATCATTAGTTATGTATTTTATATATTTTTACCTTGTTTATCTACAATTTAACGCCTTCAGCTCTATATTCTATATTCACAGTAAGAGGCGCATTAACCAGATTTTCTGTAGTGCCTCTAGAGTAGTAATAGTAATGAATATCTCTAAACTTGAAATTAATTTATAAATTGTAATAGTCTGTAATTTTTATGGTATTGGACCACCTACAGAAGGCACCTAAAATGCCTGGAGAGGTACCATCAGCGTTGTCTTAGGATAATCCTCAGAGTAAACTGGCAAGACCGGCATACTAACTAACATCAGTGTCTTAGAAGAGGCCAATACCACCAGTATGGAAATATTGATCACCAACCATCAACTTCGACGGACAGGCCACGTTGTTTGAATGCCCGAAACTCGACTCCCAAAACAAACTATGTATTCACAGTTGAAGGATGGCCGGTGAAACCTGGGGGGACTGCACAGACGGTACAAGGACGTTCTTAAGTCCAACATTAAGAGGTGCCTAATGACATCGACAACTGGGAGTATCCATAGCAGCCAATCGCCGGCATGGCATCGGCTTGCCCCCGAAGGCACCCAACACTTTGAACTTAAACGACGAAGACACTAATCTGACAAGCGTAATTCTCGGAAAGAGTGGATACGTCATAAGATAGTCAGACCTCAACAGCCCGTGTTTGATGGAGACAACGTATGCCAACACTGTGGGAGAGTCTGTAACTCCAGGATTGGTCTCTACAGTCACCTAAGAGCCCACAATCTCAACTAATGATATCCGTGGAAGACAATCATACTCGTTAGCGAGTGATAGCCCATCATTTATTAATTAATAATAATAAACCTCTCTCTCTCTCTCAACGCTTGACTCTCTTGTGGGGTTTGGGGAAAACTATCACTAATTTAACTTACTACTTTCGATATCAACACTTTTCACCCTGTTATCATATCTTAAGTAACAATCAGAGTACAACATATATATTGTCAATAATTTTTTTCATAAAGTATTGTAACCCCTAACACAATGAGTTTTAATGTATGAAAGAGTGAGATGGTGATTATGACAAGGAGGAAGGACAGGTATACAACTGGTGTGACAGTGAGAGAGGAGCAATTGAAGATAGTAAATGTTTCAAGTATCTGAAAAATATTGTAGAAAAATGTGGAAGGAATGTGAGAGAAATAAATTAGAGAAGAAGGCAAGCAGAGGCATTTTTTGGAAGTGTGAGTAACCTGATTTGGAGCAGAGATACGCCAGACAAATGCAAGGGAGCGATCTACAAATATTGACGTACGCTGCAGAAACGTGGGTAATGAAGGAACAGGATAGGAGCAAAATGCAGGCTAGTGATTTGAGATTTCTGAGAAGAAGTATCGGTGTGACTAAATTTGACAGGATGAGGAGTGAGAGAGTAAGAGGAATAGTAAAGAAAGAGCCAGTGCAGGACAGGATAGAGAAGGCACGAATATGGTATGGCCATGTGAGAAGAATGGAGAGAGAAAGGATGACGAGGAGGATGTTGGATATGGAGGTAGGAAGTAGGAGGCCGAGAGGACCAAGGGACAGATGGCTGAATGAAGTCAGGATGAGTGTGGAGGAGAGAGGAGAGGACTGAGTCAAGGTGGAGGGAGAGAGGTGGTGGGAGGAAAGGAGGCGGTGGAGAGGCTTATGTTCCAAACAGACCCAGTCAGTGGCTGGAAACTGTTCATGATGATGAGGATAATAATGATGATGATGATGATGATGATGAACACCCATCTCTCCTCTACTCGGATAGGCTCTTGGGCTGTGTCCTGAGATAAATTGTCTAAATAATACATTCAAGGGAATTCTGGGGCTAACATCCTTAAATATTTCATTTACTCATCTTAAACTCCCCAACTAAATTAAATGTAGTATGTCTAAATCATGATCAGTGGCTAATTTCACCCTCATGACACGTTTGAATAATTGAATAATTTTAATAATCGCTACGTTGAGACAGATAGAAACCTCATTTGAGTAAAAAGATTCCGCGCTAAGGACAGTTAAACAATTATGTAGTTTTATATTGAAATTAAATTTATAGCCTAGTAATAAAAAATAACCACTTACGTAAGGTTCTAAACGAACATTAAAAATCTATATATTACAATATAGATGTTAAAAATATTTGTTTTAATAAAAATATGTGTTTAGTATTTAAAGTCAGAATATCACTCCACGCTACCTATTAGTGACTAAAAGAAATCTTTTAAGAGCCGCTGGCTCAATAGGTATAATTTGTTTAACTTTTTCTCTAAAGCAACTTAAGAATAATGTCGTAAAGTAATCCTCTTATGTTTTTATTGTTTTATAGGATCCTGATGCGTTGGTAAAATGAAGATTCGGATTTTTATGATATGGTTTTCGACCATTATTTTGTTACTAATGACTTAGAACCGTAATAATTATAAATTATAACTACCTCCTAGCAATCCCAAATAAATTGAATAGCATAGGTAAGCGTTGGTTATGGCGAGAACATAAAGGTTAGGAATGAGGTAAGATTTTTTTTTTAAATTTAATACCGGGGCCTTACTACCCGTTAGGGCTATACGCCCATGTAGTAATAATGCTTATGATATTGGGATGTGGAAGGTTGAATTTTTAGGAAGTGTACCCATATTTTATGTACAGAGAGAGTGAAAAACTATTTTTTTTTCAAACGCCTTTAGTATACCCTATCGGGTTCAAACAACCATATTCCATTCATCGGCAGTCTAGTCTATTCCATTCCGAGAATGGCTCCTTAGACCATGCGGCCACCGAATCGGGTATGAGGTAGGTAATTTAGATAAATTGCATCTACGTTCTCTGAGAAAATCACAAGAAGACGACCAATTCCAAGTGCACTAGGCCAATTCAATAGTAAACGATGATCAAACGCTATGCGAGTCTAACGCCTTAGACCGCATGTCCATCGCTGAGTGTCTTGGTGCTAAGTTGGTTCAGAAAAAGTGTATTTAGAGTTAAGTGCACGGCTAAGGACTCTGTAGAACGTGGGTGACGCACCTTGGCCGCCTGCACCGCCTCTATCTTGATGTTGACGCGACCGCTGCCCCCGATATGTCTGGCCAAGCCCGTGACGAGCTGCTGGAGGTGGGACTGGAGCGTCGGGGGCGGCAGGGAGAGCGTGAGGGCTCGCACCACCCCAAGGGCGCTCGTCGCCACGCGGTAGTTCCTGTCATCAGCGAGCGTCACCAGCAGAGTGTGTAGTAGAGAGGGGAGGTAAGGAGGCAGGCGTCGGAGATTGTCCGGCTGCGTCAGGTAGAGGTTGAGCGTCTCCACGGCTCTGACGCGCGCGCACCAGTCTTCCTGCAACATCAATATGTGACGTTTATTATTATTAATTTGAAATATTTAACGTTACCTTTCTGGAACGACTTATTAAACCAGCATATGACTTAAAAACTAACTGAAGGTGGGAATGTAGGGGATGCGAGATCATATCAGAGTTTTTGTAGTTTTTATAGCAAAACATTTTTGGCCAAATAAATTAATATTTCACTGTTAATACAAAACGTCGTATGTCAAAAAAACTCAATTTTTTAGGAGAGAGAAAACACTTTATTTTCGGTTGGGTCAGTTCTGTTCTCTTCAAAATTTGACAGTGTGTTTAAGAGGGCATTGTAAATCACATTAAACATGTATTAGAGGGTAACCTTAGTTCGTAAGAGATGTATCATAACATACAACACATTGCAATGTCTTTTTTTATATAGAAATGCAACATAGTACATCTTTCATCTTTACATACGACGTTTTACAATTAAAAGTGGAGATAATGATTTAACATGCAACATCTTTTCATTAAATTTATTTGCAGACAAAAGCACTGGAAAATTATTTACACTTAATATAATAGTTATTTACATTTGACTGTAATCCACTCAAACCTTGATTATTAAAAATACAACATTTTTTACATTTACTTTATTTTTAAATAAAATCACAGGAAAACTATTTACACCAAATATAATAGTTATTTACATTTGACTATAGTCCACTCAAGCCTTGATCATTTAAGGATATTCACTTTGGATTTTTTCACAACTTTCATGCCGTAGCCCATCATAAAATCCATGATAATCTGGTTCTATACATGCTTTCAGCTCTTGTAAGTCTTTACATTTTCTTTATGTTATGGCAGGGGGCTTTGTGTAGAGTGGTTTCAGCTCACTGTAGATATAGGCTACCTTAGAGCAACCATCTCTCCCAATGATAGTTTATGTTAGTTCTGGTTTTACTTGTATTTCTTTGATTAAGAATCTAACTAAAATATAAGCAAAAAAAATGCTGTCCAAGAAGTCACTTTCTTTCATATCATCACCTTTCCTGCTATTATTCTTAATTTCATCAGAAGTCACGGTGTATTTTTCCAAAGTGATCTTCTCTGTTTCATCGTCAATGCCTAGTATATCTGAAAAATTAGTGCTATCAACTTTATCTAGTCTTTTTTTTTTCCATGAATATGATTTAAGTTTTTTTTTATATGGACATCTTCATCAGAAGAGCTAGTATCTGGCTCATAGTTTTCAGAGTCTGAATAAAATAAAGGAAAATGTATAGTATCCTCAGGAATATCGATGATCCCCTTCGGGAGTTCTCGCAGTTTTTTTTCTCTTGATCAGGTCTCTTAGCACAGTTCTGGTTGTATAACTCATTGCAGGAAGCATTCAATTGGGGAATTTCCTCCACAACCACTGAAGTCTTCAGAGGCAGATGGTCAGATTCTTTCAGAGACCAGTGGTTTTAAGAAATAGTTGGTTCAGAGAGATTTGGTTGTTCAGTAACAATTGGATCACTGTGCCCTACTGGTAGGGAAAGGAGATCACATTTTGAAAAGAGTTCTTCAGAAAAATCTTCCTGGAAACGATCTGTTGTACTACTCCTTACTTCTTTTTCGTGATTCATTGGTAGATTATCCTTAAAAGAGACTGGAATATGATTTTGCATGTTGTTTTACAATTCCTGCTCCTTTTGAAAAACTGACAAACTTATCTCTTTCCCGTTCTCTAACAATGTTAAACATTTTTTGCCCTCTAGGTGACATTATTTTTCTGAAACAACAAAATAAAAATCTATGTGGCCCTAGCCACAAATAAATAGGAATAAAAATAAAAATCCTTCATTTTTATTTTATTTTGTACAAAAACAGTACGGTCACATTCACAGTCACAGTCACGGTCACAGTCACAGACACAGGGCCAGTTTCATAGTCAAATTTAGTACGCCTCAAGTGAGGCGCTACACTAAGTACATGACGACACCTACCTAAACCAGAATGGAATGGGCCGTTCTCGCATAGGAAACTGGCCCATTCCATTCTGGTTTAGGTAGGTGTCGTCATGTACTTAGTGTAGCGCCGCACTTGAGGCGTACTAAATTTGACTATGAAACTGGCCCTAAGTCACAGACACAATCACAGTCACAAAGATAATTTTGATTAGATTTAAATAAAAAATAAAACAGATAAATAAATAAAATATTTTTAGATAAAGGTTTCAAATGCAAAATGTCATATGTTTGATTCTTGATTAATGACATACACAAAAATTCAACATAGTGCATTTAGCAATAAGTTATTTATTGTAATTTTTAGCAAAATGCATAATTCAAACATGAATAATATATTAATCAATTTATTATTTGCCTATATCTATGATAAAAATAAAGGATGAAGGGATAAAAATGTTTAGTTATTGGAAAATTAAAACATAACATTAAAATATTACCTACGCACCTGGTTACCTGTAATTTTTCTCTTGACATATATTAAAACTATTAAAAATCTGTTTACTACTTAAAAATGTATTGAAACGTTAACTTAATTAAAATTACAATTTTGATTGAAAGAAACTAAAAGACTCACAGCAAAACAAACCCGATTTGACATAAGACATTTTGCAGTAACAGCTAGTATTCATTGAAATCTAAGACTTTTATACATTTACTTTTTCCTCTATTTCCATCAGCTGATAACATATGACAATTGTACAACAGGTGGAGGGAGGCCTCAGATAACTACTTTTTGCAGCAATACAAAACATCTGTAAATTTTGACATACGACATTTTGCATTAACAGTGACAAAAGAGTTTAATTTTCTTAGCATGGAGATATCAATAGTTGTTGAATATTTGTCAAGGTTGTCCTAGAAATGAATGACAACTTTTTTTAATTCATTTAAAAAATTGGTCATCTAGTGCCGCTATGCCCTTGAAAGATATTAAACAACTGTTGATATCACCATGTGAAGAAAATAAAACTCTTTGTTCTTACTGGAGACATATTAAGTTTATTTTAGCAAAAGAATATTATTTTATTAAAAACTACAAAACCATTGCCCTTAACTCTAATTCCCTTCTTTCCCACCTTAATGGTTATAAAATATTTGAGTCAAGGAGAAGGGGCTTGATCTAGTTATTAACACTGATTCTTGTAGAATAAACTACCTGTAATCCCTTTTTAATACTAAAATCTTAATATATTATATTATTTTTGTAAGAAAAATAACCTTTAAGATGTATATTCCTACCAAAACAAGTATATAAATGATTTGGTCATCAAATTAATACGCAGTGAGTGTGTGCCATAAAACATAACACAGGACTAAAATGGAGAAGAGATTGATTATTCATACTTTATAATAATATTTAATTAATGAACGCAATACGGTGGCCACTAGAGGCCACTGCAGACATTACTGTGAGAATAATTCCAACCATATACAACAGAACAGATACACACTATACAATCACACATTTAGGGCATTGTCTCAATTGACAAACATAAATCCTAACATCCCTCACTTTCGTTTTTTGACGCCCTTACAGCACCTATGTACAGACTGGCGTGGCTTATAATCGGTAGCTTTGGCAGTTTTGGCACAGTGCAAAGTTTTGTTTTGATAAAAAAAAAACATATATGGATAAACATAGAAAGACATGGAAATAAAAGATTATGCAGTTAATTTTTTTGGTCATCATCATAATCATCATGAACTGTTTCCAGCCTATGGACGGGTTTGTCTATTAAAATGCCCCCATCCCCTCTGTCCTTTCACCATTCTTCCTCCTGCACCCTTTTTCCACTCTCCTCCTCTCACTTGCACACTTGTGGTATCTGCTCCTCCCATCTCGTCCTCGGTCTCCCTTGCGTTCACTTCCCTATATATCACATATCCGTTAATCTTCTTGGAATCCTCTCCCCTTCTATCCTCATGACGTGTCCATATCATCTCATCCTAACTTCCTTTACTATATCATGTACCCCCTTTACCCAAACTCTTGATCTTACATCTTCATTCCTAATCCTATCTCTTTTGGTGACAACTAACATGCTCCTCAAAAACTTCATTCCCATGACCTCCACTTTCCTGGTTTGTATTTTATCCAAAGTCCAAGTTTGCGCCGCTACGTTATTTTGGGTGTGAAGTATGCTCTATACAACACTTCCTTACACTTCAGGGGCACTTCTCTTTACCATAGTGGGTCTCTTTTGGTCATATACATTTTAAACAAATTAGAAAGTTTATAAATCACAAACTAGGTCATCACTTATTAGGTACTCAACATTGAGATTGGTTTGCTGAGCTATCTACTTTTGTCAACCCCGAGTCAATTTTTTTTAATATATCTGTATCTTCTTTTACCCGACATCGTTCGTTATCTGATTCATTTACTCCAGTCTTGGTCTCCATCTTGAATTTCTCCCTTCCACATCTCCTATAATTATCTTTGTCAAACTATCACGTCTCAGTATATGTCCCACCAGGTTAACTCTTCTTTGCTTAATAGCTTTCCAAAGTTTCCTTTCTTCATTTGCTTTTATTATCACTTCTGTATTTCATACAGCTGATTGCCAAACCCTTCCTTCACCTCTGACAAGACGTGTATTAATCACAACTTGTGACTGTGTGGAATGCCAGGCCTACACCGTGGTTCGGATACCACGTTAAATTCTAGGTCCTCAATTTCATCTCACAATCACCTTAACATTACACATTAGCGTGAGTATAAACCAAACGGGTAGTAAGACGCGGTATTTACTAATAATTAACATATCCATGGTATTCTAAACATTCTTCTGTAACATCAAATATCAAATGCTCCTAAACCTCATTATGTATGTTAGCTTGTATTAAAATCCTATTATCAATAATCAAGTAAAATAACTAACAGTCGACATCATTAATTTTTTTCTTGTAATGATTTCCGTTAAAGTCTTATTTATCTGAATAATATGATAGAAAAGGATTTGCCAAAATTAATGTTCACCCGGACACAACATATTGCTTGAGGGAGCCCTGAATGTTATTGTAGATATATTCTAATATTCCAGGATGATAATAAAAATGCTCACAACTTGTGAATGTGAGGAATGCCAGGCCACCACGTGGTTCGGATTCCACGTTAAACTGTAGGTCCTTCATTTCATCTCGCAATCACCCTATCATTACACATTAGCGTAAGTGCGTATAACCCGAACGGGTAGTAAGACGCGGTGCTAATAATAATAATAATAATAATAATAATAATAATAATAATAATAATAATAAAAATGCTGTGAAATATAAAGTAGGGTACACGTTAGGAATGGATACCTGACCAACTAAACTCGAGGCTATGTGTCATATTGACCTAGGTCGTTGTTGAACTAAGGTATATGGTTCCCTCAGACGCTGGGTTTGCATGCGTGCTCCCTCGAAAAAGAGTGTTAGTGATATGTTGGTAACGATTATTAGCATACGGTGGGAAGCTTTAGCGTGTTACCTAAATTTAGGTCACTCTACCAACACAACCCTTCCTTGAGACAACCGACCACACAGGGAGGTACACCATGTTCCTAGTGGAGCAGGTCATTCTGCTAACACAACCCTTCCTTGAGACAGCCGACCACACAGGGAGGTACACCATGTTCCTAGTGGAGCAGGTCATTCTGCCAACACAACCCTTCCTTGAGACAACCGACCACAAAGGGAGGTACAGCATGTTTCTAGTGGAGCAAGTCATTCTGCCAAAACAACCCTTCCTTGAGACAACCGACCACACAGGGAGGTACACCATGTTCCTAGTGGAGCAGGTCATTCTGCTAACACAACCCTTCCTTGAGACAGCCGACCACACAGGGAGGTACACCATGTTCCTAGTGGAGCAGGTCATTCTGCCAACACAACCCTTCCTTGAGACAACCGACCACACAGGGAGGTACACCATGTTCCTAGTGGAGCAGGTCATTCTGCTAACACAACCCTTCCTTGAGACAACCGACCACACAGGGAGGTACACCATGTTCCTAGTGGAGCAGGTCATTCTGCCAACACAACCCTTCCTTGAGACAACCGACCACACAGGGAGGTACAGCATGTTCCTAGTGGAGCAGGTCATTCTGCCAACACAACCCTTCCTTGAGACAGCCGACCACACAGGGAGGTACACCATGTTCCTAGTGGAGCAGGTCATTCTGCCAACACAACCCTTCCTTGAGAGCACACAGTGGGTACACCATGCTCCTAGTGGAGCAGGTCATTCTGCCAACACAAACCTTCCTTGAGACAACTGACCACGCAGGGAGGTACACCATGTTCCTAGTGGAGCAGGTTATTCTGCCAATACAAACCTTCCTTGATACAACTGACCACGCAGGGAGGTACACCATGTTCCTAGTGGAGCAGGTCATTCTGCCAACACAAACCTTCCTTGAGACAACTGACCACGCAGGGAGGTACACCATGTTCCTAGTAGAGCAGGTTATTCTGCCAATACAAACCTTCCTTGAGACAACTGACCACGCAGAGGGGTATACCATGTTCCTAGTGGAGCAGGTCATTCTGCCAACACAACTCTTCCTTGAGACCACACAGGGAGGTACACCATGTTCCTAGTGGAGCAGGTCATTCTGCCAACACAACCTTCCTTGAGACAACTGACCACGCAGGGGGTATACCATGTTCCTAGTAAGCAGGTCATTCTGCCAACACAACCTCTTGAGACAACTGACCACACAGGAGGTATACCATGTTCTAGTGGAGCAGGTCATTCTGCCAACACAACCTTCCTTGAGACAACTGACACGAGGGGTAACCATTTCTAGTGGAGCAGTTATTCTGCATACAACCCTTCCTTGAGACAAATAACCACAGAGGGGTACACATGTTCCTATTGAGCAGGTCATTCTGCCATACAACCCTTCCGTGAGACAAAACAAGGAGGGTAACCATGTTCCTAGTAGAGCAGGTAATTCTGCCAACACAACCTTCCTCAAGCTAAACAGGGGGTACACCATGTTCCAGTAGAGCAGTATTCTGCCAACACAACCCTTCCTCAACAATAAACAGGGGGGTACACCATGTTCCTATAGAGAAGGTCATTCTGCCAAACAACCCTTCCTTGAGACTAAACAGGGAGGTACACCATGTTCCTAATAGAGCAGGTCATTCTGCAACACAACCCTTCCTTGAAGGACAACGACACAGGAGGTACACCATGTTCCTAGTGAGCAGTCATTCTGCCAACACAACCCTTCCTTAGGACTAAACAGGGAGGTACACCATGTTCCTAGTGGAGAAACGTCATTCTGCCAACACGACCCTTCCTTAGGACTAAACAGGGAGGTACACCATGTTCCTAATAGAGCACGTATTAATCATTCCTAAGATAATCTAGTCTAAGTTGGTTCCTTTTAGTGATGGTTATCTAAAACCTCCTTGAAAAGTATAAGGCCGTTTATGGAAATCATTCTGCCAACACGACCCTTCCTTAGGACTAAACAGGGAGGTACACCATGTTCCTAGTAGAGCACGATAATCATGTCCTAAGATAATCTAGTTCTAGTTTGGTTCCTATTAGTTTGGTTATCAAATCCCTCTGAAAGTATAGGGCGTTTATTGAAATGTGAGCCAATATTACTTTAAGTTAGTTTGTAAATCCTGACCAGATACAAATAACTTATTTCCATAACACACGTTAACAGGTTGATTTATTTATAAAAATCTATAAAAATCTACTTTTGGTTTAACCCCACACGCTAATGACCACTTTGTGCCGACATGACTTATACACTTCGGTAGCCGTCTAGGTTCACACGAAAGGTTATTATAGCTTGGCCCAATTAATGGGGAATATATGTCATCACACGCGTGGAAACATTGACCGACAAACCTCCTGGCTGACGTCACGTGACAATAAAACAACAATCGATCATCGCTTCAATGTATCGGTATGTATTGGCAAGCTCTGGTTCCTATGCTAGTTTCCAACAAGCATAGGTCAAAACGTTGGCAGAAACTTCGCGAACTAGAAAGATTTTATCATCGCTGGAAAAGTCCACTGAATGGGTCGATAGGGTCCGTTAAGGACTCCGGGAAAGAGTGGACTAAGGTCCGTGTTTATGGTAAAATCTCGAACGTCAACCACTAATCCGGTATGTGAATAACAAACATGTCGAATGGGGGATTAGCTGACTTTTGAATGTTGTCTATATATATATGTCTATATATATATACAGAGTTATTCAAATCTTTTGACGTGAATACGTCTTTAAACTTGCTACCATACTGGGGCAATCCAAAAAACCTAATGATAACAAAATCGGGGGATACAGTTTGGCGTTGTAGTTTCGAATCTATCCTCTACATCCAAAATTAAATTATACCACTGGATAGCTAAAGGATCAAAGAATGCATTACTATACGCGAGAACAGTGACGCATCGCGTGAAGTGGAGGGGGAAGCACCGCCATTTTGAGGTTATTTTGCTGCGTATCGAGATTTGCAATTAGTATAACTTTTGACTCGGAGAAGCTACGATGTTCGTTTGAGTTTTAATCGTCAGCTGTCGTCAAAATCTATCGATTGTATATAAAACATTAGTTTAAAGTAGTGACAGTGAATATAATAAGGTGTTAGGATAAAAAATATTATCAAAAATCTATCTTATCATTAATAAAGTTATATTGTAACACAATAATTATTTGTTTCCTTGCTTTTATCCTAAATATTTTATTTAAAAAAATATAAGCCGTTACATAAACGTATTCACGTACAACACACGGCCGTGTCCATGACACAGCCACACCCCATTTTTTACATCCATTACTGTTTCTAGCCTATGACCTTGGCCAGATTTTTTAAATTCAAACCGCATATTTTCCATTACCGGCTTGTTAGGCCTGACGTAGCTTCATATAAAGTATGATAATATAACTTAAGCCTAGGACAGGCACAACATCCAGTTCCTGAGCAGAATTCATCACTGTGAAACGGTAAACCATCATTTAACCAATGATAAATGTTTCGGACATGCTGGGGAATTGAGCTAGGGACCCTTAGCTCAGTGGACAGACAGACACGCTGCCGGCTTAGCTAAGATGTTGGATGGTTATTCAGATATCCAGGTTAAAAATTATACAGATGGTAAAGAGGAACGAGACAAGTGTTTCCAAGTGAATGGTGACGCTACTATACTTCAAAGTTGGTACTGTATACACCTAGAGGATAGGCAAACATTCAGCACGCCACGGATACCCACCTGTCCTTCTCACACACATGACGGGGCCAGCTTAACAAAGCACCGCACTCCATTTGCTATGCTACTAAAGATTGATAAGTTGCCTACTCCCCAAGTGCATATAGCGCCAACTTTGACGTCTCAATAACTCTGCCATTTTGTCGTCGCCAACCCCAGGTTCATTGGGTGGAAATACTTATCCCCACCACCCTCTTAAAACTTGTATAGTATTTACCTAGAGATCTGAATTACCTTGTATATGGGCCCTAAAACTCCCACTCGACCTTCCCCAAGAAACTTTAAAACAACCCGCTTAGGTAGACGCATAGTCTAAGGAATCATTATCGAATTAACCTGGACTGCCGATGACAGGGTGATAGGGTGCTCGAATCTCAGTTGGATGTAGTGAGGTTTTTTTTTTTCTAAGTGGGTTCCGATTCTCTCCCCACAAAAATTCGGGTACACTTCCTCTAAATTCAACCTTCTTCATCCCTAAAACACTAGCATAATTAGTATGTATGTGTATAACCAAAACTGATATACGTGGTGCTAAAACAAAACAATAAAAAATAAATGGTACCGTGCACCACACAACTTTCTCCCTAGCTTATCTTAAAATATAGATACATATATTAAAGACTCGTAAGATTTGTGAAACAAAATAGTAGATCTATACATTGTTGTAGAAACATTACACCAAAGATCATAAATTAAATAATATGCACTGCTACTTACTTACTCTATAGCATTAGCAACTAGGAACACTGTTACAGAAAATTTGAGAAAAGAGAAAATATATTTGTCCGCCAAAGAGCATAAGAATCAAATTTATTTTCCAAGACCTGAATTAGAAAGTATATATACTTGCTTATAATAATATTTAGCACCGCGTCTTACTACCCGTTCGGTATATACGCTTTAAGTACTAATTACGTTAATGGATTTAGGAATTGGAAAGGTTGAATTAGAGGAAGTGAACCCGCATTTACGTGGAGTGAGAGTGGAAAATCATTTAGGAAAAGCCTCCGCCAGTTCCCCGACTGAGATTCGAGCCTCGATCTCCCCGTCCTCAGCAGTCGAGCTCAACACGACAATCGCGTTAGCCAACTACGCCACCGAGGAGGTTACTTGCTTATAGCTTAGAAACTATTGGTTTTATAAAAATATTATTTCAAATAAAAGATTTATATATATCTTTAATAGTAATACAGCTGCACAATGATATATTATTTTGTATCTCAAATAGTTGCGGAGAAAATATCAAACTTAGAAAATTTCCAACATGTAAGGTACCAACAAAGTCATCTTGTTTATATATACAAATTTAATCAAAATAATTAGAGCTAATTTTGAAAAAATCATTTTTTTTCTCTATTTACCCATTAATAAACTACCCTTAATTTTATAGTTAGATGTCTAATTCACAAAATCCCTCGGGGAAACCTGATTAAAACCCCAAATACAAGATTTGAGCTCAAATGCTAAAATAGTTTCATTTCTAGCCCAAGGTACAGACAAACAGTATTACGAAAAAAAATCTTTTTTTGTTTCAGGGGGTCATGAAACGTCGACATTTATCAAAATCTCAAGTTAAGATTTTTTCATGATCACATTACTTTCCCTCCGAGGTGTCGAGGGAAAGTAAAACTTTAATACAATGTTTAACTGTGCAAATGTGTAGCGTTTACTCTTAATTTCGTATAATGGTTATATCCATACGAAACTGTACTAGTTAAAATTTAACATAAGAATTAATGCCGTTTTGAAAATGGGGTACAATTCTAAACTCATTGCTTGATACCAGTCTACTTAGTCAATAATCCAGAGGAAGGGGGTATTCCGATCCCCTTAGGTACGGAAGTTTTGAAACTTTGGGAATATATATAATTCGACGCCCTGAATGAAATGTGAAAAAATTTCAAAATCCGATCGAAGCCACCGGCGCCGCCAACTTGGTAAAATGGTGCCCAATATATGTTTTTTTAAAACTCTCTCGCCTCGGATGCCCCATACGGCCAAAATGGTAATTATATAATTAAAAAGGCATTAAATTTTTACAAAATATGTCATACACATTTTTTCCTAAAATGAATAGTTTCGGTATAGCAGCCAAGTTAAGTCAAGCATTATTAAAAAATTATCAAGCATTATTTAAAAAATTCTCATTTTTCACAACTACTCATTTTATTGCAAGTTTTATAGACAAGATTTTTTTGTGTTTGGAGACAGAATTTATTTTTATATTTAAAAAGCCTCCAATTAGTAGAATTTAACTGGATAACTGGATGTAGAATACTCGTTTCCACACGTTATTTAATTTGGTATCTCCTACAGGCCTAATCCACCATTAGGATGTTTAATGCGGCGTTTTAATTTGTATCTGTTGAAGGTACAGGTTCACTGTGGTCTTCAGCGATGCTTTCTTCTGAAATTTCTTCCGTTTAGTTATCCATTTATTGTTGCATTTGGTCGTTCCCCATGATCTCCGTCATAAACACGCGTAGCCAGCCGCGATACCAGAGGCAAGAAAATGGTCTCGACCTAGATATCGATAACAGGACAGTTGTGAAAACACGCCTCCTGTTGATATGCTACGTCCACTTTCTAGAGGACTATTCCCTCCCCTAGAATAATTATTAGTTCTCTGCGCCTCTACATTCCTTCTCGGTAGAGTGTCTGCTTACTGCTGAGCTAAGGGTCTCGGATTCGATTCCTGGCATAGAGGGAAAATGTATTACTGCTGAAATGTGTGTTTCCTCTTTCAAAATGACGAATTAATGGACTGGGGGGTTGTATATTGTGTATGTTCTAGATTTAAGTTAGTTTATAAACCTTGTTGTTGATATAATCAATCGGTTCAGAAAATGCAAGTTAAATACCTTAAATAATTTAATTTAAAATGAAAGTACATTCCTGTTATAAGTGTCCCCTACCTTTCCCCCTAACCATAACGATCCTGTGGACGACCTTCTTCTGTTTCCGTGAGCAACCGTCAAACATTTGTTGATGTCATGTCGGGTGATGACCTAGCATAAGGTCTGGAAAAACTTCCGCTTTGTTTGGAATCAATAAGCGGGTTAAACGGCCTCTATCGTCCTGTACACACATACTGCAAATATCGGAATGTCACGTGTGGCTTCCGGGTTGAACTGGCCTGCCGGGGATGCTCAATATTTGATAGATCTTAACGAAAATCTATTCTTTAGTCTCGATTTATGATTTTTTTTATTATATCGAATCAATGGTATCGTTCTGATTTACGAATTGATTTCTTCAATGGATATTTCTAAAATAATCTAATCGAAAATTCAATATTAAAAAAATATAAATTGGATGCAGGATTATTTTTACTTTCTTGCTTTTTTACAGGTAGAGAAAGTAATGTAATCGTCAAAAAATTCGAGCTCATGTTTTGATGAATGTTGACGTTTTTGAATTTCGGTCTGTCTGTCTGTATCTCGGACTAGATCCTAAACTATTTAACCAATCAGGCTAAAACTTTGTACCTAGGGTGTTCATAGGGTTACCTCAAGGGTTTTTTGGAATTGGATATCTAACCCTAAAATTAAGGGTAGTTTACTGATGGGCAAAAAGAAAAAGAATTGATTTTCTCGAAATCGGCTCTAGTGACTTTGATTAAATTTCAGATAAAAAATTATAAATATTCCAAATGAAATGGCTACTCTCAATATTTCAGCAAAATGACTTTATGAGTTCCTGTTAGATGAATAAATACTCTTTTTTTTATCATATCTCCCAAACTATTTGAAATATGAAATTATTTATCATTGCAAATATGTAGATCTATTTATAATAAACATATTTTAATTGAAACATATTTTTTAAACAATAACTTTCAAGCTATACGCAAATAATATATATATATATTTTTTAACTTTTCGAACACAGGTAGAGAAAGTATTGGGACCGTAAAAAAATCCAACCCAGAATTTTGATGTATTTCGACATCTCATGACGCCCCGAACCCTAAAAAGTTGTTTTTGCAATGTCGTGTTTCTGTTTAACCCAAAATTAAGAGTAGTGTAATAAAAAGCGAAAAGAGAAAAAATCAGTTTTTCAAAATCGGCTCTAACGATTTTGATTAAAATTCGTATCTAGGCGTTGATTAAATTATAAACAAAATGGCTATTTTCATTTTCCCGTAAAAATGACTTTTAGGGTACTTTACAGAAGTGGTAATTTTCATATCTCTGTACCTATTTGAGATACTAAATAACTTATCATTGTAAGACTTTAGTACTATTAAAAATAAAAAACTTTTATTTGAAATATATTTTTATAAAACCAATAGTTTCTGAGATATCAGATATATTTAAGACAATTTTATGAGCTTAGTTGTGAAAATATACTAATGTTTTAACGCAATAATTCTCTAATGCCATAGATAAACAAATAAGTAAGTCTCTCATGAAGTTTATGTTGCTTTTCCTTAAACTCCTTAAGGGAAATGTTTGTACAGCACAGGGGTCCTGGATCCAGGATTTTCGTGAGAGGGGGGGGGGGGGATCTCAAGAAATTTTGACATAAAAATACTTCAAAATTTTAGAGTAAATCTTCAAGTGATTTTTCAGTATAACGCTAAACTTGAGAATAATTCTATAATTAAGGGTATAGCTCGAAATTTGCTATTAGTATTGAAATTAATTAAAAGCAAATAATAAAAACATCAACAAATGGTGATTATTAAGAGGAAAATAAATTTAAATATTATAACTATTATTATGTGTAAATAGTTGTTTTTTTTAGCTATTCAATCAATTTTATAAAATAGATGGAATTATTCAGATTTCCAACAATCGAACTTTAACTCCACTCACCTCTGACAAGACATCTTGTGAATGTGGGAATGCCAGGCCACCACCATGGTTCAGATTCCACGTTAAACTGTATGTCCTCCATTTCATCTCACAATCACCCTACCATTACACATTAGCATAAGTGCGTATAAACCAAACGGGTAGTAAGACGCGGTGCTAATAATAATAATAATTTAACTCCACTCTATCGTATTAGTTATTTCTCATTCTAAATAGACATTTTACCATAAAGCCATTCTAACACGTTGTTTGCGTTGTATTATTCAAAGATTTTGTTTAAAGCACGTTATTTAAAATAAATTATTTTAAAGATCTTTATTTATTATTAATTATTGAAAGAGTAATAATAAAAATGATAAAATAAATTTAAACCTAAACAATATTTAAACAAAAAGATGAGAGGCGCGCAACCTAAATTTGGATAGGTTCATTAATGCCTATTTTCATCATTTTAATACTTAATATGATCGTATTGAGTATTTATATTAATTACCGCATACTGATCATTTAATAATATTACCGATAACAATTTAAAAAAAGTGAAATCTGGTTAGTGAAATAGTATTAAGTGACAGTAAAACTAGCAGGTACTTTAACATTAATTTAATCGGTTTAATTTTTTGAAGGGAGCGTGTGCCCCCCACCCCCCTTCCTGGATTCGCCCTGGTACAGCAATTATCAATCTCTCTCATTTTAGATTAAATAGTCAATAATTACCTATTTTATTGGTAAATATTTATAAAAGAGAAATTTAGTAGCAATTCGATAACCATAAGATGTGGGTCCTCTGATAAAGTGACAAAATTTTAACCAGAAATCAAAATTTCAATACGAAGTGTTGACCCTTGGGGACCCAATATCTATATTCTTTATTAGTCCAAATATACAAATAAATCAAGACGTTAATTCTTTAAAAATAAAATTATAAAATTTAAAACCGTGAGTCCAAAAATGTTTTTTGTATGTAGAGCGTAAGAAGATTATATTACAAATTTTAAAAAAAACTTCATTTTTAAACAATAGAGCGAGAAAGTACCTGTGAGGTTACATACCGTTTATTTGTATTATTATTATTATTATTATTATTATTATTATTATCATCATCATCATCATCATCATTAATATTAAGAACATTTTGAATCCGACGTTTGCAATGCTGGGCCACAAAAGAGTATATCGTTAATTTTATGATCCATAATTTATTTATATCTTAGGTGCATAGTTAGGATTAAAGAGTTTTCTGATGGCCGGCCAATACCATCTGATATACTAAGTAATATTACAATTAATTAAAATAACTAGTAACTGGTCACATTGTATTGACCATTTGTTGTACCAAAGCTTTTTTATAATTTGATAACAATAATTGAATGTTATCTTAGGCTTAATTTACAACCAGTGGCGGCTCGTACATAAAATTAGTGAGGGTGCTGCTAAAGAAAATGTTTAACCTTTGTTTTAAAATTCTGTAAAAGGAAAAAAACATGAATGAAAAGAAAATTTATTCAGGAATTTGATAAAATCTTTTAAAAAAATACTTATTTAATTACTTTAACTTAAATTGTTACAGTTAAGCTTGATCTATTTATTTTAAAATTAAATCCATTCTTTTTGTTTTAATTTGCGCAAAAATTTCAATAATTTTCTCCTTGATCTCTGGATGATAATTGAGGACATTTTTCTCCATTGAAAGTACTTTAAGCGAATTTAGTCTTTCTGTTAAATAAAATAACTGAAAAAAATGAATCAAATAGAATAGCTGTAAGCAGAATAATAATCTAACTATACACTCTTCTACACTTTATCACATTCAAGAATATGGTACACGGTTTTTAAGCACAACACACGCTGAGTGAAAAAAACTTCCTTCCATCATCACGCCAGAGCCGGCACTGCGAGAGTAACAGTGCTCTTTCTACCTGGAGTCCCACCTTTCAACCCACCGCCTCCTATGTGCGCATGCGCACAACAGTCAAACACCACGTTTCTGGCACTGTGTAGCGCACAGTTCCATACAAAGATTTTTGTATATTTTTCATAAACTGGGGGATGGCTACTGAAGTACTGACATTAAGCTTAAGGAATATATATTGTACTACAAAAATAAAGAAAGAATTAAAGAAAAAAGGACTCATTATATTAAATGTTATCAATAATATCAAGTGGAAATAGGGGGTGCTGCAGTTCCGCAGCGCCTATATACGAGCCGCCACTGTTAACAATAAAACAACCTATTTACACGATTATCGCTACTCACCCCAACCCATGGGCCTACTTGTCATGATGGTTTAGTGGGATGGGTTAGGCAGCGGCAAATAACTCTGGGGTTCGTTTTTATCTTGCCTATTGAGATATATTAGTTACCATAAGAGTGTATAAATGTGTTGTAGGTTCTAGAAAAAGTTGAAAAAGTCTGGGAGAAAAAAGGTCCTCGCTCTGCCAATGTCCCTACTCAGTAGTTCTTCACCCTGACCTAACTTCGTTGTTACAGTTCTGAGTAGTGTAAAACACACGGTTGCTCGACTATGCGCGGTTGTTATATAACTCTGACTTTCAATGTGGTTTTGGGATTGGATGGACTCGGCTCCCTCCTCAGTACTGAACAGGGACTCAAACTCTAGGATATTCTCCCCATAAGTTGCTGTTACTCGGTAGCTGAATATGTAAAGCACTTTTAAGTAACCCCTTAACAACTGGTGTCCTCCCTCTTTTTGAAAAGGTCTAAGACTAAATGTTATATACCACCTTTATCCCCAAAGATAAATTTTTATACCAATACACTGGGGTTTGCTAGTTGACAAAAATATCTCGGTTTTATACAAATATGACTTGATACATGTACACACAGGGGCTCATACACGAGTAGGGGTCCAGCGTGTCCTGAATCTCCCCTCCCCTCCTAGCCTATAGATAAAATATTAAATAAAAAGCAGTGCTTTAAAATAACCCAATGTCTCAATACAGTCTGTGTATATAGAGCTTCATTAAGTGATTTGTTCAAAGTATGAGTCGTATACGAATAATGGATTGGATTGACTATTAACCTGTAACTTCTTTACTTTGGACACCCCCCTCCCCCTAAGAAGAATTTTTGTGTGTGGCCCTGCTTACACAAATGCTGATGTGAAACAATTGACAGTAACGATTGCTTAGGCTTACGTCAGCCTTGCATGCTTTTGATTACTAAAGTCTGCAAGCCATGACTCTATAATGATAGTTTACTTGGCTATCAGCAGTTGATTAAATCAAGCATGATAGAAAAATATAGCGATATTTAATGGGCTCGATGTTGATTGTTTTTTTAATATATGCCCATTAATGTGTAAATATGATTAAAGCCACTTATTTTTATTAAATCGTTTAATCGATCTTCCCAAGATCTATTCGGTGCACTCAACCTTTTCGACTGAATTCATATACGACCTCTTGATCTAAAGATAGATCCAGAGAGTCGATTCAAGGCCTATGAATCGAGAATCCCTAGCCAAGGCAGGAGGGGGGACTGACTGTCGTCTGATTTTTATTGGGACTTATCTGGACAGAAATCACTCACCACTAAAAGTTCTACTCGCGTTCTGACGTCATTTGTTGGTAAAATGACTCTGCACATTTCTCTTAACAAGTAAATTTTGACACTACAAATATATCAACATCACCCGTTTCAGTGGTCGAATGATCTGAGGCGTCACTTACATATTCGAATGGAATATCGATTACGGGGATATTGTAATTCGAAACCCATCTGGTGTATTGAAGGAATTTTTTTCTAAATAGTTTACCACTTAACCTTCACGAAAATGCACGTTAATTTCCTCTAAATTGTATTTCTTCATTCCTAAGCCATTAGTATAAAAATGTGGATAGCCCTAACGATGTAGTAAGACTCATTCAAGCAAAATAAACATTGATTACTTACTCTTTGGCATTAGGAACTCGAAAATTCCTGGCTGCACTTACAAAACTATGCCACCTATCCCTATATTGAGCTAATTCTATCCAGTTCACCTCATTACACCCTATCCCTATCTTGAACTAGTTCTATCCAGTACAACCCCATTACACCCTATCCATATCTTGAGCTATTTCTATCCAGTCCACCTCATTACACCCTATCCCTATCTTAAGATAGTTCTATACAGTCCACCTCACTACACCCTATCCCTATTTTAAGATAGTTCTATCCAATCCGCCTCACTACACCCTATCCCTATCTTAAGATAGTTCTACCCAGTACACCTCATTACACCCTATCATATCTTGAGTAGTTCTATCCAGTCCACCTCATTACACCCTATCCCTATCTTAAGATAGTTCTATACAGTCCACCTCACTACACCTTATCCCTATCTTAAGATAGTTCTATACAGTCCACCTCATTACACCCTATCCCTATCTTAAGATAGTTCTACCCAGTCCACCTCACTACACCCTATCTCTTTCAGGTAAGTTCTAATATTATCCTTCAATCTGCGTCTAGGTCTTCCCAACGGTGTCTTCCCATTAGGCTTACCAGTCAATACTCTGAATACGGTTCCATTCATGCTGCATGTCCAGCCCACCGTAATCTGCGGAATTACATTACCCTGAAATGTCTGGTCAAGAGACCCCTAGATATTACAGTTAGTTATATTATTTTATATATTCGAAAATTATATTTAAATTTTATAGTTATAAGGAAAAATTGTGTTAAATCATTAATGGGAGGAAAAGAGGATTGGAATTCATCCAGATCCACTTTTTTCTAAGTCAAGCTGACGCTGACATAATTCCCTCTACCGGTGGCATTTGGAGTTAGCCATCGTTTAAAATTCTAGAGAGTAACCCAAGGTACTCCTCGAGGCGTAATGAAAATTTCATCCAGCTATTAAAGTCAAATGATATTGATTACCAATTTTAGTGAAATGGGAACGGAAAGCTACTACATGCGGTGAGAATTTATGGGCTCTCGTAACCCTCCCTCCCCACCCCACAAGCCTCACCCTCCTCCTTTGCGCCATGCCCTTGAAGCACGAGATATTTTCTAGGTTTGAACATACGACCTCCAACACGCTCCTGGTATGCCTCACACGTATGAACTGGCCCCGCTCGATACATAATCTGATATACATTTGGTTCGTCCCATTTGCTCCAGTATTAATTGTTAGTTTTTTTCTCTTTTTTTTCTTTTCCCACGGCAGGCTTAACACATTCCAGTTATTTGCTATCTCTCTCATGTTTAGATATGTTATGCACAATATAATGGCATGTGAATATTTGTGTGTGTGGAATGATTGGGTGACTAAATGTTTCTTTTCTCTCTCTCTCTCTCTCTCTCACTCTCTCACTCTCTCTCTCTTCTCTCTTTCTCTCTCTTTCTACCCTATATTTAGTTATACTATCATCAGTTATCCTATTTTATTACGTTCATAAATGTACAATTATTTATGTGGGCAATAGATTTTAGTTATTATTGTTATCGTACAAATCTTATGAACTAGTGTTTTAGCACATAAGTATTAAACTTATGTTTTTAATTATTAAATGGGTTAAGTGTCATTAAAGGCAATGGCCTTAACCTGGCCCAAATAAACACGATATTATTATTATTATTATTATTATTATTATTATTATTATATTGTAAACTATAGTCCCATGCAAATAGGAAGAACCTTATAGAAAAAAAAAATTTATCACCGCGTCTTACTACCCGTTCGGGCTATACGCTTAAGTACTAATTACACCAATGGATTAAGAATTGGGAAGGTTGAATTTTAGTGGAAGTGAGCTCGCATTTGCGTGAAGGGAAAGTGGAAAACCATTTAGGACCCCGCCCCCCCCCCCTAGTTCAGCTGACCGAGATTCGAACCTCGATCTCCCCGTCCTCAGCAGTCGAGCTCAACACGACTGGCGCGTTAGCTAACTACGCCACTGAGGCGGGTTTTAGAAAATATTAACTTTAGATCCCGGTTAGGTCTACTAGGATGTTTTTCCCTATATGGTTTTCCCCCTCTCCTTCCAAGCAAATGCGGGTAGATTATCTATTAAATGCTTTCTTCTTCATCGCTTCCCCATTAGAGTAATTATCATCTATATGTGTATAACCTAAACCGGTAGTAAGACACGGTGATAAAATAAGATTGTGTTATTTATAGGTAAATATTTATGATTGTAAGCTCAATCTTGGTGGTCTTAGGGAAAAGCGCTCGCCTCATGGACACGATGTTTGTGGGGTCAAGCCCAGCCGGGGTCAACGGATTTTTCTTGAGCGATACAGATCCGTAGCACAACTTCCTTCGGAGAGCAAGTAAAGCCGTTGATTTGATATGGATTGTGTGTGGCATGAAAAAGAACCCTGGAAGGTATGTGAAAATACCTTTCCTGGTTAAATTGGTATGCCCTTTCGCTCTCATTCATAGAAATTCTTGTATGAAGATATAATCATTTGGTTAAAGACATTCACGTTAAGAACCTCAAATAATAAATAAATCTATCAAACATGACGGTTGCAGATCACATGTTTTAACTTATCAATACGTAAAAGTAGATCTATTAACTTTTCTAGATGTCAAAAAAGATTCTTGCTATGAAAATTGAATTATATCTTTCTTTTTACCCGTTATATATAATTTTTTTAAGAATATTTAAGGAGGCTTGAATATTGGCCTGAGAGGTTTCTAGATTTTAAAAATTATACTTTAGTCTTTTTATAGCGGTTAAAATATTTGTTAATGACATTGCTTACGTGGTGAATATGAAGGTATTTTGCTATACGGGTTTCATCTTAACTTGACTCACATAGCCACGCTAACCATTAACACACTTAGACCTATGAACGAAATAGAAAGAGAGGGAAGAAAATGAGCAGTTCACATTGCGAGGCCTCTTGTTTACCTTATGATAGCACTTCCCCTTTTCCTCTGACGAGAATATACACTCAGTTTACTATTTATCTCTAAATTTCACCGAATAAATCATAAATACACTAACCATGGAAATACTATCTTAACTTGTCGTTAAGTCACGCGTAAGCAACATCCTTCAAACGTCTTAAAAATAAATAAAATATTAGTCCATACAAAGACTTTAATTTTCTTCACAATAGTTCTAGAATATTTGTCAAGGGTGTCCTGGAATTTAATTACAAATTTTTCTCTTTACTTAAAAAGTTTATTGTCAAATGCCGCTATGCTTATGACAGATATTAAACAACTGTGAACCATGGGAAGAAAATAAAACTCGTATGTTTTTATGGATGCGATATTTGATTTAGTTTGACCAAATAATGTTTTTCTATAAAAATGGCAAAAACACTTACCTTTTCTTGCCTTCTCTGCGTCCCCATCTTAAAAAATAACAATATAAAATTAGCAAAAAGGTAAATTTTGGTCACGAAAAAATATATGCTTATTTTTTAAAAGGCCCTTTCTTTGAAAATTGGGCTTTAAATGATAATTGAGTTTTGAATTGGTGGATCTGTTGCTTTTTTCAAGTATTATCTCTTCCTACATATTGTAGTGTTTAGAACACTAATTTGCAACAATATTCATCTTGAGTCAGAGATGTTGCCAGGAATTTTTTTACTACAATTTAAAGTAGAATGAACACTGATTTTATTTGCTAAGACTGGGTTTACATTCATACAAAACGCATAACTAATGAGTAATAATAAATAATGCGTATAGTGCGAAAAAATGTAAATGCATTATTTTCAATGATTTCATGGAATAATCAAGACATAATGAATATTCAATAGTGCACAACATGTAAAATGTATTTAACTTTAATTTCTGATTCGCCATGCATGTATTTAGGCTTAGACTGCCAGTAGATTGAGACATATCAGCCAATGAAAATGCGAGGAGAAGCTCTAGCTAATTAAACGATAATGTATTGTACACACCAGACTGAAAATGTATTCCATTCATGTTTGAAATACCTTGTAACCACATTTGTTTGTTATTAACGCCCTGTCTTTGTTTTAAGGTCAATGACTATGGTATGATTGAAAATAAAGGGTAAATACTACTTGTTTTATTATGTCATCGAATCATAATACTAAAGTCATAGGTAAAATCAGAACCAAATAAAATTTCAATTTTATTTTAATAGTACAGACACCAGTCTGATACCTTATCTCAGTCAATAGCTAAGGGTACTGGGTTCGATTCCTGGCATGATCGAAATATTTATAATTGGTAAAATGTTGGTTTACTCTTTTACAGTGATGAATTAATGGACGGGGACTGGATGTTGTGCTTGCCATAATCTTAAGTTAGATTATAAAGCATATGAAGCTACGATAGGCCTAGCAAGCCGTTGGTGGGAAATATATGGCTTGAATAAAAAATTGACCCAGGCCACAGGCTGGAAACAGTAATAGATGTAAAAAAAAAGTACATACATCAATTGAATTACCAATAATAATTGTATATTCCAAAAGATACTATTTGATGAATGTTGTTTTTCAAATTAATCCATAAATGAACTATTTTTTAAAGGCCTTATCTAGTAAAGCAGAGAGGATAAGTCAATTTCTATTAACAAATACTGGTGACCTGGTGGTCTAGGGGTAAGGTGTCAGACTTCTATGCCGGCGGCCGGGTTCAATCCTTGGTCCCGGCAAAGATTTATCTGATTACCAAACCCTTCCTTCACCTCTGACAAGACATCTTGTGAATGTGAGGAATGCCAGGTCTCCACCGTGGTTCGGATTCCACGTTAAACTGTAAGTCATTCATTTCATCTCACAATCACCCTACCATTACACATTAGCGTAAGTGCGTATAACCCGAACGGGTAGTAAGACGCGGTGCTAATAATAATAATAATAATTAACAAATACAATTGAATTGAGACTCAATTTTGTGGCCACATGGTCCAAGGCATCACTCTCGCAGTAGACTATATTGGCGATGACGGGGAGACCGTGGTTCAATCACAGTCGGTTGAACTGAGACTGGATTTTTCTTAAATGGTTTCCCTCTCTTTCTCTCTCTCCACGCAAATGTGGGTACACTTCTTCTGAACTCCACCTTCCTAATCTTTAACTCACTAACGTAACTAGTTTTTTATAGCACCACGTCTCACTACCCGTTCGATTAATACATTAATGTACTAATTATACTGATGGTTTTAGGGAAGTTATATTTATAGGAAGTGTACAGGCATTTGCGTGGAGGGAGAGTGGTAAATCATTTTGGGAAAATCACCCTCAGTACACCCGACCGAGATTCGAACCTCAATCTCCTCACCACCGACAGTCTAGCCTACTGCGAGAGTAGCGCGTTAGACCATGCACTGTACGTTGCTGGTTCACATAATCTTATCACATCAGTAAATATAGGTAAAATATTTGATATGAGCTGAATGAAGCCAACTAACTTAGTCGGGAGTCCAATTTTAAGAAATTCACAGAATATTTGCTGGAGTCTAAAGGGGAAAACCAGTGTGTCATTAAATTTTCTCGTTAAGGTCAGCCAGGCTATGAGCTAAAAGTCACGCAATATGTTTGTTACGTCATCTGATTTTTGTAAAAGTTTCATTTAATAATTGCGTTCATCAAATAGAAACTGTATGCGAACTATAGTTCTTAATTAATATGTTTTAAAAATTAGCAATTTTATAAATAAATAACAGTAGTAAAATAATTTGTACTATTTAAAATTGACATTTCTTAACTGCTTCTGCCATTTTGTTTATTTTCTCACGTAGATCAAGTATTGTAATCGTAAACATTTACTGCCCTGAGAATAGGATGGCTTATGGCGTATGCGTGCATGTCCCACTTTGTGCCCCTATTTCGCTGCGATTTTATTATATTACGTACTTAGCACCGAGTCTTACTACCCGTTTGGGTTATACGCTTTAAGTACTAATTACGCTAATGGATTAGGAATTAAGAAGTTTGAATTTAGAGGAAGTGAACCCATATCTGTGTGGAGGGAAATTGAAAAACTATTTAGGAAAACCACCCCCAGTTCACCCGACCGAGATTCGAACCTCGATCTCCCCGTCCTCGCCAGTCAAGCTCAACAGGAAACTATCGTGCTAGCGAACTATGCCACCGAGGTGGGTGATTTTAGTATAATTTCTTGAATTTATAAAAAGCTGATCGACCATTGTGATGTTCATCACGCCATGCTCTTCTGAGACGTAGATTCTAAAGATATTCGAATATCATAATGTTTCGTTTAAAACACTTTTTATTATACATTTATTTATATCTAGTTCCAAAAATATTCAATTATGTTTAAATAACATATCACGCCATTTTATATCAGGATTACGTGGATAAATTTAGATACCGTCAAACTACGTCCACACGAGTTAAATTTTCGGCACTGAGTGAAGATGGTCACTCTTTGTCAGGACTTCCCGCCGAACAAAGATTATGACGTCATTATGGAAAGTTTTTTATAAACTGACAACAGCAAAAATTAGTACCATTAAATAAACACAGCACCAGTGTGGTGTTGTCACCAAATTGAATTATGTAAAGAGGGTTTTATATTAAATAATACAAAATGGCTGAATAGATATATATAGAAAATTGTATCGAAAATAAAATCAATATTTAAATTTGGAAGAATATGAAATATAAAAATGAGGATCATTACATATTGTTGAAGTGTTATGTTCATTCTAACTCAACAAAGTTATTCTTATATTATTATATTTGTACCTGTGGGTACGGTAAAAAGGGTTCACTGGATTCGGTTAAAACTCGATTTTAAATGCTATATGGATTATGCCTAAAGTTGAAATCGTGCATTTTATTTTAGTTATAAAAGTAATTATAGTTTACTGAGGAATGAAAGCAGCCTTTCATAACTGCAAAAAAGGTGAACCCACATTTCACCAGTGATAAATTGGTCGGCCATGCTGGGGATTGAACCCGGAACGGGGTAGCATCACGTCTTACTATCCGTTCGGGCTATAAATCCTGTGTATGTTTTTAACTTTAGTTAATTTTTTAGCACCATGTCTTTCTACCTGTTCAGGTTATACGCATACATACTAATTACGCTAATGAGTTAGGAATCAGAAAGGTTGAATTCAGAGGAAGTGTACCCGCATTTATGTGGAAGAAGAGTGGAAAATCATTTTGTTACAGTACACCCGACCGGGATTTAAACTCCGATCTCTCTGTCATCTGCAGTTTAGTTTAACACGAGAGTGACACCTTAGACCATGCGGCCACCGAAGTAGGTTTTAGTTAGCTTATAAGTCGTGTGCTGATATAATCAGTCGGTTCGAAAGCTGTATTTTGTAAACCAAAAATATTCCCCAACATCACGCCAAGTAATTCTCGCTAATGTATTCGGTTTGTATCGATCCTGGAAGACACTTTGGACTGTACATTGGGAGTAATTTCATTCAGGGGTTTTACAGTAGCGCTAAGGTCTAATATTGTATCTCCAAACCCGTGAGATAGGGCTTTATGGACATCTTTATTTATATTAAATATCGAACAGGGTGGATGACACGTCAGTGACCTGGGCCTGAGCAATAAACTGTTGTTACCTAGGTCATTATTTTAATATATTCGTACTCGATAGTTCCAGCTAGAGCTATCAGCGACATTTAACAGCGGCATGTTCAGCACGTGGATAGAGACGTTACTCTAGTCTCGACAGGTTTGCCGAATACTAGGCCATGGGTTCGAATGCCAGCCGGATGTAAAGAGGTAGTTTTCCTAAAGTGTTTTTCCACCCTCACGCAATAATTATTCTCCAATGCCATAGAGTAATTAAATATAAGTAAGTCTCTAAAAGTTTATATTGTTTTTCCTTAAACCTCTTAGGATAAATGTTTGTACAACAATGATCTATCTCCATTTTAGACTCAATAGTCAATATTTACATTTTTTTATTGGTCAAAATGAATAAATGAGGAATTTAATAGCAATGCAATAGCATGAAGTTTTGCAACACCTTGTAAAATGTCGACAATTATAACAGGAAGTTGAAATTTTAATAAGAGGTGTTGACCCTTGTGGACTCAATATTGATCTTTTTTATCGGTACAAACATACAAATGAGGACATAAATTCTTTAAAAATAAAATTTTAAAAATTTAAAACTGGGACTCAAAAACTGTTTTACACAAGTATAGTGCAATTTATGCTTGGGTTTGCTGGAGTATATTATTTCGTTTCACATATATTACGAGTTTTGAGTAAATATCTCTATTTTCAAACAATAGAGCGAAAAAGTCAGTGTGGAGCTTCGTACCATTTTTTTTTTAAATATTTTATCAATAGCTTTTCATTCTCTTTCTAGGCCATTCCTGTTGGATTTATTGAAATTTAACCTCCTAATCTTGTGGTCTCCTTGTATTATTTAGAGTAGGTTGAAATCCCAAATGAAAAGTAGGACTAGTGGCACTAAACATCTATCTGACATTAGGGAACAGGATATAGAGGGTGATATTTTAAGCAAACGCGTAATGACTTGAAGTCCGACACCATAGCTCAGGTGGTAGCCTGTCTGTCTACTGAACTTAAGGTCCCGGGTTTAATTCCCAGCATGGCCGAAAAATTTATCATCGGTGAAATGTGGGTTTACCTTTTCACATTGATAAATTAACGACTGAGTACTGGATGTTGTGCTTTTTGTATTATATGTCATATGAAGCTACGACAGACCTCCTCTCTTTTAAAAACCACGTACGTGTGCTACCACCCATTCAGGAGGGGTAGTGATGAGAAAGGTAGAAAAGGTAGAAAATAAAGGCAGGTGTACGCGCATTCACGTGGAGGAAGAGTGTGAAACCAATTATGAAATATCAGCCTTAGTACAGTTGGTTTGTATTCGAACCCCCTGACCTCCCAGTCATTTTCAAACCATAAACACAGGAATGACGCCTTTTTCCGCGTGTCCATCGGTGCGGATAGTATTTTATTAAAAGCAGAACATTATTATTATTATTATTATTATTATTATTGTTATTATTAGCACCGCGTCTTACTACCCGTTCGGGTTATACGCACTTACGCTAAAGTGTAATGGTAGGGTGATTGTGAGATGAAATGAAGGACCTACAGTTTAACGTGGAATCCGAACCACGGTGGAGGCCTGGCATTCCCCACATTCACAAGATGTCTTTTCAGAGGTGAAGGAAGGGTTTGGTAATCAGATAAATCTGTGCCAAGACCGAGAAAAAAGCAGAACATTGTATGTGGCGTAAATTAACACCTGCTGGGGCTGAATGTTCTATCTAATATGGTTCATTTCAATGGTTAGAGTATGTCCACATTGGTGGTCACACAGTCTAATGCGTCAAGCTCGCAATAGGCTGCACTGCCAGTGACGGGAGGTGCAAGGTTCTAATCTCGGCTGAGTGAACTGGGCTAGTTATTCAAATGTGACTTGTCACTATAATTTTACCGTCCATACTTCAAATTAATGCGGGTGCACTTCTTTAATTGGATCCTCCCAGTCCCTACCACTAGTGCTGTTAGAACGTTAACGATGAATATAAAGAAAATGCTTTATCATTCGCTTTAAAGATATGAGGAACTATATTGTAGAAATGCGTCCCGTTGGACACGTGGACTAAATATCAGGTTCGTCTAGTCCAGTTTTCAGGTGTCGGAGGGGTTGGGATTTGAATCCCGGTCGGGTGTGCTGGATGTATAGTTTTCCTAAAATGTTTTCCCACCCTTCCTCCACGTAAATGCAGGTTAACTTCCTATAGATTATATTTTCCTTATCTCTACTCGATTAGTTCCGTTAAATGCGTTTTACCGGGATGGGTAGTAAGAGGAAATGATATTATTATATTATTATTATTATTATTATTATTATTATTATTATCATCACCGCGTCTTACTACCCGTTCGGGTTATACGCACTTACGCTAATGTGTAATGGTAGGGTGATTGTGAGATGAAATGGAGGACCTACAGTTTAACGTGGAATCTGAACCACGGTGGAGGCCTGGCATTCCCCACATTCACAAGATGTCTTGTCAGAGGTGAAAGAAGGGTTTGGAAATCAGATAAATCTGTGCCGGGACCGAGGATTGAACCCCGGCCGCAAGCACAGAAGTCTGACACCTTACCCCTAGATCACCAGGTCACCAGGAAGTGATGTAAATTACTTCCTTTTATGTATAGGGTGTTCGGAAACTCATAGCCCAAAGTGCACATATAGTTTGTTTGAACCAAAAGTAATACAAAATCCCAGTACAAATACATCCAGAAAACTATGCTAATACCATTAAATTGTGTTCAAAGCTTCGGCGTACAACGCCGGGATAGCAAAGCTGTGCAAGCATGCGTGTACAACAGGTTGCATAAGGTTCAGGTGCGTGGTACAACACACCTTGACATCTTGGAGCACAGTAGCAGAACAAACCACAAATCATAGTAAACAACAAACCAGCCCATCTAGAAATGGGAATACGTTATGAGGGTCATCATTAACGATCCTATATATAATACAGAAAATGCTTTCCATTACTACATGTGCAGTGCCATGCGCCTAGCTCCTATGCAACCTGTTGTACACGCATGATTGCACAGTTTGCTCTCCCGGGGCTGTACGCCGAAACTTTGGTCACAATTTAATGGTATTAGAATAGTTTCCCGGATGTAAGAGTATAGGGATTTTATAATACTTTTGGTTCAAACAAGCTATATGTGCAATTTAGGCTATGAGTTTCCGAACATCTTGTGTATATATAAATACATTATAATAAATAATTTTTTTTTGTATATATTATATGTATATGTTTATATATTATATGTAATATATAATATATATATATTATATGTATATATATATATGCCTAATACAAGTACTCAATTGTAATGAGCCCGGAGGGTAGCAAACCAAGGCCCTCTGGATAAAAGCCAAGTGTAGTCTTGCTGTTAATACTTATACCATTTACATTATGTGTGGCCTTTCGTGGTCTTGTAAGTTAGAATATTTAAACTTTTATTGTCACCCACGTGTTCCCGTGAAAACGCCTGACATTACTGTATAGTAGGCAACACTAAGTGACGGACAAGACAGGAGGGTTGCATATTTCATAAACGCATCCACTGGTCGGTTTCCCACTCCTTAGAAACTAAATGTCATTATCGCTGTACAATATACATTTCAGAAGGGACGAGGGGTTTAGTTAAAACGCTAGCTTCTTTTCGTCTTGTTTTTAATACGGGTGTAAAATATTAAATCAGAATTACATATAATTAGTGGTCAATTATTGGTTAGATATCATGAAATAGTTATTACTTTAAAAATAAATAGTGAAGTGTTAAATATTTTACACTATTTTTATACCTAAATGCACGTTATGATCACAGTTTTATAGTATGGTTTGACTTAAAAATTAACTTAAATTAGGATAGCAACACTTTATACTAAAACATTTAAACTTTACGAAGGAATTCTATTGCCTGTATATTAGGGTGAGTTCATTCACAGATACTGATTTATTTTAGTCATCAACCAGTATAAATTCATGGTCCATTACACTTGAAGTAGACCTCTATAAGGGTCACTTCTATAACCATCGACTCCTTGGTGTAGTGATCAGTGCATCTGGCTACGAGCCTAAAGATCCTTGGCTCAATTCCCCGCTGGTACCTCGGGTATTTTTCCCGAAAGGGGAATTACCTCAACGGTCAACCTGATTTGGTTACTTAGGCTTAAGTTAGGTTTAAGTTTTTCCACTGGTTCCACACCCTCATACTCACTATCATCATCTCATTTCACCGGAACATGGAAAGAGCCTCCACGAAAAGAATGTGTGACTAGTGCATTCGGATGTCACACGGACAACAGCACATTATTACTGTCTAATCCTTTTACAAACGATGTAGCCCAGACGTGCAATATTATTATATAACTAATAAATCATCTATATAAATACTATTTAGTTCTATAACTAATAAATACCACTATAACCAATTGGCCACCTATATTACCAATAACACCACTGTATAACCAATAAACTACATAAATAACCATTAACTAATACACACCAATATACCTAACCAAGCCCCTCTTAAGTTTCTATATTCCCAATAATTCCTCTATAAGCATTAACATCACTTCTTTAACTTCTTAGCCACATATATAACCATTCAATCACATCTAGAGTCACTCAACCCCCTCTATAACAACTCAGAAACCTGTCTTAACTCAACTAAACCTTTAACCAATCATAAATATTGCTAACCCCTCTTACCACTCACTCACTTATCTAACCATCTAGTCCCCTTTTTAACTGTTTTTAACTGTACCTCTACTCAATCCTCTCTCTAACCAATCAACTATTTATACATCCTCTCAATCACTTTTATAACAAATAAACAATTCGTATACCTCCTTAATCACTTCCATAGCCACTCATTAGCATATTTAACCATTCAACCCTATTTATAACCAGCCAACTTCATCTTTATACACTTAGCCAATTCTCTATCTAGCCACGGAACTAATACTCTAAATAGTTAATAATTGGATAAAGGCGCCACTCAGAATAAAACCAGAGTCCCTTAGAATTGTGATGGTTTTGTATCTTTAGGGTTAAAACTGAATACAACCAATTAAATGAACCGCTTCTGTGGCTTCGCGGTCTAACGCGCTACTCTTGCAGTAGATTAGACTGCCGATGAAGGGGAGACACAATTTCTAATCTCGGTCAGGTGTACTGAGGGTGATGTTTCAAAAATTTGTTTACCACGCAAATGCGGGTATACTTCCTAATAATATAACCTTCCTAATCCTAAAACCATTAACGTGATTAGTACATAAGCGTATAAACTAAACGGATAGTAAGAAGTGGTGCTAAAAAAACTAATGAGCACATTAAGAAGGATTGATTCATAAGTCATTCTAATTACTTGGATTCAATGAAGTAGGAAAATTGTGAGCCAATTGAGTTTGCCATTTATCAAAATTACCTGCTTGGATAAAAAAAATGTGTGTTTTAAAAATCTACATTTTAAAAAATCAACAAATTCGCCTACCTCAAAATAGTTTAAAAAGTTCAAGGCCACTGTCAAGTGGACCTTCAAATTCAATGACATGTAAAAACTCGAAAATAATTCGATAGTTTTTGTGCACCGGATGTTATTTATTCTGCACTCCATCACCCCCTGTGACTTTCATATTTATTACCTTGGCGGGTGGTCAGAGACTTGGAACCTCCAAACCATCCATCAAGTTCTTGTCAACAATACCCTTTTCACTGCACACAACACCAACTTGGTACAAGTCAACAATTAGAAGAACATTTAAAGAAGAAAAAAAAATGTTTCAAGGGAATACTTCAGCAAGAGTTCATTCATACTTAGTCTTTGTAATCAATAGTTCATCATTTATTCACAAGGAGAGAGTTCAAAAAATATATGTTATGACACAATCTACGTGATTTTTCATATAGTCTAGTTGGTCAACATTTAAAAAGAAGAATTCATTAGTATACTTCTTTTAATAAGTTTTCACATAAAAATAAAAATTATTTTAATAATCATATGAAGTGGATTTAATATATACATTTTGAAAATTTTGTTATATCCGTTTTTTAACCATTACAAATAATTGAAAATCAGGCATCAATAACTACCCTCAAATTATATTTTCAGGAAAACGAATACACACATATTTATTATGTAAAACACTCCGTAAATACTCATTTTTAACAAAAGTGTTAATGCCACTTTCAAAAAAATTTAAATTTAAATTAAAAGTTTTCGGTGAAAAACTCTTGCACGAGTACCCTTCCCTAAAAACTAAAACACAAAATTATTTTGCATGTCATTCCTTCCCTTGATATCTATTTTAAACAAGATAGTTAAAACATTTTCGAAAATATTATAATTTTAAATAATCAATCATCAGTAAAATACTCTTAGTTTTAATAAGAACAAACTCTCTGAGGTGTGAACATATATATCTAAATATAAAGTTGACCAGAGTGGTCTTGGGGTAAAGTGCTCGCCTCCGGACCCGATGTTCGTGGGTTCAACCCCAACGGGTTTGATGTATTATTCTTGAGCGATAAAAATCCGTAGCACAACTTGCTTCAGAGGGGTCGGTCCCTTGTTGATTGTGGCATGTAAAATCACCCTGGAAGGTTTGTGGAAAATACCCTTTCTCTGGAAAATTGGTAGGCCCTTTTACTCTTGCTCATAGAAATTATCGTGGGTGATAAAATCAGTCAATTCAGAAAGTGCACGTTAGATACCTCAAAAAAATTAAAATCTAAATAGAAAGTTTGGATAAATTCCATTAAACAGTTCCATCCGTTGTCACGGTACACAGGTATTTGTAAAACCCAATTTTTGATCCAGCGGAATATAAAACTTAAATATTCTTCAAAATCTATAGGGTGAAAATTTTCATGATACAATACTTTCTTTATATTAGAAAGTAAACAAAAACGTGCTGCTGGAATACAGGTTGGGTATACTAAGGTTGGTTTTTACTAAACGGTTTACCCCTCTCCTTCCACGCAAATTCGGGTATATTAACTTCTTAAATGCTTCCTTCTCAATCCCTACCCCATTAGACTAATTATCATATATGCGTAAAACCTGAACAGGTAATTAGACGCGGTGATCAAAGAAACCGCGCCGTTATAGCTTTTTCAATAAATCCTGAATTAACTTGCTATTTAGAATAAAATAAAATATTTTTTTATTCCCAATTGTTTGAAATATTATTATCTATATTTAAAATAAAATACAGTTGAAGAAATCTGTTCAATACCGAAAAAATGACTTTGCTGTTGGAGATATATTTTATATTGCAAAACATTACAAGAAGTACCAAGGCGAAAATCACCCAATTCATTAAAAACTCTAGGTCCCCATTATCTGATTTCGTAGAACATGAGTAATAATTACTTGATAATTACTTGACCCATCTGGGATTCCAACCCAAGGATCTTAAAAGTAAATGGTCAACTCCTAGATACCAACTTCTCAACGTTATAGAGCCACGATGAGGTTAAAAATCATAAATATTCCAGTAAAATCTATCTATACCTTGATTTTGGCAGGAAGAACAATATTTGGTGGTTACTAAAACAATTTTAATATATCCATACATCAAGTCATGTCAATTTTTGATAGATATTATCAATACCTATAAAATAAGACAAATAAAAGTCACAAAATATGAGTGAAGAATGACCCTGGTCACGGGACGATTCCTGGATAGCTCAGTAGTTATAGCATTGGCTTACTAAGCCAAAGTTCCCGGGTTCAATTCCCGTAGCCAGGTGTAATTTTTCAATTTTCAGAATATGATATCTAGATGCAACTAATAATAAAGTAAAATGTTATCAATGTTGGCCGCAAAAAAATATGTTTGAATTTTCTCAACTGTTCTCGCAACCAAAATCAACGATATAGTTGAATTTTACAACAAAGAATATCTTTCATCAATTGGAGTTTTTGTCTACTATTGAAATAAAATATGTATTTACAATGATATAAACTTAAAAAAATATTACATGAAAAGGGTATCAATTCAAAAAAGTAATAATGAAACTAACAAACTAATGGAAACTGTTAAGAAATTTCTAAGAAGCTGTGAATAAATGGTTTTTGCCACTTTTATTATGAATTTTCTTCACTTAAATTGAGCGAATGGCCTTGAAAAGCCAAACAACGACAAAAAGGCAGCTCTTGCGGTAGAGAATCGATCTACGGGCCAGTTGCGAGCCACACGAATCTTTAGGAAGGAAGCTAGAGTAGGGCGAATGAAACATCCAATTACTGAGACCAGGACAAGAAATAAGGGGTGAAGGTTGGGAGGGATTATATCTTCGGGCTTTGTTTTGCGAGAAAGGTTAGGCCTCTTGGACGTGACCTATGACCTCAAACGGAAGATACGTGGCCACCCGGTGTGTTACAAATTTATTGTATTTTCTAAACATATAAAACTAGATTCACGAATTTAAAAATTATTTTAATTCACTACACCTTAGTAGTCGTTAGAACTTGGAACATTCTTACTTTCTCTCGACACCTCATATTGGGATCGTCAAAAACTCAAACTCGAGATTTTGATAAATGTCGACGTTTCGTGACCTACCTGAAACCAAAAAAGTTGTTCTTGCGATTCCGTCTGTCTGCCTGTAACTCGGGATAGAACCAAAACTATTTTACAGATTTGGCTATAACTTGGTATCTTGGGTATTCAAAAGGTCCTCACGAGGTATTTTTGGAATTATATTTCTAACCCTAAATGTAAGGGTGATTTACCGAAAGGCAAAAAAAAAGAAAAAAAATTTCGCAAAATTCTCTCTGACGATTTTGATAAGATTTTATATCTAGAACACTTTTTATTATTATAAACAAAATGGGAAATATCATTTTCTTCATTTCTCATTTTCTCTTTTTTTTTCGAAATTTTGCGTCCAGGGCAAACGACACTGTGCATTCCCCCCTCTCCCTCATTCTCCACTCTAATCCCTGCAACAAGGTTTTTTTTTAGCGGACCAAGCAGAGTAAAACCACTAGGGGCTTAATCGGGGCTATAAGGTGGATGTTGAAGAAGCTCTCAGCCTATTTATTCAGTTCTCTCCTTGGTAAATTGAGCTGTAGAAAATCTGATATTGTAATTATGGAGCAGTACTACTTTTGTCCGTAGGCCTTGACGATTTTTGATAATTGCATGTTGAGAGGATGAGGGTGGATTGAGTTACGAATTAAATATATGAAGGTAGAGTGTGTGCATCAAAAGGAAGGGATAGGCCATGTAAGACGTGGCTAAATGTTGTAAACGAATGTGTGAAAAAGATAAACATTAAGCGATTTAAGAATAAAATAACATGTATGACTCGACGTACGAAGAGAGTTTACAAGGATAGGAAAGTGTGGAGAAAGTTAGTGAAGATGGATTAAGAGTCCATTTCAGAGCGATGTGTTTGCTGGTTTGCAAGACCAACTTACGTAACCTATACAGCCTCGTAAATATATCGAAGGAATAAGGGACTTGTTTTATTTTGTAAAGTAAGGATTTAAAAGTAATACCTGCTTCAACCTTATTGTTTTTTACTTATTTTATTTTTTATCATTCATGAAAATATGCAAAAATTGACTATTTTTTAACAATCTAAAAAAATGTACTAACGCAGCGTTTTGACTTTAAGACCAATTTACTATAAACATATTTATAATCCAAAGCTTAATTATCAAATAATTTGTTATCTACTTAGAGGCTGTAACGCTAAAATCTCGCCCTTGCTACTAGGGCTATCTCTGGACGGAACACTGAACTCTAGAGGAGTAGAGCCAAGAGTTGGTTAGGCCACTCCCATCTTTACCTCGCTCCAGCTGACACACAAGACATTCACACACCAGTCATAACTATGTCATTCACGAGCTAAGTTTACCTGGATGACAGCTCGAAATGTTACTAGAAGTAATCCCTGATATATCACTACGCCAACAACTGGCATATATCACTTTGGATGACTGTAATGAAAACAGATGGTAATATATTAATGTGAGAGTTAACCACAGTAATTTATGCCAGTATTATTTATATATTTATTTGAGGTCGGACTCAAAGTTTATTTATAGTTTTATTCCCCTTAAAAAATATATAACACCACTTTCACAAAAACTTCTAACGAACATAGCTTCAAAATGGCGACTGACGAATCTAAACCATATGATTGTACATAATGGTAAACAAGTTTTTTACAATGATGCAGACACGCAGTTGATGAAAATATTTTACTCGTTAAATATTTCAAAATACGATAAAATAATCATAAAATTATTTATTGTATGTAAAAAAGACAAGCATTCTCTCTTTTCCAAGTAAATACGATGCCTGTTTTAAAAGATATTGATGTGTGCACTATATTACACAAAATCAGTAACGTTCCAAAACAAAAATAAGTACTTTTAATTATGTTTAAAATATTGTTTCGAGTTGTATAAAAAAATTATTTAAAAAAATGAAATAGTATGAAAAACTTAAGTTTACGTTATTTTAAATGTAATATATAACAGGTAATTAAAGATCTTTACATTTATAACAAAACATTGATCTTTTACAAGTGTTGGTAACCCAAAACCTAAACATATGATTTTTCGAACTGTCATCCAGGTAAAAACCTATCGTGAACGGAATATATATAGCATGAATATGTATGCATGCATATAGTTCATCATTATAATGTATGCTTTGACAGAACTTCACAGTACGATGCAGGTCTCACATTTTCACCTTGCTTCTGGAAATAGGCTAAAAGTACTCCCTTGGTATCACAAAACACTGCACCCATAAGGCGTAGCCTTAAATTCTTGTTTGTTTGTAGATGAATTGGCATGTTTTCACTGCATTGAAGCTTGTGTTAATAGTGAGGCACCAATGGTTCATACCCAGTTACAATCCTGTTAATCATATTTTCTCCTTCATCTGCATACCAACAAAGATGTTGCAAGGGCAAACCCATCTGGTTCATTTTTTTTTTTTCCTGATTCAGTTGTATAGGCACCCACTTTGCACACATTTAAAAAAATTCAAAATGATCTCGCATTATGACGTAGGCTAGACCATGATAACCCCTTATTGCAATGGCTACCCTATTTGTTGTTACTCGCCTGCCAGCTTGAATAATCTCTTCACCCGCCACTCAATAGTTTCTGCTGAAATCACAACAGGGTGACACGGTTGTTTTTCATTTGCGAATTTTGAACGTCCACGACTAAATTTATCGACCCAATCGTGTACTGCTCTACTCGCAAGTACTTCACACCATAGACAGGAAACTTTTCTTTGTGAATATATCCTTTGCACAGTGCACCTAGTTAGTACATTCCTCGAGCACTGTCGCCATTTTGACACTGAATTGCGTCTATTACCTAAACTGTCATCAATCTGGATTGTGTTGGCATCTTTTAAAACATTTATAAACCGTTATATTCCGTTTACAACTATCTCACATCCATTTGGGACCTAATCACTGACTCTACTTGGTATTTAGGTGTCCTTCAATATCAAACCAGGTCCCCCTAGGTTTATTGACGACTACTCTAACCACTCAGCCCTGGAACAGACCAATACGCCATGAACTTGAACTACTCATAAAAAAATAATTGAAAAGATACTCCCCCTTGACTAATGGCATGACCCATTTTGTTCTTATCACCTCCACAAATACGTTCAGAATAGTGTCTGTCATTTTCTGTCCAACTGGAGGTAAGTATATTTTCTTGTTTGTGGTTTTGCGGTAGTTAAACCTACATTAGGGGTTTTATTGCTGTTAGTAGAACACGCCATGCTTCCCTTTGTTGTATCAGTCATCAGTGGTCAGAGATCATAAACCATACTTTTAATGTTGGATTCGAACTACAGGTCTCAACTTTTATGAGCGTACGAGTTTTCAAAATATGAGTAGTTAAAATGTGTTAAAAATATGTTGTTGATTTCAGTTATCATCGATTAACTGTAGTAAATTAAATTTTCCGTCAACCTTTGTTCAATGAAACATTGTTTATTAAAACAAACTTTTGTTGTGTTTTAATCTGAGTATTAGCGAATATAAAATTATACTTTTTTAGGTAGACTTACTACCTGTTTGGGCTATACACCTGTGTGGTTAAAACCTAAGTTTTAGGGATTAGGAATGTTGAATTTAGAGAAAGTTTACCCTCATTTGCGTGAGGGAAGAGTGTAAAAACCTTTTTTTTAATAAACCTCAGTACATCTGACCGGGTTCGAACCTATATCTCCCCGTCATCAGCAATATAGTCTACTTTAAAAGTGACACCTTAGACCATGCAGCCACCGAAGCAGGTAATATGTTGATTAAATTTTTTAAGCAAATTACAAGTTACATGTCGTACTATTCGTCCAAGGTATCCGTATATTTATACTAATAGGGTGAGGATAGAGAAGAAAAGTTTGTTATCAACTCAGCCTGTTCAGGAATACGCATGAATCTATGATAATAATTAATATAATGTAGTAGGAGTGAGGAAGGAAACATTTTAGAGGTAAGCTGCCCTAATTTGCATGTAAAGTACAGTGATAAACCATTTAATAAAAACTAGCATCGGTACACCCGACCGAGATTCGAACCACGAACTCCCCATCTTCAGCAGACCAGTATAACAAGAGAGTGACACCGTAGACCATTCGGTCATTGAAACGGGTGATAAATAAGATAGAATGTAAAGATATTAACCCACATTCCCGTGAAAGGAGAGAGGTAGACCATTTATTAAAAACTGGCATAGGCGTGGTCCTCCAAAATGTTCGGGTCACTGCCACCTTGCTCTCATAAACTCCTCTCCAATGCCTCCCCCACCGTATTATATAAAATCAATTAATTCAGAATAGTTGCTTGCATGACCCCCTAAGGGAGATCATAAAACAGTTAAATTCAAAACCGTAATATTTAAGTGGGATGGAATGGGTTGAGAGAAAAGGCCGGTGTGTTTGTAGTTTTTATGGCAAAACTTTTTTTTTTGCTAAAATAAATAAAATATTTCTCCTGTAGAAATTTAAGAGTTTAATTTTCTTCACTTGTTAAAATCAACAGTTGTTGAATATCCATCATGAGCAAAGCGGCATTAGATGAGAAACTTTTTAAATGAAGAGTAAAAGTTGTCATTAAATTCCAGGACATCCTTGATAGATATTCAAGAAATGTTGAGGCCACCATGTGAATAAAATTAAATTCTAGGTTTTTATTGAAGCAATATTTTTTTTCTACATCCCCTTCCATCCCACCTTAACGTCAAGCTATACAAAATCCAACTAAAGCTTTTTTTTGTATAACTAATTTAACAAAATTGATTAAAGAGTTCCAATGATACCACCAGCTTTTCAAAAACTGATAGTCATTTAGCAAAATTATTAGATACCACGAAACCACTTCAGTGTTCAGATGAAGTGACACCATTTATCCGATGTATGGTTTAAAGTCACTTAGCTGGAGTCACCCCCTCTAGCACCCATCAGTCACCCCTTGTTTCTTAGTGAGCCCCTAGGTGATTTTATCAGCACCCACGAGGGGAACAACTAACCGTTTGACGACCCTTTTTATATGAACAAGCGAAAAATAAATGTACTCACATTTAGATACCCATAGTGGTGGCCATGTGTTTTAAGGTGCTATACCGACACTGCACACCGTTGACGGAGAAATTAGGGTACAAATCATGGTTGAGTGAGTATGAGGATTCTCCCCACATGAGTTTCACAGGGGCTTTCCTAATCCTCTCTCCTCACTAATTTGGGTTAATTTACTCTAGCTTCCCCGCTCATCCTTAACCGCTAGATTAAGTAGCAAAATCGCGTTATCAGTGAGCACGTGGGCATCTGGTATGGCTCACTGGTAACGGGGAGGTCGGAGTTCAAATTCTATCAGGGTGGGATGAGGGTGGTGGTTACTTATTATTGATTTCCACTATCCTGCCACATTATAGGATGAGTTTCCTCTAAATTCTTTCTTCCTCGTCCTTACCCGATTAGGATTAGTGTAAATATGTTGATAGCCCTGTTAAATAGTAGGATTTGCATTTTTTTGTTAAGTTATAAGCTTTGTTTGTAATTTAAAATAATTAGTATAGAGTAAATAAAAGTATATATAATTCCTCACCTTATTACGAAGGTCGTTCAAAATGGATGGGCTGACAATCCCTAGTTCCTCCCAATTTCCTCCGTTGTGAACTGGAAACTTTCTTCTTTCTTCGTTCGTTCTTCTCTCTTCGCCCCCTTTCATCAGATCCCCGTCAGAGCTGCTGGTGATACTCTCTCCGCTATCCTGATATATTAATTTAGGGTCACCTTTCCTCGGTTCTTCCACAGGCTCGCCAAATATCTTCACAACTGTAGGAGACTCCTCCATCTTCTTGTGTCTCTCAAATACGGGACCTTTCATGTTGGTTTCCCTTGGTTTACTGAGGACAGGAGCCACGGGTAGAGGTATGAGACTCGACCGTGGTCTCCTGTCGGTTGGTTTGTTTCCCTTTTCAAAGCTCACGGACTCTACGATTACTGTAGGGATATCGAAACATTTGTTATCTTGCTTTGTGATGGATTCAAATTGTGTATCTTTGTTTGTGTTTCCAGAAGGGATTCTTCCCGATCTAGAAGGAGGACGCTCTGCCCTTGTATCGTCGTGACAGAGATGATCTCTTCTTGCTCCTCACTGCCCACGTCGCTGTCTGGAGTCCTCATCATAACCATCTCACCACCGAAACGAACTCTTCGAGGAGTTCTTCTCATCGGCTGTAAATCAAGCTCCTCTTCTTCCTCGTCATCAGTCATGACCTTCATCACAAAATCATTGCTGTACATCTCTGCTTCAGCTGCGTCTTCTTCTAAACTATCCTCTTCATCGTTCTTTGTTGCCGCAGTTTTGTTTTTCTTCGCTATTTCTCTTTCTGGGGAGGACTCGTCGTTTTCTTCGAGTATCGTCATGGTTATGGCGGTGTCCTCGCTGAACTTGATCTCGGTTTCCAAGATTATCTTCCCGTTCTGAATGACGTTTTCATCTACGACTAGTTCCTCGCTGCTTCGGACGACGTTTTCCAGCATCCCGTCTTTCTCTTTAAGCAGAACAACTTCCCTCTCCTCGCTGTTTTCTTTGTCTCGTCCGCCATTGTCTTCCATGTCATAGTTCTCTCCTTCTGATGAATCTTCTCTATCACTAACATAATCATCATCTTCTTCCTCTTCCAAATCGTTTTCTTGACTAACACCACCGTCGTCTACGGAGTGTTGATTTTCTTCAACTTGTTTCCTGCGGGTTTCTTCGTTCTTGCTGGCGTAGTGTTCATATATCAGCTGCTCGCTATCCGTACTTGACTTATCGGCCGAGATAATGTTCTTGTTCTGATCTCTTTGGGACAAGTTATCCGAAGGTGAGGAAGACCGCGATCTATTTTTGGTAGGCTCTACCGTCCAAAACTCACGTTCGTTCTCAAAAGCGTTCAAGGAATCCTCTTTTACTGGTTGGTAATCATCAAAGGAAGGTAACAGCTGCATGTCTATACCGGAGTCACCGAGGTAAGAATGCATGTCGTAAACCTTGCACAGGATATCGAAATCTCTCTTGCACTGAGGGTGGAAGCCCTCTAAGAAACGGTCAAAACGCACCTCCCCCACCATGTCTCTGATCTTCACCATGGACTTCAGCGCTTGTTCCTGGTAGCTCACCTGGACTAGTTTCTTGGATAAAGCACTGACGAGATGCACCAACCCTTCTTGGGATATAATAATTCCTGTTTGAGGTGACACCAATGGGAATAAAAGAGACGGGATACTCAAGATGACACCCATTGTTATGTTGCTCTGTAGGAAAGTTCCCACTGTTTTGGTTTTCCAACCCTTGGTTAAGTATGGTACGTAGAGCCGTTTCCGGGCTGAGCGAGTGTTTCAGGTACACCCTCAAAGTGTCCAGAGCACCTTTCCTTACGGCAGGGGCGGAGTGCCCCAGATTGGATACCAGCTCGGATAAGACCACCGGGCTGATGTAGAGGTCCAGCTCACCGTTCATAGAGTCCATCACCGGGATCAAGTCCGTCAACACTATCATGGCGTGCTGCCTCACCTCCCATTCTGGGTCGCACAGCCTCGCACCTAGCTCCGCGAAGACCACCTCCTTATTCACATCGGTGGGGACCTTATGGTTCTTGACGACTTGTTCCCACAGAGGTGTGAGCTGCAGCAACTTACCTGTGGTGTTCGGTCTGCTGGCCACGCTGTGGGTCTGAGGTGTCTCTGAAGGTGACTCACCGCCATGCAGTCTCAGAGTTTTTAAGCCATCCATCACACTTATGTTAGGGTAGCTGTTCCTACGTTGGGTACTTAGAGCCTCGTGAGTCACTATATCCACGTGGTCTTCATTGAACAACGTCGGGGAACTGTTTCGACGTTTCCTACCACTCTGTGCACTTAATCGCGAACGATCTTCAAGGTTCAAATAAGGAGAGTCACTTCTATAAAATATGTTGTGCTGTTTATTGTCACTTACACTTAATTGGTAGTCTATTTTTAGGGCAGGCGATACAATACGACTGGGCGAGATTAAGTGTGTGTGCAAAACTAGGTTTACATGACCTTCTTTCTTAATTGCCGTGGATATATTTCTAAGTGGTGAGTTTTGGTAACTGCGACGCACAGATTTTGAATAACGTTCTTTTGTTTTGGAGGTATAGAAATCCTCGCGCTCCCAGCGGTAAGACACCGCACTACCGAGGGATTCATTGTGGTCCGCGTTGACTAGAATACTGGAGGGGGCGACGGGCAGCGCTACATCCGGGTCGGTCACATCGAGACGGTTACGCGCGGCTACACTGTCACTAAGTATTTCCTCCTCGTGGTCATCTTCTCTGTGGAGCCATCGCGACCGGGCGTTTAGTTGACTCTGATTGGAGGAGGCGCTACTGTCGCGAGTATGACCCCACCAGCACATCGCGGTTCCTGGCGTGCATCCTGAGGGGGGTGGAGCAAGAAGACGCGTCGCGACACTACGGGGCACATGGACAGACTGAGCTGGAGCTAGTACGTGACCTACTGGGACGTTCGATCTCTCTCTCTCGAGGGAGCGTCGGCGTCGTGAGGCGCTCCCAGTGCGAGACCACGTGACTGGGATCTCCCCTCGCACCTCTCCTACCATCGACCCTTTTTTTTACAACCTTCCCTTACCGCAATAAACGAGTGAATGCATCTCTCTGCTCTTAGAATGGTATCACACTGCCATATTTATTTAATGAGACCCCGCATTAGTGGTCAAATGGTCTAAGGCGTCACTCCTGCAATAGATTGAAACACCGATAACTGAGAAATTGGGGGTTAGAATCCCGTTAGGGTGTAATGAGGATAGCTTTTCCTAAATAGTTTTCCACACAAATGCGGATACATTTCTTCTAAATTAAACCTTCCTCATCTATAACACATTAGAGTAATAGTTAGTACATATATGTACAGCCCGGTCGGGCAGTAGGACGTGGTGATCAAAAAATATTATATATAGTTTATTTGGTCAAATTAATATAATTTTACTTTATCGATCCATGAAAGATATTTTATAGAATAATTTATTTTACAAAGATCTTATAGGACATTTACATTATAAAACATGCTCTAGGTCTTAATAATGTTTATTTTGTATCGAAATCTGAAACATAAGTAGCAGTTAACAATATTTTATTATTATTTTCATATATTCAAGGTATATAAAGTGGACTTTCTGATCCGACAGATTATATCAGCACACTACTTATAAACTAACTTAAATCTATAACAGGCCCAACATCCAGTCCCTAGGCAGTTAATTCATCACTTTGAAAGGGAAAACACACATTTCATAAATGATAAATTTTTCAGCCATGCCAGGAATTGAACCCGGGACCCTTAGCTAGATAATACTTTTAAATATGTAGCAACATTTGCTATCATTTTTTTTTAATTTCGTTAAACTTTTTAAATATTTTGAATATAATTTCGGATCTTTAAATTAAAGATATTTTAGTAGGTGGTCGTTGACTCATTATTATTCATATTTTTCAACGTCTGTTGTACAAAATTCGAAATAAATGTGATGTAATGTAATAAGAAATTTATGCTTGTATCCCAAAAGGGTAATGAGATGCTGGGAAAATAATAATAGTAATAATTAATTTTAAAAATCCGGATGGTGCAAAAGAAGAATGTTACTGTTTGTAAACAAGTTTGTCCTATATAATTAGTAAATATTTAGGTAGTGGGTGTACTGTGTGGAAGTGTGTAGAAAAATTGAGTAAGTCATGTGCTAATAATTGTGTTGTGTTTATATAATATAATTAAATATTCCCAATCTAAAAACAATTTAACTCAAATAATATGGCCTATAGGACAAGTCACTCACTATATATAATGAAATAGTAAACCGTAATACTATATATACGGTACATCTTACAAGCTTCTATTGCTTTTCTATTTATATATATATTCTGATTTATTGATTTTTTTCAAACATTTTAAAGGTAGAAAAATATTCAAATGAATTAAATTATAAAAAGTTACGTATGAAGCCAGGACATCTTTGGTCACAGACCAGAGCTTGTACAACCATAAACGAAGAGGGAGGGGTTCACATTGATTATCTTCACTTGGTTCATCACCTTGTGGTGTCTCCTCCTGGTGCTGGACCTTAGGGGCTGAGCTTTAATCTAGAGTGGGTGTACTTAATAGAATATTATTATTTCGTGATTTTACAACCGCTCTCGTGGTGAATGCTGATACTTTAAATCCCCTTACCCGCATTGGTGGGCACGCAGCTAAAGCATCTAACTCGTTTGACCTGATTTGTTGATATCGAGAAGGTTGGGGTTCGAAGCCTGGCCAGTTGTATTGAGTTGATTTTTACGACATGGTTTCCCCACTCTTTGTACACGCAAGTGCAGATACATTTCTTTCAAATTCTACCTCTTTCATCCCTACTCCTTTAATGATTATTTCCTAGCAACACGTTCTATTATACGTTCGGGTTACATGCATATATACTGATTATGCTGTTGAGTTAGAGATAAGGAAGGTTGAATTTTGAGAAGGTGTACCTGCATTTGCATTGAGTAATAGTCGAAAACCATTTAGGATGAACCCCACTCAGTACACCTAACACCTGTTTTGATGGCCGCGTGGCTTAACGCACTACTCTCGTGTTAGACTAGACTACTGAAGACGGGGATATCAGTGTTCGATCCAGGTCTGGTGAACTGAAAGTGATTTTCCATAAATGGTTTTCCACTCTCCCTTCACGCAAAGGTGGGTGCACTTCATCTCAATCAAATCTTCCTAATCCCTAACCCATTAGTGTAATTAGTACATAGGCGTATAACCCGAGCGACTAGTATGACATGATGCTAAAAAAAAAAAGAGATACACCTAACAGGTATTTGAACCCCGATATTCCCGTTATTGGCAGTCCAGTCTATTGCGAGACTGACGCCAGAGTCCGTTTGACCCCCGAAGAGGGTCCTACCCAATTATGTTAGTGTAAATATAAGACTAAACCGAGCGGGTAGTAAGACACAAACTACTTCTTTTATCTAATATTTAACCCCATGCCCTTAGTGTGCGTGTGTGTGTGCGTGTGCGTGTGCGTGTGTGTCGTGTGGTGTGTGTGCGTGTGTGTGTGTGTGTGTGGTGTGTGTGTGTGTGTGTGTGTGTTCGTCTTGTATCCTTGTGTTTTCTGGTTTATCTGTGTTTCTCGTCCTGCACACAAGCAACATTATGGTGTCAGTAACCTGACTAGAAGGTCGACAAGGTAAATCGCGTATAACGGAGACAAGTGGGAAGGTACAGCTCGACATGTTTACCTTTAGGCCTGCTGGTGGTGTCCAGGAAGGTCATCCTCAGGTCGTGTTCGTCTTCGGACACATGAGGGACAGTCAGGGGCGACACAATCTTTCAGCAACGTTTGGATCTGATAAGGAAAACTATCCAGCGACCGGCTGTACCAAAGTTGGGGTTCAAACACTTCTCCACGCAAATACTCGTTATATTATTTTTAAATCCGCATCATCCTTTATCCTTAGGTTAAAAAGATCCATTTTAAGATACTGAAGACCAATAATTGCCCTTAGTTTTGCCTTTCTTACAAGATAGGGCCATAGTGTAGTACGTCAAGGTAAGACTATTTATTACATTTAAGAGTAAATTGAGTGTAGGCCTATATGGTTCAAATATTATGTTAGTAAAAATTGATACTCGCTTTGGTGGCCGCATGGTCTAACGCGCTACTCTCACAGTATACTAGACTGCCGATGACGGGGAGATCGAGGTTCGAATATTGGTCGGGTGTACTGAGCGTGGGTTTGTCCAAAATAGTTTTCCCCTCTCCCTATGTGGGTACATTTCCTATAAATATAAACCTCCTAATCCTGAACGGGTGGTAAGACGCGTTGCTAAAGATAAACTTGCGCCTTTTGAGTTGGCGGCACTTGGGGTATTGCCTGGCGATTGTGTGTGTGAGCGAAATAATATAAACACGTGACTAACCAAGCTGTCGCCTTGATCAGGGGTGCCCATCTCCCTCAAGCCCAATGGCGCAAATCTCCCCGCCCCCAAAACATTCTCACTACCCCCACCCCTAAAATCCATTTAACTATATAACGGTTGTTGGAATCTCATTCCGACTGAATACCCATCAAGGCCTACATTACGTATTTTGTAAATCCAGTTAGAGAAAATTTTGGATAAGATAAATAAAATCAGAACAGCTAGGAAAATGAACCGTTTATATTTACAAGAACAATGTCATGTATAATAAATGGTACCGAACTCCGAACGGACTTTCTCGCTCTATTGTTTGGAAATGGAGATATTTACTCAAAACTCGTAATATATGTGAAACGAAATAATATACTCCAGCAAACCCAAGCATAAACTGCACTATACTTATGTAAAATTATTTTTTTAGTCCCGGTTTTAAATTTTATAATTTTATTTTTAAAGAATTTATGTCCTCATTTGTATGTTTGGACCGATAAAAAATATCAATATTGGGTCCACAAAGGTCAACACTTCGTATTAAAATTTCAACTTGCGGTTGAAATTCTCGACATTTTATTAGGTGTTGCAAATCTCCATGCTATCGCATTGCTATTAAATTCCCCATTTATAAATTTTGACCAATAAAAAATTTAAATATTGACTATTGAGTCTAAAATGGATATAGATCAATGTTGTACAAACATTTCTACTAAGAGATTTAAGGAAAAACAACATAAACTTTTAGAGACTTACTTATATTTAATTACTCTATGGCATTGAAGAATTATTGCATTAAAACTTAAGTAGTATCTCTTTACAACTAAAGCTCAGAAAATTGTATTAATATATTTGCCAATATCTCAGAAACTTTTGGATTTATAAAAATATATTTCATATACAAGTTTTTTATTTTTAATAGTACTACAATTTTGAAATGATAAGTTATTTAGTATCTCAAATAGTTGCGGAGATATGGAAGTTTCTGATTCTGTAAAGTACCATAAAATTCAGTTTCATGGTAAAATGAAAATAGCCAGTTTATTTATAATCTTAATCAACACCTAGATACAAATTTTAATCAAAATCGTTATAGTCGATTTTGAGAAAATCTATTTTTTCTCTTTTCGCCCTTTCTTAAACTACTCTTAATTTTAAGCCTAAACAGATACACAGACAGACGTCATTGCAAAAAGTCACTTTTTAGGGTTTGGGGGGTCTTGAGACGTTGACATCCATTAACATTTCAAGTTAGATTTTTTTGCGGTCGCAATACTTTAACATTTTGTGTTCGAAAAGTTTTTTAAAAAAATACATATATATATTGAAAGTTATTGGTTTCATAAAAATACGTTTCTTATAAATTATTTGTATTATAAAGAAACCTTCATATTTGTAACGATAAGTAATTTCACATCTCAAATAGTTTAGGGTATATTATAAAAAAATTATAATTTACGCATCAGACCGGAGCCCTTAAAGTCATTTTGCCAAAATATTGAGAGAAGCCATTTTGTTTGGAATATTTATAAATGTTTAGAAATGAAATTTAATCAAATTCGTTAAAGCCGATTTTTGAGAAAATCGACTATTTCTCTTTTTGCCCCTCAGTAAACTACCCCCTTTTTTGAGGGTTGGATAGCCAATTCCAAAAAACCCTCGGGGTAACTCTATGAAAACCCTAGATACCAAGTTTTAGCCCGATCGGTAAAATAGTTTAGGCTCTAGTTGGAGGTACAGACAGACAGACAGACGGAAAGTCAAAAACTACTTTTTTGGATTCGGGGGGTCATGAAACGTCAAGATTCATCAAAATCTTGAGTCCAATTTTTTTGTCGATCACAATACTTTCTCTATTTGTAAGATAGCGAGAAAATAAAAATGATATTACTTACACTTTGCGAATGAAAATAGCTATAATATTGTAAAAACAGTTGTTTTAAAAAAAACTCTGAAAGTCATATAAATAAATAAAATATTTTACCTTAACACGTTGTAAGAAAATAGTGTTTTACATTAATAAAAACTCAAAAATTCAGAGTGAATGAAAGAATTGAACTAAAAAAATTGAAGACATCAATAAAGATCAATAAATCAATAATCATATATTGAAAAAACAAACTAAATGTGTAAAAACTAATATGATATGATTACTATCATAATATTTACATGAGTTACATAAGTAGTCATAAAACCTTAAAAACTGAACTGTGAGTAGTGACAGTAAAACAGATATCTTATGTGGAGGGAAGAGTAAACAAATGAACACTATATAGGTCTAGGTTTTAAAAATCTACAATATAATCAGAAAATAAATTCTTCAAGCAAGGGATTTAGGTACTATCTATAAGATTTTAACAGAAGAAGCTTTTTTTTATTCTCTGTGTACTTATTCTGGCAAACTTTTCGATCATTTTTTTCATTTGTGTTTTAATTGAGAATGTTATTCTCAGATGATAGTATCAATAAACTTGACAACCAATTGTTCCCTAAACTGCTATTTAGCCTTTTCTTTACCATTTTTAAACGGCGTATCGTCCTTTCCGTTAAGCAACTTGTGACAGGTAACGATAAAAGGATACGATACAGCATAGTAAGTTGAGTAAATGCTGACATATAATCATGAAATAACTTTCCCAGTTTGAGTTAATAGGTTGTCATAGCATGAAACACTAAAATTCCTCTTAAACAATTTCAGATGTATTCTAAGTATGAAATAAAATATATTACAATATAAAAGTTTCTTATTAAATAATTTTTTGGCAGAAAAATCCCCCCCAAAGGTTCTGATGGTGCAACTTGCCCCATGTTCCCCACCCCCACCCCGTGGGCACCCCTGGCCCTGATGAGCAACTACGCCACAGATCGCCAATAGTGGCTCACTTCTGATCAATGGTTGCCGGGCCGGGCAACTCAGTTAATTCGTATGAAACCCCCAATCTATAGTCAGCCAGCGATTGTTACCCGGCGATAGTTGCCTGGTGTGAAACGGCGCTTAGTCGATCGTTCATAGACGACGATATCCACACGTCCAACCCAGACTCTGCCTTAAAAAATGAGTGGAAAATTATCCTGGACACGGGATGACTCCTGGATAACTCAGTGATTATAACATTGCCGTACTAAGCCAGAAGTCTAGGGTTTTACTCTTGTGTACAGGTGTCATTTTTCAATCTAAAGAATGTAATAAAAAGTAATAAAACAAAAAAGTGAATTTAATTAAATTCTATAAAAGAAGGCCTCTAAATCCCTTTGCTCTAGAGCCCCTGAATTATCTGTGCTGTCCTGGAAGATAAGATGGTAAAATGCAATGGCGGCTCGTGTATAGGTACTGCGTAAATGCAGCACCCCCTATTTCCACTTGATATTATTGATAACATTTAATATAATGAGTCCTTTTTTCTTTAATTCTTTCCTTATTTTTGTAGTACAATATATATTCCTAAAGCTTAATGTCAGTACTTCAGTAGCCATCCCCCAGTTTATGAAAAAGATACAAAAATCTTTTTGTGGAACTGTGCGCTTCACAGTGCCAGCGTCGTGGTATTTGCCTGTTGTGTGCATGCGCACATAGGAGGGGGTGGGGAGGAAGGTGGGACTGCCAGGTATAGAGATCACTGTTGCTCTCACAGTGCCGGTGGAAGGAAGTTTTTTTTTTTTTACTCAGCGTGTGTTGTGTTTAAAAATAGTGTACCATATTCTTGAATGTGATAAAGTGTAGAAGAGTGTAGAATTAGATTATTATTCTGATTCCAGCTATTCTATTTGATTCCATTTTTTCGGTTCTTTTATTTAACAGAAATACTAAATGCGCTGGCAGTACTTTCAATGGAGAAAAATTTCCTCAATTGTCATCCAGAAATCAAGGAGAAAATTATTCAACTTATTGCGCAAATTAAAATAAGAAGAATGGATTGCATTTTTAAATGAGTAGATCAAGCTTGAACTGTAACTATTTAAGTTAAAGCAACTAAAAAAGTTTGTTTTTTTGTTAAGATTTTATCAAGTTCCTGAATAAATTTCCTTTTTATACATTTTTTTCTTTTTACACAATTTTAAAACAAAGACTAAAAGATTTCTGGAGCAGCACCCCCACTAATTCTAGCTACGAGCCGCCACTGGTAAAAAGCTAGAACCAAGGATATCCCTGATTTTCCTGAATGTTATCTTCGACCTCCAAGCTATGTGTGTCGAGCTGTAGTTTGAAGAGGGACCGGCAACGAATCGGCAGTCCGCGTTGTGAGTACAACACAAGAGCTCGCTCTAGACGCACGCAGACTTTATACAGTTGTTTTTTAACCAATAAACAGAGGAGAAAACAATCCATTGAATTGATTTTTTAAAGTTCGAGAGTAGTTTTTTAAATAGGCCAAAGTCCAAGATTGAATAAAGCTCTGTGACTCTCAAACGAAAGTGTAGCGTAAAAAATAATAATAATAATATAATAATAATAATAATAAACCACACAACATTGATGAACAACGGGCTCTTAACAGAGCAGGGCGTCACTGGAGCCTGAGTTCCAGGGTTCAAATCTTAGCACTTCAATTAATATTTAGAGGTAAGTCTGAGTTTGCTATATTTGAGATTATTGTGACATGCTAATAGTCTTGTCTACGGACCCGTCCTTATTAGCGAATATTATTTAATTCCTTGTGGGGTTAAAGTAATTCAGTTATTTTAACGTGGATTTTGAGGGGTGCGCAAAGTTTTGAAATGTTGAAGTCAAAGTCAAGGGACAAATCTCCTTCACTTGGATTTTGACACTCACAATAACCTTCGCATCTTTTAAACATTTCTAACGAAGAAAAAAAATGATATTGTTATGAACATAAATAATACGTAAAGGTTTTCGGTGGAGGGGGGTGAGTTGAGTTTGTATTGCGTTTTCTTACGAGCGGTTGGGTCAAGGGTTCATAATCCATCTTACGTAAGTTTTTTTTAATCAATGTTAATGGTGAGACAAAATATATTAAAAAAAACTGTCAGAAAATAAATATATTAATTATAAAATTTCACCTACATTTTACTTACCATACTGTAATTAAAGTATTCTAAAACTTCATATCACTCTATTCCAATCCTTAAGTCTAAACATAATTCAAACTATTAAAATAATATAATTCACCAACTCATAAAAATTACGTAATATAGGGGGAGGGGAAGTGACGGAAAATCTTACGATCTCTTACGTGGTTTAAAATTATTAGGGGAAAAAAATTAATAAGTTAAGTACTGCCCCTTACCGATATATTGTGAAAGGTTTGTTCGTCACGGAATTTAGCTCGCACTCTCTCAACACACAGGTTAGTTCAAAACGTGACTTACAAACTAACATAACCCAGAACAGGATGGCTTATGCTTAGTACCACACATCCAACCCTATTCAAGACAAATATTCAGGAAATGTTTAGATTAATATTCATAGAAAATTAAACTAAACCTATCTATTAAAGCAATATTTTATTTATTTTGGCAAAACAATATTTATATAGCTGTTGTCTCCTGAGCATACAACACAAACAATAACACCTCAAATAAAGATACCATACAAAACTTTTCGAGGAACTATAACATTTTGAAATGAGATATTTGGATATTTAGAGAGATTCTGACATGTGAAGTTGGTGTACCAAACATGGTCTCTTTTCGACATGAATCAAGTTCTAAAAAACTGTGATTGATCAAGTTAATGTGGCCATGGTGCGCAATGTGTGGCCAAGGTGCCGCGCACATGTGGGTTTTCCAAAATATGGAGGGCGGGGCGGATTGGAGTCACTTCTGTTGGGGGTGTGGCAGGACCCCCCACCCATTCTTAAGTGAAAATTTCATAAATTTAACTCTGTGAGAGGGAATCTCAAGAGAATCTGTACATAATTCTGAGCTATGAGTTTCAAGATCCAATTTTCTCAAAATATTTCTGAAAAATTATACAAAACAAAAATAAAGTTTAGTTGTAGCTGAACCGATTGAAAAGAAACATTTTAGGCTACTTTTCATTAGTTAATTGAACAGAACATAATGTTGAAGAGAAAATAGGAGGAAATATACATTTTATCATTTTTATCTCTGATAACCCGTATCTTGATGAGTCAAAGTTGGCAAATTGCAGTCAAATCCCAAATATATCATTTTATTTTTTCATAAAAATTACCAACTATAAAAGTAAATATAGCAGAGGGATAAATGGGATGGGCCCTCCTTATCGCCCATTCATGGCGCCCACGTGTGTGGGAGCCAGCCGTTTGAAGTTATTTTCTCACATGAAATGAAACCAAACCGCCGAGAATTCTCGGTTGACGGACACACGTTTGTCAGCAATCATAAAAAAGAATTTGGCTTAAGATTTAAAGCCTGGCATTAACACCATTGTTGTAAATTTTATCACCGCGTCTGACCACCGGTTCAGGTTATACACATATAATGATAATTATTCTAATGGGATAGATATGAGGAACCATTTTAGAGGTAATCTACCCGCCTTTGCGTGGAGATAGAGTCTGAAACAATTTAGGGAAAACCTCCCTAAGTAAACGCGACCGGTATTCGAACCCCGATCTCACCATCATCAGCATTCCAGTCTAACATGAGAGTGACGCCTTATACCGTTTTGCCACTGAAGCGGGAGCAAAATTTGTTAATCAAAATTATATTTTTTTCTTACAAGCCCTCTTTTTATTATTATAATTGATAGTTATTTTTATAAACTAGCAATATTATTATTATCAGTATAAATTAAAATCCTTACTAATTAAAATTACACTTAAAGAAATCTTATGAAAACCAATTCCTTAAGACAACAGCCCCTGGATATGCTCTTGAGATAAGGATAGTACTAGTAACAACCGAAAAACCCTCTTCGGTGACCACACGGTATAAGGCACTACTCTCACAGTAGACTAGACTGCCGATGACTAGGTTCGAATCTCGGTCGGGTGTACTGGGGTTGGTTTTTACAAAATGGTTTTACACTCTCCCGCCACACCAATGCGGGTACACTTACTCTAAATATACCCTTTCTATCCAGCCCCACAGTGCACCTAGCTACAAGCCTAGAGGTCCCGGGTTCAATTCCCGGCTGGTACCTTGGGTAGTAGAGGAATTATCCCAATGGTCGCCAGGGGTTGGTGATCTAGTCTGGCTTACACCTCCATATTCACTATCATCACATCATCTCATTGCAGGTACGTGTAGACAACCTTCATAGGTGCACCCTGGGTAACGTTCTCTTCCTACAGAGCGGCAAATAGTCTACATACAAGGTGACCTGGTGGTCTAGAGGTAATGTTTCAGACTTCTGTGCTGGGGGTCCAGGGTTCAATCCTCGGTCCCGGCACAGATTTATCTGATTACCAAACCCTTCCTTCACCTCTGACAAGACGTGTATTAATCACAACTTGTGAATGTGTGGAATGACAGGCCTCCACCGTGGTTCGGATTCCACGTTAAACTGTAGATCCTCCATTTCATCTCACAATCACCCTACCATTACACATTAGAGTAAGTGCGTATAACCCGAACAGATAGTAAGACGCGGTTCTAAGGGAAAAAAAAATCGGAAACCAAACAAGCAACAGATTGTATCCTTTGAATGAAACTCGGTATACTACTACTCACATGACGGACTTATTCTCATTTATCTTATCTGAGTGTGATGTGTGATGTGTGATACTGAGAGGATTAGCACAGCCCCGCAAACCAGCGTTTTCCGGCACTCTCCGTTAGCTCGAGCATCTTACGAACCAACATCTCTCCTAGAAGTTAGGACTGTTCCACACCCTTGCGCATATTGTCGATTAAATATTATTTCCTATACAACTATTTCACTTAGTTAAACAAGAACATTTTTATTATGAAGTAAACATATCTGGCTACATTTAACTTTTTTTTTCAGGATTAAAAAGTTGATGATTTGAATTTTATTAACATTTTTATTCGAATCATTTTTTATAATACATTGATCTTATGCAAATTTTTCACTCTTAGAAGTTCTCACTTTACACACATGATGTCAGTGGTTGTTATTCATAGCTACATCTTGATTTTCGTCTTCTGACTATAGGTCCGGCCGGTTGACCTTTATGAACAGAGATATCTCATTATTTGAATCAATAGCAAATGTAAGAAGGTGAGAGTTTTAGTTGATCCGCCACTGAAAGAACCTTTTCTGAGAGCTAATATACAGTAGTTACATCTATGTATTTATAGGGTATGTGTGTTATGCCGCTCATATTTTTACTCTCTCACAACCCCTCGTAAAGAAAAGGTATTGTTGTGATAGTAAAAACAAAAATTAAATCCGATTTTGTTAAGGTTCAACGAAATTGTTTTTATACCCATATAAATGTTTAGGAAATTTTAATTTAGAAGAAACGTTTGTTAATCAATGGAAGAAGAGAGTTTCCCAATCAAAATGTAAAAAGTTAAAATACCAGTCAAGACCCGCTAGTACACCCTTAAATTAAATGTTGTATCAACTGACATTTCAGACAAAGGTAAGGAGTAAGACCCTCCTTAATGTAAGAGGCTTTTTGTTCCACTTTATAGCGATAGTATTGTAACCCCCCTCTCGGCGCTATTTCCCCTTTCCATGGGTTCCCCCGTTGACGTCATCCCCTCTGCTCTCCCCCTCCATGAGATGATTGACTTACTGGGTTCCCCCGTGACGTCATCCCCTCTGCTCTCCCCCTCCATGAGATGATTGACTTACTGGGTTCCCTGGTGACGTCATCCCCTCTGCTCTCTCCCTCCATGAGATGATTGACTTACTGGGTTCCCTGGTGACGTCATCCCCTCTGCTCTCCCCCTCCATGAGATGATTGACTTACTGGGTTCCCTGATGACGTCATCCCCTCTGCTCTCCCCCTCCATGAGATGATTGACTTACTGGGTTCCCTGGCGACGTCATCCCCTCTGCTCTCCCCCTCCATGAGATGATTGACTTACTGGGTTCCCTGGCGACGTCATCCCCTCTTCTCTCCCCCTCCATGAGATGATTGACTTACTGGGTTCCCCGGTGACGTCATCACCTCTGCTCTCCCCCTCCATGAGATGATTGACTTACTGGGTTCCCTGGCGACGTCATCCCCTCTTCTCTCCCCCTCCATGAGATGATTGACTTACTGGTTCCCCGGTGACGTCATCACCTCTGCTCTCCCCCTCCATGAGATGATTGACTTACTGGGTTCCCTGGCGACGTCATCCCCTCTTCTCTCTCCCTCCATGAGATGATTGACTTACTGGGTTCCCTGGCGACGTCATCCCCTCTGCTCTCCCCCTCCATGAGATGATTGACTTACTGGGTTCCCTGGCGACGTCATCCCCTCTTCTCTCCCCCTCCATGAGATGATTGACTTACTGGTTCCCCGGTGACGTCATCACCTCTGCTCTCCCCCTCCATGAGATGATTGACTTACTGGGTTCCCTGGTGGCGTCATCCCCTCTGCTCTCCCCCTCCATGAGATGATTGACTTACTGGGTTCCCTGGCGACGTCATCCCCTCTGCTCTCCCCCTCCATGAGATGATTGACTTACTGGGTTCCCTGGCGACGTCATCCCCTCTGCTCTCCCCCTCCATGAGATGATTGACTTACTGGGTTCCCTGGCGACGTCATCCCCTCTGCTCTCCCCCTCCATGAGATGATTGACTTACTGGGTTCCCTGGCGACGTCATCCCCTCTGCTCTCCCCCTCCATGAGATGATTGACTTACTGGGTTCCCTGGTGGCGTCATCCCCTCTGCTCTCCCTCTCCATGAGATGATTGACTTACTGGGTTCCCCGGTGACGTCATCCCCTCTGCTCTCCCCCTCCATGAGATGATTGACTTACTGGGTTCCCCGGTGACGTCATCACCTCTGCTCTCCCCCTCCATGAGATGATTGACTTACTGGGTTCCCTGGCGACGTCATCCCCTCTGCTCTCCCCCTCCATGAGATGATTGACTTACTGGGTTCCCCGGTGACGTCATCCCCTCTGCTCTCCCCCTCCATGAGATGATTGACTTACTGGGTTCCCTGGTTGCGTCATCCCCTCTGCTCTCCCCCTCCATGATATGATTGACTTACTGGGTTCCCTGGTGGCGTCATCCCCTCTGCTCTCCCTCTCCATGAGATGATTGACTTACTGGGTTCCCTGGTGGCGTCATCCCCTCTGCTCTCCCCCTCCATGAGATGATTGACTTACTGGGTTCCCTGGTGGCGTCATCCCCTCTGCTCTCCCCCTCCATGAGATGATTGACTTACTGGGTTCCCTGGTGACGTCATCCCCTCTGCTCTCCCCCTCCATGAGATGATTGACTTACTGGGTTCCCTGGTGGCGTCATCCCCTCTGCTCTCCCCCTCCATGAGATGATTGACTTACTGGGTTCCCTGGTGGCGTCATCCCCTCTGCTCTCCCCCTCCATGAGATGATTGACTTACTGGGTTCCCTGGTGGCGTCATCCCCTCTGCTCTCCCCCTCCATGAGATGATTGACTTACTGGGTTCCCTGGTGGCGTCATCCCCTCTGCTCTCCCCCTCCATGAGATGATTGACTTACTGGGTTCCCTGGTGGCGTCATCCCCTCTGCTCTCCCCCTCCATGAGATGATTGACTTACTGGGTTCCCTGGCGACGTCATCCCCTCTGCTCTCCCCCTCCATGAGATGATTGACTTACTGGGTTCCCTGGTGGCGTCATCCCCTCTGCTCTCCCCCTCCATGAGATGATTGACTTACTGGGTTCCCTGGTGGCGTCATTCCCTCTGCTCTCCCCCTCCATGAGATGATTGACTTACTGGGTTCCCTGGCGACGTCATCCCCTCTTCTCTCCCCTTCCATGAGATGATTGACTTACTGGGTTCCCCGGTGACGTCATCCCCTCTTCTCTCCCCCTCCATGAGATGATTGACTTACTGGGTTCCCTGGTGGCGTCATCCCCTCTGCTCTCCCCCTCCATGAGATGATTGACTTACTGGGTTCCCTGGTGGCGTCATCCCCTCTGCTCTCCCCCTCCATGAGATGATTGACTTACTGGGTTCCCTGGTGGCGTCATCCCCTCTGCTCTCCCCCTCCATGAGATGATTGACTTACTGGGTTCCCTGATGACGTCATCCCCTCTGCTCTCCCCCTCCATGAGATGATTGACTTACTGGGTTCCCTGGTGGCGTCATCCCCTCTGCTCTCCCCCTCCATGAGATGATTGACTTACTGGGTTCCCTGGTGGCGTCATCCCCTCTGCTCTCCCCCTCCATGAGATGATTGACTTACTGGGTTCCCTGGTGGCGTCATCCCCTCTGCTCTCCCCCTCCATGAGATGATTGACTTACTGGGTTCCCTGGCGACGTCATCCCCTCTTCTCTCCCCCTCCATGAGATGATTGACTTACTGGGTTCCCCGGTGACGTCATCCCCTCTTCTCTCCCCCTCCATGAGATGATTGACTTACTGGGTTCCCTGGTGGCGTCATCCCCTCTGCTCTCTCCCTCCATGAGATGATTGACTTACTGGGTTCCCTGGTGGCGTCATCCCCTCTGCTCTCCCCCTCCATGAGATGATTGACTTACTGGGTTCCCTGGTGGCGTCATCCCCTCTGCTCTCCCTCTCCATAAGGTCATTGACTCAAGATGAAAACATCAAAATGTTGCAATCCTTCCCATTTGATTTTTTGACCCATTTGATTTTTTTTCACATTTGACTATTCAACCCATTTATTTTAACCCCTTTTTATTTTCCACCCCATTTGATTGTTTACATTATTTGAGAATTCCTGAGGAGATTGGTTCAGTGGGAAGAGTGTATTCCAGGATGTTTACCCCAATCGTATTTGGTTTGAATCCATGTGATCGTGTTTTGCATTTGGTTCGAGTCCTGGAGAAGATATTGAGGCTGGGGTGGTTTGGTGTGAGCCCTTCTTATGTAGGAGTTGTGAAGGTACCTTGTGGCATCTCGAGCGTGGCCTCCCGGACCACTCAGCTATGGTGGGGCCCGGACGTTGATCCTTCCACCCCCTTCTCGCCTGATAAGTGTCCGATGTGAGGTCCTGCGAAGTGTGGATAGAATAAATATTAGGTCAGGGTACGTGCCTAGGGTCACGTTTGATGCCCCGCACCTATTGACGTAACAATGTGTTGAACTAAATTAACGCGGCAATCGATAATTCTGGGTATACAGAGTGTTACAGGAATCGTGGATTAAAAATTAACAGCGGTGGATCTTATGCAGTGAAATCTCCCTTGGCGGAAACCTCTCAATAGCGGACTCCTCTTTACAACGGACAGGGGAAAATAGCATGGGCTCTTTTGGCGAAACCCTTTCTCAATAGCGGACATGGACACTGCTAGAGACGCATATTTATGATTGCAGTACCAGCGTCCCATCTTTCCCTGATAGAAAAATGTGTTCGATTGCTATAACAGATAATATTGTCAGGGGGAGATTTTCGACATACAAAAAAAAATCTGAAGTAGGAGTACATCTTTAAAATTAAATTCACAATTACACACAAACAAATGACAAAAAAAAATTAACTTATTTAGTTTATTTTGAAATTAATTAAACTTTTTCCCCATAAATAAGATGTTAACTTTTTTCCAAATAATATACACTTCTTAATAACGGACTTTTTTAGTCCCAAAAGGTATCAACTTCTTTTTTAGCTTTGCGTCTTACTACCCATTCGGGTTATAAGCTTAGGCTTATGTACTATGTTAATGGTTTTAGAGATGAGGAAGGTTATATTTTATAGAAAGTGTAGGCTTACCTACATTTTCGTGGAGGGAGCGGAAAACTATTTTTGGAAAAATCACCCTCATTACACCAGACCGAGATTCTAACCTCGATTTCCTTGTCGTCGGCATTACAGTATAGTCTGTGAGAGTAGCGCTTTAGACCACGCGGCCACCGAAGCAGGCCGTTATTAAATTGATCTTACTGGTCTTACTGATCTTAAGGTTCCTGACACGCAACGCGGACGTTAAATGGTCTTGCATTAGTTTTTAGTTTTTTTAAAAATCACCGTTTCTTCTTGCCCGTTCGGGTTATACGCATATTTACTAAATGATTGCGCTAGCGTGTTAGGGATGAGAAATGTTGAATCTAGAGGACGTGTACTCACATATTCATGGAGGGAGACTAAAACACCACCCTCGGTACACCCTAATCGGGATTCGAACTCAGAACTTTCCGTCATCGGCAGTCCAGTTTATTGCGAGAGTGACGCCTTATAGTGTTCTACCAGTGAAGTGAGTAGGGTTTTGTTGATTATAAACATGGTCAATCACAAAATAATGTTTAACTGTACCAACAAATTTCTAAACCATGAGTATCTTTATATTTTTAACCCGCCTCGGTGGCGTAGTTGACTAACACGCTTGTCGTGTTGAGCTCCACTGCTGAGGACGGGGAGATCGAGGTTCGAATCTCGGTCGGGTGAACTGGGGGTGTTTTTTCCTAAATGGATTTCCACTCTCCCTCCACGCAAATGCGGGTTCACTTCCTATAATTTGACCTTCCCAATTCCTAATCCATTAGAGTAATTAGTACTTAAAGCGTATAACCCGAACGGGTAGTAAGACGCGGTGCTAAATATTATTATTATTTATATTTTTATCTGAATAAATTAAAGCATATAATGTAAAAATGCAGAATCTAGCTAATTTTGGACGATGTTTTAGGCCGATTGCTTAGTCTTGTGACAAAGGTGTAGCGTCATGTCCTTAAACAAACTCGGGAATTTGTTATTATTGTGAAAACCGAACATTTGATATTGTTTTATAATTTATTTAGTGCTTTATAAGCGCCAGAGCTGCCATTCAGGCCTACATTAAAAATATAAATCCATGTGAGGACTTATACTTTAAGGAAGGTGGTGCCCTTAAGGGCGCGCTTCATCAGATGTGCTTCATTTTCAAATTTAATTCTATTAATACCTTCTTCAGTGGCCGCATGGTCTAGGGGGTGTGTGGTTCAATGGCGGCCCGCGGACCAAACGCAATCTGGATCAATTAGTTTTAAGACTTCTGGCACTAAATAATAATGATAATCAGCATCATCATATCAACAAAACGAAGTAATTGCAATATATAGGTGCCCCAACCTCAGAAGACGGTTACATATCCCCCACTGCCAGTAGAAGACCAGTAATGTCTGGCAGACAAACCCTGCTAGCATTTAATACAATAGAGCGTCGATAATTCGGACGTAAAAAAATCCGGATCGCAAAGAAAAAATATATTATTTATAGAAACAACCACTATGGTATCAATATCATAGACCTGACCGCAAAAAAAAACCCGCCCATCAAGCATTGTTAAAAAAAATTGGAGACTTTTTCCTTTTTCGTTATTAGATTTGTGATATTTAGCAACATAATAACAATGTGCAAGTTCGTTGTTTGGATAAAGTGAAAATGTTTCTACCTTAACACATGAGTTTTCGTAAGTATCCTGTCTATGCTTATTTTTTACTCACTCTCTACACCTCGGAGAGAAATTATTATAATCGAAAAAAAATCGAACTCCAGATTTTGATGCCGATGTTTCATGACACCCTGAAACCAAAAAAGTGGTTTCCCCATTGCCATTTGTCCGTCTGTACCTCGGGCTAGAACCGAAAATATTTTACCGATTAGGCTGAAACTTGATATCTTGGGTTTTCATAAGTGATAAGGTCCCCCGGGTTGGGGGAGGCAGGAGATTTGATATCTAACCCTAAATTTAATGGTAGTTTACTCAAGGGAAAAAAAGAGGGAAAAATCGATTTTCTCGAAAGTCACTCTAATGATTTTGATTAAATTAAATATACACACACTGTTTTTTCACTATAAACAAAAGGCAATTCTCTTCTTTTTTATGGTAATGACTAGCAATTTACTTTATTTCTCCGCAACTATTTGAAATTTAAAATAACTTATCAATATAAAGTTGGGGTACTGTTAAAGATAAACACCTTTTATTTGAAATATATATATTTTATAAAACCAATAATTTCTTAGTTATAAGCTAATATATATTCACTTTTGAATTCAGATATTTGAAAGCTAATTTGATTCTTATTCTCTTTGGTTGACAAAGAGGTTTCTTCTCTTTTTCTCAATTTTTCTGTTACCGTGTTCCTAGTTCCTAATTCCATAGAGTAAGTAACAGTGTATATTATTTAATTTAAGATCTTTGGTGAAGTGTTTCTACAACAATGTAAAGACCTATTATTTTGTTTCACAAATCTTACGCATTTTTAGTAAATTTCTATTTTAAGATAAGCTAGGGAGAAAGTCTGTGTGGTGCACCGTACCATTTATTTATTTTTTGGTATAGGTACCGTATTTTCGATAATCCGGACTGGGTCGATCCCCAATTAGTCCGAATTATCGACGTTGCTCTATAATAATAATGAGTCTCTATAATGATCCTGTGTCTAGACGTTATTCTCTACCTCAAACAAATAAAAGGGCAATGTCCTGACTCTTTCCTCCGCCCTCCATGCTCGGTGTATTTCAACTCTCCGTATGTAAAATACACACTTCCCGTATTAATCATGTACCGTGTTGCGGACAAGGAAGTGTAAGGTATGCAAAATATTTCACCAACAAACTGGGCCATATTCAATCACAGTAAGGACGAGGTGAGGAAACACTTTTTCACAAAATACAATCTTTCTTTCTTTTCAGTCAACACTATTATAATTATATCGTATTATTAGTGTTATTTTATAAGTATTGATATTATCTACCAAAATGACCGTTGCAGATAATGATAGACCTAATACCCGCCTCGGTGGCGTAGTTAGCTAACGCGCCAGTCATATTAAGCTAGACCACCGAGGATGGGTAGATCGAGGTTCGAATCTCGGTCGGGTGAACTGGGGGTGGTTTTTACTAAATGGATTTTCCACTTTCCCTCCACGCAAATGCGGGTTTACTTCCTCTAAATTCCACCTTCCCAATTCCTAATCCATTAGTGTAATTAGTACTTAAGCGTATAACCCGAACGGGTAGTAAGACGCGGTGGTAAATAAAAAAATTAAAAAAGTTAGACATAATAATAATACTATCGTCTTTATTTGGGCAAAGCTAAGGCCAGCACCATTTCTTATACTTAACCCACCTAATAATTTAATACTTACGTTCTAAAAACTAGTTTATAATATTTGTACGGTAATAATAATCAGAAAATAATATCCCACATAAATAATCGTACATTTATGAACATATTAAAATAAAATAAATGAGGAAAGTAGAATTAATCAAAGGAAAGAGCGAAAGAGATACAAACATTCCATAACACACACAACATATTCATATGCCATTATACTACGCGTAACATATCTAAACATTAGAGAGATGGCAAATAATTTAAAAATAAAACAAAGCCGAGAATAATATTTAGTAACTATATAGATTGGATACATGGCTTGACGTATGAATAAAATGAAAGTGGGAAAGAGAAACTTTAGTGTCTGTCAAAAGACTGCCGTGTTTATGTTGTGATACCAATCTGTTTTTAAATAAAGTAATGTACAGTAGGTCTATATATTATATATTATATATATATATATATATATATATATATATATATATATATATATACTCGCTTTGCTCGTTGGGGCTCCACCCCCAAACCCCAATGGGTTTTATTTGCAAGTGTGGATGTAAACTAATGTAATTCCAGAGCCGTTTTTTGATAGGTCTTACCGTTTAGCCAGTGTGACTGTTAAAACTTTGACACAATTTTGAAACTTAGATTGGCATGGAATTTTGTGATTAAAGGAGGCTATTTCAATTATGTCAATGCACCAATTTCCAGTACCACTTTACTACAATACTTAGCTTATTTAATTTCGGTTTAAATATTTTAAACAAATGCATAATTATTTGAACTTGTACTTAAGTAGTTTCAATATTATTCCATTCTATTTGGTAGGGTATCCCAAAGTACCCGCCGAGCAATAATAGGTTAATTTAAAGGTACCGTATTAAACATTTTGATTACAATTAATAAATCAATTTCATAAAAATTATTTATAAAATTTAATGAGTGGCTAGATATTTACCAGAGGGTTCGTGCAGCTCAGATGTTTGTGAAAAGGGTTCGCGAGAAAGTTTGGGAACCACTGCATTAGAGTAATTAGTACACGCACGTAAAACCCGAGCGGTTAGTAAGATTAAAATTAAAATTGATCCCACAGAGGTTATTTTAACTAATATTTTTATTTTGGTTTTCAGGTATGGCTACATACTCTTCGGAATTCACTGAGTGCTGAAGTAATTTTTATACGAAATTACTAAGAAACTCAAGTTATATCCTGCTTAGTGACTTAAACAATCTCAACAAATTACCCATCCAAACAAAATGAACGACTACAATGTTGATCCTCACGCCGTCAACTAGCGAGAGTTGTGAATTTAGTGAAATGGGGACGTCATGGAGCTATAAACATAGAGATGCTGTGATGTGACGTTGAAATAATGAAGTATAGACTAAAGAGGACTCTGGTGGTGGGAATAGTAACTTCAGGGTTCCTAGTCATATACTTCAACTTTATCAGTTCCTCTGTTTTGGGCGAAAGAGAACAAATGTCTTCTTTGCCTGCAAACAAGAACTCACAGAAAACAAAGAAGGTCAAATGGGACATACCTGATGACATCATCAAAAAATATGTGGTCAGTTTTATTTTGTATTAAAAAAAATATTATGCCCTACATTATACCCTTCCTTCCCTCTATAATCATTAATATTATTATGTTTTAAATATATTTTTCATAAATTTATTTTGTTTCTACTCTCTCATATAGAGAACGTACTGTACAATGAAAATTTTCTTCCTCTATATTATAATCGATATTTACGTTTTATGTGTCACCCCCACCCCCCTAAACCCACGAACTAAAAAAAGAGGATCTTGCAATTCTATCTGTCCCTCATGTATCTCTGTCTCTACCTGAGGCTAAAGATGAAATGGTTTGATATGTTTCTTCCAAACTTTACATTTAGATGTTATGACCATACCGTGAGGCAAAATTGAAATTTTTCGATTTTTTTTTTTTTACAAACTGTTTAAAATTAATTATTTGAGGAGTGTTTTACATGATGAATAAGTTTTGTTTGTATGTTTTTTTTAATGCATTAGGGATAATCAAATGATAACTGATTTTTAAACATGTTATTTAAAAATAGAAAAAATTATGTATCAACAATAATTGTGTCATTATTTATTTTTATATTTTAGCACCGCGTCTTACCATCTATTCAGGTTGGACACACTTATTTTATTATTATTATTATTATTATTATTATATTATTTTTGTCGCCATGGTTATTAACAGCTAAATAAAAGTAATAATAAATAGTGGCTAAGTAGGGAGGATTAGATATGAACAGGGAGAGAGGCTGGAAAGATAACCGCGATAAATCACATGTTTACCCTCCCCTACCCCCCCCCTCTCCCCCACCGTCCATCACAAATGCACTCGAATGAGATTCCAATCTTGACCATCCCGGCCATGACCATATATTTATTTGCAAGCCTGATTCCTTAAGCCATGTGACCAGTGGCGTAGGTTATTTATTTTATTAAATGTTTAACAATATTATTGTTCTAGCTGACATGAAAAATAACTCTATGACGTCAGCCCACGAGCGAGTCCGGCCCGTGTTGACGAATGTAGTGCCAACATTTGCCAACATTTGAGCACTTCACACTTCTATGTTTAATTAATTAATCAATTCTAAAGCTCTGTTGAAAGGTTAACCTGTGCTGTTATCTCTTAAATTAAGAGTAAGCATAAACAAACTAAACATTGCAATTACACCGGTGGGGTTAAATCAGTGTCAAGCGAGCTAAGCTGACATTCTCATCCAAGACCTAAAATAGGGTAGTGATTGATTTTCTTTCAAAATGTATACTCCTTTTAATATGAGTTGACAAAATTTTTGTTAATATATTTTACAATTTCCATGTGTTTGTTTATATTTGTTGTCCATCAGAAAGAGGCAGAGGCAGAAAATGAGCTCAGGCTGCAGACGATCCAACAAGTTTGCCATCGTTACAATCTGGGACTGTACAAGCACTCTGCAGAGCTGCCCTCTGTTAAACACCCTCCCACCCCTCAGTACAGTGTTTTCTACATTGATAGGTAAATAAAGGCAAAGTTCCATCCACTGTCAAGTCAGTTTATTATGTTTTAAAGCAGGGAGTCTAACTGAAATAGTTTTCAGTTTTGGTTCTTGTTCCGGTTCTTACAGTAAACATTTTAAGAGTCAAGTTAGAGAAAAATTAAAGTTCCAGTTCTTTTTGGCTATTAATAATTTAATAGCTAGCTATACAGCCACTATAAAATTCATAAGCAAATAGCTACAGTCCAATGTTCACATGAAGAGCCTTTAAAAAAATTCAGAAATATTTTTTGTAGCCAAAAGTGATAGCATGCTACTATTTTATTAATACTATTTTAAAGATAGGTATTTATAACGCCTATCAAAATTGATAGCTGCATATAATATGACGTATGAATACATAAAAGTTGATCTAGTAGCTTTCTCAGCTGTCAGATAAGTCATTTCTAATTAAAATTGCACTATATATTAGATTGTCTGTGAACACCTTTGTTTTTCATTTCTTCCCCAGGCAAATGCTAGTGAAATTTGTTACTCACCCTCTTGATCTCTTAGGTGCCTAGTTTATTTTAGCACCATGTCTTACTACTCATTTGGGTAATATGCTTATGTACTAATTACGCTAGTTGTTTTAGGAACTAGGAAGATTTTATTTAAAGATAGTGTACATGAATTAGCGTGGAGGGACAGTGGAAAACCATTTAGGAAAACCACCCTTGTTACACCCAACTGAGATTCAAACCTCTCTCCCCCTGTCATCAACAGTCTAGTCTACTGCGAGAGTAGCACCCTAGATCATGTGGCCACCAGAGTGGGTTTAGGTATCTAGTTAAATTGCTGATGATCAAGGCAAGTGGATGAAATAAACAGTTACTTTTTTTATTCGTAAATATGTTGTCCTTAAAGAATAAATTTAGTTTTTCATATTTATTTTTGTTGACATCTTGTAAATGCCAATATGACACTTTTACAAATAGATTTAAAAAATGTTTGTTATTAAGTGTATTTAAAATTATAATTCTGATCAAATACCTTCAGGAGACGTTTAGAGCCAATTTTCCGGCATGGGACGGCTCAACCTTGAACCAATGACATGTTGACATGTGCGACATGTGTGACAATGTGTTATAGAGCACACAAGTTGTCGTGGTGCCCCATCTACAAGGCTGCTTCCACGACATTCCTCTACAACTTCCTCATCCTTGGAGGGTACACGGAGCAGTTCCTGGCTACCTCCAACAAGCAGCTGAGCGACTTGGCTCGGAAAGTTTACCCTGAGCTGGAGTACTCTGAGGCTGAACAGGTAACTTGATGCTATATAAGTGGTCATCCATAAACCATGGAATGCTTTTTCATTTTCTTTATTTTTAACCCTCCTACCACCCCTTCCAACCTATGTTATGTAACTTTACACATCAAGAGTGAACGTCAGCCACCTGGGTGGCCGCAAAGTCTAAGGTGTCACTCTTGTGTTTAGAATTTACTCCCGATGACAGAGATATCGAGGTTTGAGTTTTGGCTGGGTGTACTGATGACGGTTTTTCCTAGATCATTTTCCACTCTTCCTCCATGCAAATGATGGTACACTTCCTCTAAATTCACACTTCCTTATCCCTAACACATTTGTGAATAGTATATATTAATATAACCTGAACAGGTTGTAAGACGTGGTGCTATAAAATAAGTGGATTTCATTATTTCATTATTAATAATGAGAAACTAAAAGTATGTGCTTAACTTGAATTTTCAACATATTTACAAGTTATCTATGAGTATGTTTATTAACAGTGAAAAAATTAACAACAATATTAAAATGTAAGTACAAGATCTGTGTTATGTAACACTGTAATGTACCCACCCTCACCATGTAACACAATGAAGACATTAGCGCTCCCCCTTCCTCACATTTATATTGATACCAGTTTTTATAATGCTGATGATGTGGATAATTACCCGTGCACTTGTTTCACACGGTTATGACGATTTTGATTATGTGTGTATATCTTACTGTAGGAACTGATGCGGATAATCAGAGCTAGTGCTGTTATAGAATGAGATTTTCTCTGTCGAGATTACTATTTTTCTGTGTTATTACTATGTTTCTGTTTATCTTTATACGCACAGGCTATTTATATATAATTTACCCCTTGCTTCTTGGACCCCTTGTCACCAGTGTTAAAACTAACTAATAGGAGAACTCCTGGCAACCTGATGTTGTGAAGGCTAGCTTCCTATTGGGTAAAGGCAGCCAGTACATCACCTGATTTTCAAATAGAATGAGGGGAGGTTTTTTTTTAAATAATGTAGGTTTTAAAACGTAATATTTTAAAATTACGTTTGAAAATGCCTGATCCTTCATGGATGAAGTATTAAAAGGAAAATTTACATACAGTTCTTTAAAGAAAAATACACTTCATCCATGACTTTTTTAATATATGAGAGGGGTCCTAAACAGTATTATTACACACTCAACAATGTTACGTGGTTTATGAACTAACCATAAAGAGGTGAGGATGGATTTCACATCCACTTGGGAATCACAACTTAACCTAAACATAAAATGTCCAGAGGGTCAGAAGATATAAAAGACTCAAGTAATTTTAATATTAAAAACTATTTTTTGACCAAATTTATTCATTTCATCATATAAATTTGAAATAAATACATTTTAATAACTTGAAAGACTAACAACCAGCAAGACAACCTATGTAACGTTTCTTATAAAATATAAACATCTTGTTTCTAGGCATTTCATGACACGCTAAAACTGCTAGTTGTCCGTCACCCGTTGAAAGGCTGCTTTCGGCATATAGAGATAAACTGGAGAATGTTCAAGTGGGTCACAACCACGGTACTTTGCACTACTACAGGAGGTATGGCCGCCGTATCGTTAAGAAGTACAGACAAGGTGGGAATTCCACCAAGACATGGACGATACTCTCGCAAGATCAATATTATTGGCCATCCGACAAGAATAGGCCCGCTGGGGTTGAACCAACTTTCCAAGAGTTTGTTAGGTGAGTGGTCCGTTGTGTGCAGCACATTAAATGTACAGGCATAACACTATACACACACAATTGCGTAGTGTATAATAAAACGTAATAGGATTTTTATATGTAGTAGGAGAAGAACAAATACTAAAGTCAAATTTAAATGTGTATATATAATGTATAATTATATATGTATATAATTATCATGTGTACGTGCGTGTGTGTATATACAGTGGAACCTCATTTATCCAAACTAATTGAAGCTTGAAGCTGTCCATATTAAAAATAATTACCTATAAAATAAGGATCCAACACCTTAGCTCAGTTAGTAACATGTTTGCCTACTGATCTAAGGATCCCGGGCTGATTCCCGGCATGGCCGAAAAATGTATCATGGGTGAAATGTGGGTTTACCCTTTCACAGTGATAAATTAATGGCTGAGGACTGGATATTGTTCCTGTCCTAGTTTAAGTTGGATTATATGGCATATGAAGCTAATAGCGGAAACATATATGGCTTGAATAAAAATTTACCCAGGCCACAGAGTGGAAACAGTAATGACTGCAAATTAACCCTATAAAAATAAGGCAAAGTACGATTAAAACAGCCTATATAAAAATAAACCACATTTATTTTACATTTAAAGTAATACAAATGGAAAATAATCTGGCCTAGTGTGCCCTTGGTACTTATGGTAGTTTACAGTTATGCTCCCACAACTCAGCTTTTTCTTCTGCATTTGTTAATATAATATTTTGGGCAAAAGCTGTCTGGATTTAGGGTTAACATTGGTAACATTTTACTATATTATTATTATTTTACGGCTATTGATAATAATATTATCAAAAGTGATTGTGACTGATGTATGAGTTTGTAAAAGTAGATCTAGTAATTTTTTCTAGCTGTCAAAAGGCCTTATCTGTGACAATTTGACTGTAGTTGGGAAAGTGTTGCAAATGATGGTACATTTTTTAACTCTCGGTGATGAAATCTCTTCTTTCCCAAGCCCACCATTTCAAATAGTAGCTGTTGGAATATAAGAAAAATAGTGTGCAACAATAAAATTTTGACTGATTTAAATTTTTGTTTACTTTGTTATAGTAGATTATTTCTAATTTATTTAATTATGTGTAATGGATTTTTGTATCAATGCTTAGTTTTATGCAATTTATTTATTTTGGATGTTAGTTAATTATTATTGCATGTATATTAAGTTACTTAAAATTAAATTTAAATAAGAGGTTGATTAATTTTAGACAGCCCATTTCGCTTAATAAATTTAAGGTTAAAAATTTCACCCCAGACAAACACAACATTTATATTACACAAATACAAAAGTCAAGTCTAGATCTTTTGGCGAGAAGCGGTGGAAATGTAAACCTTAGTTGATCGCTAGTGAAAGTATAAAATGGAAATAAAACAGTTTAGTTTAAATACTTAGCATTTGTGGTTATGGGGCTTTCAAAGATACATCCATCTGTCTGCGAGAATTAAATACCATGAACAAATGTCAGTCACTTTACATAAGAAATTATTTAAACCTGAATTTGTTTGGAAAGGTGAATGTTAGGATGCAGATGGACGCATAATTTACCATTTTAGTCCAGAATTGTTGTATATTTGTACATTTGCACAGCAAAGTATTTAATGATATACAAACCTAAATTATTTGTAAAGTATGAGGAATGTTGTTTTAGAATTCTAGCCGCATTAATGTGGAGAATATGGGGAAAAAAAACTCACACTAATAAATCAAATACAAGAAAAACAGTCCCCATGAATTTGACTTTGGCCGTCATCAAAAGAGATCGTCACGCCTTAGACTGTGTGTCCACCAGTGTGAAATGTTGAGTTACTTTACATTTGGAATATAAAACTAATTTTAATTTTAGTTACCTGCTTCAGTGGTCACACGGTCCAAGGAGTCACTGTCACAATAAACTAAACCGGTGATGTTGAGGAGATCAAGGTTTGAATCTCTCTGGTGTATTGATGGTGGTTTTTCCTTCATGAATGCTGCATTAATGTGGATTACCCAGTTACATATCCTCTGAAATTAAACCTTCCTTACCCCTAGCACATTAACATAATTAGCACATATGTGTACAACCCAAATAGTTATACGTGGTGATTAACTAAGCTTGGTTCATAACTTATAACTATAAGATGTATCTAATGAAAATCTGATGTAATTAATTTACAACATAGGTTATATATTTATCTATCAATTAATTTCTTATATAATTTGCCACCTTCAAAATAAACTTGTTTCCAACAGGTATTTGATTGATATGGACATAGTTCTATATTCCGATGACCACTGGATCCCGTATTACCTTTACTGCACACCGTGTCTTCTTAAATACGACATTATCGCCAAAGTGGAGAGTTTGCTTCGTGACCAAGTTTATGTCATACGCTCTGCAGGTTTACAAGAACAAGTTCGGCCAAGGTGGCGGCATAAAACAAAAGAAGACAGTAATGAAATCGCTAAAAGATATTTCTCACAATTAACAAAAGAACAAGTCCTTAAACTTTATGAGAAATATAAGGTAGACTTTGAACTGTTTGACTATAAAGCAGATTTATACTTGGAATACGCTCATTAAAAATTGATTTATTTGTATTTATTTTATTTGTTAATTTCAGAAAATCCTTTCCTGCCATTCTTATTGTGCTGATAATTCTATTTAATTTTTTATCTGAAGTATTTAATGTGCACTTTCCAAACATTATATCATCACACAGCGTGTTAATTAACTTAAATCTAGAATGACACCACACCCAGCCCCGTGGCTATTAATCCATCACTGATGATCAAAAAAATTGTCATGCTGGAAAATGAACCCAGGACCCTTAGCTCACCAAGTGTATTAAAAAAAAAAGGAAAATTGCAAGCCAAAAGATTAAATTCAATAAATTCAAAGTAGAGGAGAAATTGTCTGAATACATACCAGGGGAATTGAAGTCCAAAAAAGGGCATTAAAACCATCTAGAATATAATTTTCGGGGCATATCGTGAAACAATAACCCTGTTCAACTCTTCCAGTGCTCACTTTTCTACTGAGAGAGTTTGATTTACCCAAAAAATATATTTTCCGTGATTTTTTTTTAAACCAGGAGTATGAAACATGCACTTTCTGAAATGAATAAGTCAGAATACAACTTAAAAAACTAACTTAATTCAGAAACAAAATACCTCAAAAAGTGAAAAAGGTTTTCCCTATGGGGAGTCGTGCACGTTATAAGTTGGTCATGGGCCGAATTATGTTCCAAATTAGTAAATATGATAAAATGACCCCTTTAAAAAATCCCTTCCCCTTCTAAGACAATGAAACATACCTGATTTGGCTTGCAAGAACTCCCTTAGGAGTAAGTCTTTCCAGGGTTAAGATTTATTACTCGTCCGATCACAAACTGTCACAATAAAAAATAGTTACTTGAGTCCTTTAAAAACACTAAATACCCAAAAGAACTATTATCTTCTGCATGGCAGAAAACACCGGAAAGTGGGGCGGGTAGAGAGAGAAATGAATTGTTCAGACAAGGATAGCACAGTTAACATGACCTTTGCCCTTTTAGGTCAAATCCACAAAATTTGTTTGAAGAAACTAAACAAACAGATTGGTAGGCACAGTTTAAATCCCAGCTGGGGAGACTTGATATCTTTTTACACTTATTGTTTTGAAAGCTATTAACATAAAAGATAAATAATATAGTTTATATTAATAAGCCATATATTACTCGATCCACTAAATGAATTTATAAATGAAAATATATAAACTAATAAATTTGTAAAGTTAATTTGTTTCAAGTTTCTGTGGCAAATGAATATAAAATAGTGAAAAATGACTATGAAAAATACCTTTAGAATAACATATGTGTAACTCGTATCAGTGAGCATGAGGAATAAACGTGAAGCTCATTTGGTCCAGTTTCATGGTGATGGGAAGGCTTAAGCTCGAATCCCGGCTGTGTGATTTCACTAAGTGGTTTCACACTCTCCCTCTATGCAAATTCGGGTAGGTTTCCACTCAATTCTAGCGTCCTCATTCCTACTACAATAGTGCAATTAAATGTGGATTGTCCAAGTGAGTGGTAAAATGAATCTAAAAAAGAAAAAATTTCAACCTTTCCAGGCTAGCTAGTGTTTTTTGGTTTCCTCTTTTATGAAGTTGCGTTGCACGTTTCACACTCCTCCCTGATGAGTTCCGATGGAATTAAACCAAGGTCAAGGAATTGGGGGTAGCAATCGATGTTCTTCAAGAAGAACCCATTACCTCTTTGTCCAGTGACAGCAATGTAAAGTGTGAACCGTGTTCTTAACATTGTAAAGTGTCATACTGTGTTTGTTTCTTTTATATGTTTCTATCCACCTTTCCTGTACCTTTTTATAAATATAACCTAATATTAGAACCGCCATCCTGTCATAGATTTATACCCCTCTGGTACTCCCGCCCCCCCTCCCCCAACCTACCACCACCAACACACACACACTCATTAGAGTTGAGAGGAGATTGGAGATGGGTAAACCAAAATTTAAACCCTTGGAATTCACAAAAGCAGTCCAGCTTAGTGTGTGGTTTTATGCTTTATACTGTGTGACCACCAATGCAGGTAAAAGGAAACAACTTGAGGGTTGGGGGTGAGAAACTAACCAGAAGAGGATAAATTCTTCCCCTTGAGTAACACCATGTGGGGATTGAACACTAGCCTTCCGTGTCAAGTGTCCGCTCCGATGTCAGTATTGTCAGCTCTATAGTTGTGAAGAATGACGAAAAGACACGATTCCTAGCCAACCTGGTGATAGAACATTGTCAACACTAAGATAAAGGTCTAAGGTTTGATTCCTGTCTACATTTAAACTCTATTTTAGGTTAATTAAATGCTAACATAGCAATTGTTTTATCAGAGATTTTATTTTTTTTTAAAAGTTTTTATATATGTATACTTTAATAAATAAATACTCGTAGATGTTACAAATACATCACACACAACAATGTTGCAGCAATTTGCAAGCTTTTACACAGCCATAACATGAAGACTTCACAAGTAAAATGTGCGTCACACAAACTTAGCTCCTTTGTTGTAATGATTTGGTTCAGCTTTTAAAAATACACACAAATTCTACATAAACATGGTATAAGAGACTAGTAACAAATTATAATAATCAATATAAGGGTTCACAAATTCATCTAGTCCGTGAGACATATCTGACTGGCCTGCTTGTCTACAATACCTTTATGCCACTATTACTTTACAGCTTGTCATGTACATACAAAGACATACTAGTTTAATTTTAATATCTACATCATTTTGAATAACATAAAAATACGGAACAATTTCAAACTGCGCTATTTTGTTATTTTAATGCTAGATTGTGGGAATTTTTATTTACATAGTTTAGTAAATACTGCTTCAAGTATTACACTAACTCACATAAACATCTGGGAGAAATTAAGTTTTTTAAATATATTTAAATATACATTAATGATTGTATATACATAGCATTAAATATCTTGCATAAACATCGCTAGGCATGAAAATTAAATGTCAGATTCTTCTTGTATAATTTGCTAGTGTTGGGGGAGGTAAGGGTTTGAATTCCAGCTGGATATTCAGGGGATAGTTCTTCTTATATTGTTTCCCATATTCCCTAAATAAAATATGGTTACATTTTCTTTACACTATATCGTCCTCAATCCTAACCTATTAGCGTGATTTAAATATGCATAGTCTGGATGGGTAGTAAGATGCGCTGCAAAAACCAAAGTATAGAATATATTTAAGCAGACATGTTTTATCGAATATATTTGGGCAGATGTGTTTTTATCGGCCGACAGTACGCCCCAAGTTTGTAAATCTGTCCCTCGGACTAGTTTGAGTTTGAAACCACTCCTCTATAAAGAAGCAATAATAAATTAATGAATATCAACACACAAGTTGCAAATCATTGTAACTACGGGAATATCCGTATGAAGGAGACAATATTTCAATTAATTTTAATTGGTTAAATAGACACCAGGACCTGAGGTTCGAGTTCGGTTCTCGTGTCCAGGTGTCATTTTTAAACTAATTTATATTAATCAGAAATCATATTTAAACATCACATAGACACACACTAAAACATTTTGGTAGATACAATTAGTTAATACAAGTTTTAGTGTTCTTTGGTTTAATATTGAAAATTTCTATGCATTAATCTTAAAATCGATTATATATAATGGATTAATTATTTAGCATTCAAATAGGATTGAACCAACAAATACATTCTTAGGATCTATTTCAAACCATTTCAAAATACCAATGGTAGACTCATATGAACGTTCACACCAAAATACATTAACGCATGATTGTTTTTGTTGGCATGTGGAAATGTAAATTCTTTTAATCCAAGTATCAATTTGAATTAAAATTTAGTTTACAAAAAGCATCTTTTAAATACTGATATTTGAATAAAAATAATATTTGAAGGAAAATAACTTTAATAGAGGCAAAGCAGGTGGATATAAATATTTACATTAAATAAATAAAAGTTTAGTGGAATCACAGTAGGAAGTTTGGTATTTTTTGACAGTTACTAAGGCTATGTTTATATGTTCATAAGTCGATTCATATGTTATACAACTAATACTTTTGACCAATTGTGTCAATGTTGATAAAACAATAAAAATATATAGTAATATTTGTCAATGTTGAAAGATGAAAAAAATAATTGATCTATGTTCTAAACCTAACTTCATATCGTGATTCACCTTTAGTAAGCATATCAAACTTTCGTCTCTTGAGTTTACCCAGGTCTAAAAAACTCTATGTTTAACTACCTTACACTAAGGCTTCGATAAAATATATAAAAAAGTAATCTTGATATACTGCTCAAAATCCTTCAAAATGTATTTTTACAAAAATTTGAAAAATTAGGTTAAATTTTTCCAGACATTTAATGTGATACAAACTTTAATACACATTTCCAATTACTCTATTTTGAATAATTTGTTCTGTTTTAAGTACTAAATTAACAACTTAGAGAACAGATGCATGTGCTTACATCACACATTTTTGCCAATTAATGGTACTTTCCCCAAAATTGGTAGCCAATTAAGAGAAAAAGAAAAATTGTACTAAGTATTTAAAATTCATATTTATAATATAGTTTGTTAACAGACTTATTATAAAATTTTGTTATTATATCGATTTAACTTCCAGGGGAAATCATGTGTGGATAGTCTGCAAAGTTCTGTGTAAGTTTGTAAGTTTTTGTAAAATTTAAAATATACAAAATTAGGGCACAGCCTTCTTAGTCATAGTATTATAATCCAACTTTAAATATATAGTTATTAATAGTATTAATGTGCACAATTATACAGCAAAATGACTTAGGAATAATATACCTTAAATACATTTCAACTAGTGTCGATATTACTAGCTCATCGAGTATTTAAATAGATAAGAAAAGTTAAGATAATACAAATGGCATGTAAAATTGTACACCTATGAAGAGTAACTATTAATTTGCTATGATAAAATATAAATTAGAAATCTACAGCCTGATTTTCATAGGAAGCCCGTTATTTGAAAACTGGAAACTCGTAGAGGGTGTCCAGCAAAACTAGATTTTAAAATTCTCTAAATCTTCCAGGTGTTCCAGAGACAATATGTTTTTCCAACCACAAACTAAATAGATGAAGTATACTATAAAACATTATTTTATAAGATCCCAACTTAGTCTAATAATATTTTTAGACACATATTTATTCTGAAATTCTGTCATTCCATGAAGGGGTTAAAGAATGTCAGCCTAGAGCAATGGGCTATTGGGAAGTGCGATTCAAATGAGCAATTAAAAAATTACCTTACACCAGCACATTTTAAAATTGTTAACATGTTTTTTTTAAGTTATTTTTTTCCTTCCAATAAAGTAATCGAATTATTGTACATATGTAGAAACACATTTCAACTTTGGCTAAAGATGTGCAGTAGAGGGTGGAAAGATGACACATAAATCACATGTTGACAGTGAGAGTTGAGATTAGTATAGCCAACAGAGACAGCTGTGTTAAAAGAGATTGGCGGTGAGTAATATCTGTAAGAAAATAAAATGAATTATTGCCTAATGGCTTGAAAACGTATAATAAGACAGTGTAGAAACACTGTACTAAAATGTAAAATAATTGATAGTGAAACAATTTCCTTGCTTCCAGAGTTGCCTATCATGTTGTCTCAAAGGTGGGAAAGGATAAGGGGAAATTAAAACTATACTTAAATTATTAGAACCCATAAAGATAAATAATTATACATTAATACCTAAGGAAGTATCTATTATTGGAATCTTTTGATAACTTTTTAAATAAGCTTTGTAGTTAATAAATAGAATAAAGCTATTTCTATAATGATAAAATGTCAGAAACGTTCAATCAACGTTAGTTGTCGAAAGTGGACTTCCTATAAAAATCAAGTTTTATATAACTTTGTTTCACCTAGTTAAAACAAAATTGTAAAAACAAAAATATAACTAGTTCATGAAATAGCTTCTTTTTTTTGTGCTCAATTATAAGGAACTATATTCTAGAAAGCACAAGAAAGTTTAACCTCTTAACATACTAATTATTTTACATATGTTTGTCCCAAAAAAAATTATTTTTTTTATAATAAAATAGAATGTGTATACATGTCATAATACTTCAGGCAGAATTACAATGATACTTGAAATATAAAATATTATATTCATACTAAATTAAAACCCCGAATATATTCGTTTATCGTCTTTGCAGTAAAGAAAAGAAAAAAAATCAAATTTACATGCTTTATAGCACTGGTTATTGATATTTCTGCAATAAAACTTAATTTTTTTCCTAAACATTCAAGTCTTTTTAAATGTTAATCATTTTTCTAATGTTTGTCAGTGTGAAATTTTTTAAAGCAAGGAACTGATTCAATTAATTCAATATCCACTTCGTCTTCAATTTACATTTTTGTATTTCAAATAAAATAATCAAAACGATGGTACTGTGAGCACATCAAGCCGTTAATATACTTTATAGCTAAAGAAATAATTATTCAGGCAAAAGAACAATCACTTCGCTGCTCCTTGGCAGAACACTGTGGTCTAATTTCAACTGTGAAGTCTAAGCTGCTACTTAGCACTTTAAATGAAAACCAAATGAGTATCATAACTGCTCTCTAGCAGCTGACGGAGTAATTAAAAGTGATAAACGAATAAATTCATGAAAAAGAATTATTTTCTGGTTGCTAGAGATATGGGCGAATATATTTGAGTTTTTAATATATTGCCAAAATTAAATTCCTGAATATATTCGGGTTTTTCAGTTAAGAGGTTAAGAGATTGTAAAACATTCACTTGATGATTAATAAAAATTTGTTGAGTTTCTCATTTATATTAGTTCTAATTTGTGGTGTGCAAAGCTTCAAAAACCTTGACTTTGCTTAGAATATTTATAAACCTCGAAAACAAACTTTGGCTTTAGTATTATAATAATGCAAAATTTTGCAATAATAATAATAAACAACATAATTATTTTTTTTAATTTTTGCCATTCAGTGCTGTTATTTACATTACATGTTGTAAATGGAGGGGTACAAGGGAAAGTTTACATTAAATACATTTTCCGGGACAATTTTTATAAAACAAACCCGTAAAAACTCCAGCAAATACATTTTTTTATCTATTTAAATTTTCTCTAATAGGGGGGGCAGTTCAAACTCAATTCGAGTTTTAAATTGGACTTTCCCGCTTTTTCCTCTGTAGCTTTTAATTATATTTGTTGTTTAAAATTAGATAGCTACACATACTATTATTTCTCAACCTAAGTTAATGACAAAAATATTCAAACTTTGATTTTGATTTGTTTTGAATCAAAATAGTAGACCTTGAAATACCTCTAGTTCTACACATCATTATATACTTGAGATCAATATCTAAGTATGAGCCGTTCATAGAATATTACTTCACTAAGCAATGAGTTTATTCCAAAACACTTTAATGGCACGTGTTTTATGTTATATTGTGCTTCAGCGCCCATAATGGTTCAAAATACAAGAACTGTGATCCAATTTAACATTTATCTTATTATTGGGTTGCTTATCAATAATTAAGCTAACTTAATAATTTAAATGTGTTGTTATAAATGGAAGTATAATATTATATATATATATATATATATAAACAAAATGTACATCAAAAAGTAAAGGAGTTTTCCTTAAAGAGTTATTACATATATTAACAATTTAAATAAAATGGCAAAACTTAGCTTAGAAATAGAGAATAAATTACTAACAAAAAATCACAAGATAAATGAATTATGACAACAAAAATCGGTTTTTGGTCATTTTTTCCTCTTGAATAAAATTATCCCAAAGTGTTGTTTTTTTTTTTGTTAATTTACTAAGCAAATCATTTGGCCAGTTTTTATTATCTAAAATAAGATAGCTGTAATATGTCATGATTATTATATAAATAACCATTTTTAGTTATTTTTGAGGGTGTCGGTTGCTGGGGGTTGGGGGAGTGTAGAATTAAAAACTAAAATATAAGTTATTGAGATTTTGTAAATATAATTTAACTTTAACACAATTTTTTTTTTTTGAGCGATGATTCAACTATTTAAACTAATAAACTACATTAATTATAGGCTAGCCATTTGCAAAACACCAGTTTTTTCACTCAAGTCAAGCGAGTTTTTCGTGAATCTCCTGAATGTTGAGTCAAGTCAAGCATGGGTTTAGTAGATATTAAAACTTAATTATGCAAATAAAAAAACAAATTTGTGTTAAAAAGTATATTAAAAAATTGTTGTTTTTTATTAAATATGACGCAGATATTTTAAAATTTAAAGAATATTCTTTTTAAATATATTGTGACTGGAACCGGAAAAATTAACGTTTCATTCATATTTTTTTAACAACAGTTTTAAAAAAACCTTTTTGAATATGGGTTTGGATGTGAAGATTTATCATTTTTTTAAATAGGTAAACAGCCCTAATAAATCCCTGTCCATGTGAGAGTGTAACTATTCACTTTGTGCCAACCCCATACCAGAAAAAGAACTTAAACATGAATTAATTTTTGGGAATACATAGTAAACAATGGCATTAAAGGTGTCCTTGATACAGTTTTGTACTAAGTTGAGTTCCAACTGGCACTTCAGAGATATACCTTTCTCTCTTATTTATCTAAACCTCATACTCTCCTTCATTCAGCATCAGATTAATCAGTTGCTGACCTTGACATTACAATATCAAACTGTACAATACACTTTTTGTTGGTTCTTCCACTAGCTCCTCTCTCTACCCACCCCCACCCCTCCCATAACCCTCATTACACAAACCACATCTAAACAAGCATAAAGAAGAGTAAACAGTGAGTCATTAGACACAATACAAGGCAAGAAGCTTGAAATGTCAACCTGAGCTTGAGTATTTAAGCTAAGCTTGAAACTTGAACCACAAAAGATAGAGCTAACTATAACATTCAAAAATAATATCTACTTATGTTTGAAGTACAAAGCCTATAGTTAATAGTTGTGCAGCCAGAAAATGGAAGGGAGCCCATCAATAGAACTGAGGAACCCCAAGTAATTGTAATAAATCATCATCATAATCATAATAATAATCATCAACTGTTTCCAGCCTATGGAAGGGTCAGTTTAGTAAAATGCCTTAATCTTCCTCCATCCTTCCTGACACTGGCTGAAGTCCTATTTATTTTTTTGTTTGAAATTAGTTTTGTAAAACCTTAATATAAAGTGGCTAGAGATGAGCTTTTGGTTCGAGATTGTTGGAACAATGGTAGGCTACAATTTTGTGTGCCGAGCTAATGGTCATTAGCTCGCACCATTATGTGTTTCTGCCTCACTTCGTGTAAACAACAACTCTCATGTGTTATGGTGGAGTTTGGACTTACCGTGGCCTTGCTGAGGCAGTGGTTACATTCTGGGGTCATTTCAAATGAGCTACATTTAACTTAAATTGAGTGGTAAAACACAACAACGAAAATGTATTGAAACAAAATGTCTTGTTTCCCCCCTCTTAAATGTCTGCACTTCACGCATGCACCTATACCCTTTTGAGCGCTCTAGCTCTTGTGACTTGATTGGTCGAACACACCTTTATTATCCCTTCCTATTTTTGGTCTGAGTTGGAGAGTAGAGGTTGAATATGCTGTACTAACTAAAATGAGAACAGAACAATTCATAGTTACCTACTAGACAGTCATATATCTGGTTACTTTCAGCGTGTAATCGACTAATAGCAAAGAGTGCCGAGCCAAGGCGCTATGGCGTTGGATGGGCCCGCAACATGGGTTCGCTGCAGCTAGCACCCCACCACTTCATAGACATCCTCATCAATATTCTACGCAGCCAGTGTACTTCAAGTGGACATACAACCCATTTATTAATATTAGAAGACTGGAATCCCCGCAGGCGTTATTGTTTCGTTGGAGTTAGCTAATGTGCTAAGTATAAATGTTTTCGCTAGAAATGTAGTAGACTGCGTCTTGTTATGTTTGAGTGGACGCTTAACATTTCATCCACATATGAATAATGTATTTATATAATGATAGGATTTGATTAGGTTTATGGCAAGGGGTGCTTATTCACAAATTGTGGCACGTTGGTTCCTTTAGAACCAATCGCGTGTAATATAGTTATATATTTATATATATTGTGGGTTGAGTTACATGGTTTGGCCTCCAGCTATATCATAGGTCAACTGTGGCTGATTTGTTTAGACTACTAATTCTATTAAATGAATACATTGTTTGCTTATATTATGTGTCACTATATATGGCTTAGCCATTGTTTTGAAGAGCGCCTAACGACATGATGTTCTAGTAGTTGTAAACTAAGCTTGGTCTCTCGAAAGTAATTGTTTTCTGAGGAGGCCACCTCCCGTCTATTGTTGCTAGGGGAATGTCAACTCCAGTTAATTGGGTGTTATTCTCAGTTTTTTAATGACTTAAATAGGTCTTTCGGCCTCTGATACTTTAGGTTATTGTGTCCACCACTTGATGCTCTTGACTTGGCATGTCCACACTTGGGCTCTATATTTCATTTATTTGTTTATTTTATACCCTTTAGATGGGTTCCTTAAGCTTCGCGCTCGCTGTGGCTAGGCATCCTATGTACATCTTTATTATATAATTTGATCGTGAGTGCTGTCTAGGCGAACCTTGATTGTGATTGTGACAGCTATGTCCTAATTGGGGCTTATTAATCCCTAACTTATGGGAGTTGGTATGCACCCCTTTTGTGGGCTTGACGTTCACGCGGTAGGTTAACCAAACTAAGGGGCTAAAACCATCTGGGCTATAGTTCTCTAGTCCCTGAGCTTTTTATATATCTAGGGAACCTGGAGCTGTATGAGTTAACGACTGTAACTATGAGCACAGTCTTAATACTTCCCAGAGTCTTTAGTTTCAATTTTTTCATATGTGTGCTTTGTACTAAATTGGTAGCGCCCTTGTTGATCAGACGCTACCAATGTTGTCAGCGAATTACTTTGATTTAGTTGTTACATACTTGAATTACCTGACGCTGATAACTAAGTACAGTTAGGAGGTGGAAGCGATCATTATCTCATAAGGCTCTCAAAAAGTGAATTTTCAACAGGCCACCTTGTAACTAGCCTGTTATATAACTCTATACAACGCATCAACTGAAATTCATTCATTCCTTGAAATGTTTAATAGTTAAGACTGACGAAACCTAAAGCACTTTCTTTATGTGAACTTTAATTTTGACGTCTGTATCTGGTTAATAAACTATTGTAAGTCTTGTATTTTATTCTTTGTATTTATGCAACCTGCCTTACACATTAAGTCAGGTTCATTTGGATTTCATTAAAAACTAATTTTCTCGCTTTTATCGTTTGGTTCAGTAAAAGATGCACTACTATACAAAGATTTACCAAAAACTCAATGTGAATATTTTTGTTGTGTAACTTCAATACATATGGAGGATGCCTAATAGTTGAAATATCAAAATCACCATAATTTTGTAATTAAGATATTTTTTTTAATAATAATAACTTGATTTAACATATCACTATTGATTGTAACAATACAATCTTCGTATTGTACAATTGCTACCCCACCCAACCTGATTCTACACGCTTCATCACGTATAACATACTAACCGCTCCTTAATAACTCCGACGTAACCTATAATAGTACTATTCACTATTATAGCCCAATGCAGCCCAACCATCACACATCAAATAAACGTTCTTTATTCATCCAATATTGTCTGTCTACAAAACGAGTTGTTCGTCACGTACCTTGAATCTCCAAGCTGACATCACTAGAATCCTGCCAAGTCAAAATGGCCCGGCTGGGTCGCGGACGACTACAAGAAATGTCCAAAGCTGTAACCGGCCCGAGAAAAATATTATGACTAAACGACGTTCCTGAGGGTCAAGCTGACAAATCATATCTGCGCAGTGTTGCCACCTGGGGGAAGACCATGGCAACCGTCACCTAGCAACAGACGCTTCCAACGGCTGTTGAGAGAGATCAACTTCAAATATTCGTTTTTTGCTGCAATGTGTCGGCTGACGGCCAATCAGAGACCAGGAAGAAAGAAGAGACTGATGTATAATGACGTAATGCCTGTGGTTACGTGACTGGCTTGAATATGAACTTTCCCCCCCTTGTTTTGTGTGCTAGATTCAGAAAGAGTATATATAAGAGTATGTAAATTGTATAGGGACAGAGCATTGACACAGAACATTGCCAGGGGGCATTGCCGACAGATCATTGCAATATATCATTGCAACAGAACATTGTATGACAGCGTTACGTGTATGGAGGTCCTGGAGGAGGGACCAGGGAGTTTGGACCGATGGGTATCATTAAATTTCATTTATAGAAACAGCATGATAGGTATCAGGGTCATGGAGGATGGACCGAGAAATTCATTCGTTTAATAGAGATAGACCTTTTTATTTGCTTATTATGTATCAGGGTCATGAAGGATAGGCCGGGAAATTTAATTTGTTTAATATAAATACTCTTTTTATTTGCATATTATGTATCAATGTATCAGGGTCATGGAGGTTAGACCAGGCTGTAACTATGCTTTCAATATTATTAAACTGTTTTCTAGGATATTAGGCGTGTGGGGAATGAAACCCGTATTTATAATTTGGCGTGTCTCTAGTCAACGCAATGGGGCGATTGCGCCTGGCTTTAGCTTTGTTTACTCTTCAAATATTGTTTAGGTGTCAGTATGATTGTCATACGTTGCAAATTGTTAGAGTTAGTTATCAACACTTTGTTGGTATACGCTATTTTTAGCGTTTTATTCTGTGTCCATTTTATTTTATCGATTTATACTTTGAGTTAATGTAAATTGAAGGACTTAAGATTTCATTGAATATAATTGTTAATTAAAATTATTACCTTAAATTTTGTTGGAAAAATTTAGTATATATTTATTATACTATCATTCTGTAACTTGATAGGAAAGACCGTAAGTCAAGTTTAAGAAGTTAGTTTTTAAGATACAATGTTTTCTTTATGGATAGTAGCTACTAGGAAGTTTGAATTAAGGCCATTATCCTCTTGTCTATTTGTTTTTTGAAGATGATTAAAATATTCCTGATTTAAAATATTTGCTCTTTAATTTGTTGATGATATTTCATGTATGCACATCCCCCCCTTTCCCGTAGTTTTAAGGGCCTTTCCTACAGGGACAGTGGAGGGTGTTGCATGTTAATATAAAATATAATATTCATTTAATAAATAGTAAAAAAAAATTTAACAACACACTAGTTACTAACGTATTAAGATGTATATGAGATAATAATAAATGTCCTTTAAAATATACTAACAAGTTAACGATTATTTGCAGATTGCAAATGTCATGAAAGTTTTTAAAAACTTAGGGGTTTACGAGTACTCAAAAATTTGAGTTATATCGAGTTTTAGTAGCTGTTCGAACTCTACTTAAATATTTTTATAAAATTAAAAAAATTTGAATAGGCTTAGTTGAAATTTTCAATTTTTTTCTCTAAAATTCAGAGTTTAATTAATTTTACTAAATTTAAAGATATTATTTCATAGCAAATGGAGTCCCTCAATATTTCCTTTTTAAAAATTGTAGTTACATTTAATATATTTAAAAAAATCTTAATTCGTGTGATAGTAATTTTTTTCACAAAAAAATTTAAGGATCTATGTTTGTACTTATGATTTATATGATTTGAACTCTACTCGAAGTGAAAAATTCCTACTTGTACACCCTTAAAAAAAAGCAAAAGTTCATACATTTTCAGGGCCATTCTTGCTCAAGAATGGTTTCATTTCAGAAGGTGTATTACCCTTAATTTTATTAACAACAGGATTTTGTGAGTATAAAATAACAGCATAAGATACAATAGAAATGGCTATCACAGTGTTTGCATAGATAGGAATACCAAAAAGCAGCCAGCATAAAACTGCGGTAAACATCAATTCTAACGCACTTGCAAAGGTTTTTAGTATAGAATTTAGATTTTTGAGGAAGAAACTTGTGATTATCCCTATGGCTGCGTTATTGAACATAATAATGATGACTTTGTAAGCGAATACGGAGGATAGAGCCTCCGGAGTGAAGGCATCGTAAAGATCACCTTTGATCAATAAAATACCTGCATTACAAACTATCGAGTTGATGTACATGAACATATTCTGTATATAGATATTTACATTGGCGCCTTCACCTTTCAAAAGGTATTCATTAAAAACACCAGCGCAACATGAGCAGATCGTCTAAAACAAGAATAAACAATTATAATGGTGAGTATGGTCATAAGATTAATTCAGATATGAATTGTTTGATTTTAGGATATTTTAAAGGTGCATATGATTCAGAATATAAAGAATGGAGCCCAGCTTACCTTTGTGAGGGTTCATTGCTCTTGAAAATCTAATTGAGCCCACAATATTTACACAAACACATTATTTGTAAAGCTGTCACTGTCACATATCAGATAGAGGATAAATACGGGGAGCGATGACAGATGAATGACACTTGGGGACAGGTGTGTCAAACTTATTTAACCAAAATTCCACATTGAAATTTGAAAATACTGAGGAGGCCGCATTTCGTAAAATCCAATATTGTCCTTATCTTTAATTCAAAATAACTCAATTTTAATGTATTCTTCTTTATTAATATCACAAAAAAAAGTATATATAAAATCTTAATCTTAATCTAAAATTACATAAGGCTTTTTTTAATGAGTTTTGACCCTCCACCCTATGGAAGGTAAGAGTTTTTGTCACTCCCTCTCTTCCACTCCCAGCCCCCATTACTCCATTTAACTTTTTTTTTATGATTTGGTGAATTAAGTTATTTTAGTTATTTGGTTATTTTTAGACATAAGGATAGGAAATAAAGTGAGAGAAATTTCAGAATACTTATAATTGAGGTAATTAAATGAAATATAAGTAAAATTTTATAATTAGTATATTTATTTTCTGACAAAAAAAGGAGTTTAGACTTAGTCTTACATTTATTAAAAAAACTTTTAAAATAAGATCGATTTTGACTCTCCTCCTTCCCCCTTGTAAGAAAACATAAGAAAATAATAAATGATCCCCTCCCCCTCCCCTAAATCCTTGTTATTTAAGGATGTCTCCTAAGACTTACTCTTTATTTTTTCCCAGAAATTTGAACCTTTTTTTTGCAGCAGTGATATTAGTGTTAGAATTTAAATCTTGTGTTAAAGTAACTTTGAATTACCAACCTGTCACAATTCAAACAAGCAATGGCAGAGTTAACTGGCTCATTGGCAATTAGGAGCGCGGCCAAAGGTGCGCTGGGAGTAGCATTTCCACATTGTGGCTTTCTGTTCTCTCTGAGTGCCAATTATGGTACAATTTCTATTATTTGCCCTAGTTTGATATTTGATAGTAGTGACCAACATTTCATATCACAGGGTTAAACAAGTAAACAAATCGAAAGGGTAAAACTGACCTGGACTAGAATAAGCAAGGCATTCACACTGAGATGAAATTCCCATGGTGAATTGCTGTGGGCTGTGGGTGACACAGTGCTGGAGCTGTACAGACTAGAGATGTCAATCTGTTTCACCATGCAGCCCACCGTAAGCAAGATTAGAGAGAGCCACTGCTTTCCACTCAATTTCTTCTGGAAAAGGACCTGGACAGAAATAATACAGACAACATTTACAAGTTTATTCGATTAGGACATCTACTGGTATTTTTCAACAGAGAAGATGTTGATGTGAGACACTTCAACTGCGAAACCAAAGAAACCAAAATAGAAAGGTTGGATTTTTAAGAAAATGCACTAATATTCTCCTATAGAAAGAAAGGTCAAATATTATTGGAAATCCCACATTAGTGGGCACACTAATTTAGTATCGTTCTCATCTAATCTGGTTTTCTGATGGCAGGAGGTCATAGTCCTGGCCATGTGTCAAGATGGTAATTTTTCCTAAATGGTTTTAACGTTTAAGCTCTCCCCCCACACAAATGCCGATATATTTCCTCTAAGGTCTACCTTCCTCTCTTATCTTTACCCCATTAGTGTAAATATTTGTGAATATCCCGAAAGGGTATTAAGATTCAATTAAAAAATATTATCTCTAGCGCAATCGAGCTAGACCTTAGACTTTCACGTCAGAGTCAAGTATTCTCAATAAATGACACACTCTGTCAGTGTCCCATTTTGAAATCTTATTAAATTGTGTGTATCATATGAATATTAAAATAGATCTTACCAGTAGATTAAAAAAGCTTTAAGGAAATAAAGGTGGTATAATTGTACCCTATCATGGATTCCACTAATTACTTTTTAATTGTTTTTTATAAGATCTTAAAAAGCCTTTGTAGCATATCTGGTTAATCGGTTAGCTTAAGATTCAACCAAACATCTAATAAATGATTACTTTTTTTAACAACGTATCTTACTTAAAAAACATTCATTTCATGGATATGTCACAATACAGTGACAAATATCTTATGTTAAATTTTGTTTTAAATTTAATAATGATATTTAAAATTAGGAATATGATTAAAATATGGTAATTAGGGTGGGTAAAATCCACTAATTATAAATTCGAGTCTCTAATCAAGATCTTAACTTTACTTACAAATCCCAAATCTCAAACTTGAATCAAAATCTTGTAAAAAATTATAAACATGAGAAGAAATATATAATAGAATCATATAAAATAGTAACAAAATGTTTAAAAAAATTGTTGGGCTTGAATTTGTTATTATATATTACATCTTGTTTTACTATCGGTTCAGGTTTTATGCCTAACATACATTTGTTCTAAAATATATACATTCAGTTAAGTGTTATATCAATGTTCTGGGGTCTGGTTAAGTTTTTCCTATAAGTGTGTTAGGGATGAACCACCAATAAACTATTAGAAATCCATAGCTACTTCCAATTCAAACGTTCTTTTTTCTAACCTTGAATATTTAATATTTTTTTCTCAGATCCTAAAATCTTGAATATCTTTAATGGTTTGAAAGATAGGAGCCCATCCCTAAATATTAGCAGATACTTTCTAATCATAAAATTATATAAGTAAGACTACACAATTTACAAACCGACTTAACCTAGGACAACCACCTAATAGGTATACCAAACAAGCTAGCAAGCACATAAATTATTTGAGGCAGCTAACCATGAGGACCACTGGGCCACCCCCTAAGCCTACAGTTAGCCTCCCTGAGGACAAGATGTGGGGACAGGTGTCAATTGACCCACATATCTTTGATAAGCACTCACCTGGAAAACTATCCCTGTGACGACAACTCGAAACTGTAGTAGCAAGTAATAGGTTGTTGGGTCAAACGCAGACAAGTTTACAAAGGCCAGGTTATTGTACAGACAGTATAAAAATGCAGGCACGAAGTACAACAACAATACTGCAAACAAGACCAAATCGTAAGTAATCAAACAGACCCCCTTACAAACTAGATTAAATCTCTCAGTTTTTAAAAATATCTACCGAATAAACATATAGAATTATTTTTAGGAAAACTTCAATGAAAATACAAATGTCTAAACTTGTTCTGTTTTTACTTCCAGGTGTGTTCTACTTTTAAAGCCACTGTTCATTCTGCTGTCACTAATTAATGTCATGAAACAATTATTGATCATACCACTTTCAAGAGATAAATAAAAATTATGAAAACTGAAATCCATTTATGATAATATAGTTAAATTAATTTTTTAACAATTCTAACCCCTTCGGTGGATGAATGGTCTAAGGAAGGGGCTCCCAAAGCTGTTTTAAACTGAAGAAGCCCTTGCACCATTAAAAATTCATGCAAAAGTTCTCATAGCTTGTTCACACTAATATTATGAACATTCAATAACAACAGTTACATTTTACAAATAGAAAAGTATAAAACAAACAGAAAACATAAATGTTGTGAATGAGCCTTTGGCAAATGTCCTTTATTCAAATTTGAAAAAAAAAAAATGGCAATCCTAATTACTGATGCTATATTTTAGTGGGAAAAACAAATAAAGAATATTCTAAAATTACCTCACAGAGTCGGCGATAGCTATGGCAGATCTAAAGAGCTTCACAAAAAAAAAGTTTGAAAAACACTGGTCTAAGGTGTCAATCTCATATTAAAATATCCTGCTGATAACGGGAAAAATCAGGTTCGCGATCCTGGTTGGTTTTAATGAGGATGGTTTTTCCTAAATTGTTTCCCACTCACATTCCATGAAAATGCAGGTAGATTACCTTCAAAATAATTCCTACATCACTTATTTATTAGAATAAATATTATAAATATATAACCTTAACAGCTGGTAAGATGCAGTGATTAGAACCAATCAATGGAATAAATCATACTTTAATTTTTATTTAATCGAGGCATTAAACGTGTACTTTCTGAACTGATTGATTATATTAGCAAATAGCTTATAAACTAACTTAAATCTAGGACAGACACAACATCCAGCCCCCAGCTGTTAAGTCATCACTGTAAAGAGGAAGCTCACATTTCACCAATGATAGATTGTTTGCCCATACAGGGAATCCAACCTGGGAGCTAAGTAGATAGACATTCTACCCTGAGCTAAGGTTTCAAATAGATAAATAATATTGTAAATGCCTAAGACAATTTAAATGATGACAGGCTTGATTAAAATTATATCACAACTGTCTCGGCACACAAATTTACCATATTTTTGGTCAAATGATGATCTTAGTTTTTATGTATGAAAAAGGATTAATCACAATACATAAAAAAATTACTGAGTTTCGATTCCAGCTAAAGTAGAATGATTTTCTATATTATATATAGATAATGCAGCAAATCGTTCACAGTCTTGTGATGGTGTGTAACACAATGATGGTTGAAGCGTTGTGAATGTACCACTAAAACCAAAATATTTTGTTTATCATGTAAACTGACACCACTTAAAAGTATTTATATAAAATGAGTAAATTATGCAGAATCAAAATAAAGCACAGCAACACTGGCTAAAATGGTAGCCTACTTTCTGAACCAAGGTGCCAGTTGGTGTGTATTGTAAAGCTATAGTCAGAGCCCTGCGTTTGTGGAGATCGCGATAATTCGCGAATGTTAGATATGGCATTTTTTCTTCAGATGTTCACATTTCAGGTTACCCTGATTGCAAATATATGCTCAGAATTGTCGCGATAATTCACGAAATCGGCGTTTTAGCGCGAAATTCGTGATTTTAAACGATGTCCGCGATAATCGCGATTTTCGGCATTCGCGCTAATATTTTGGGATATTGAAAAATAAATTTTTGTGTAATATTTCGTCTTTGTGACTTGTACATACTTTTCCCGGACCAGCTGCCGCTAAATCTTACTTTTTTAATAAGTTGACAGCACATTTTTTTGCGGACTAGTGTTTTTTACCGTTTTGTCCAAACAAAATGTAATTTTTGGTTTTCACTTCAATATGTTTAGTTTACCTGTTTCAAACATTGTCCTGGAAGTCTAGTTTTAACCCAACAAAGTCACCTTAATCACGAAAGTTTGGTAAAAACCACTTTTTTAACGCTTTTGTCTTAATTTGATAATTTCGTCGCAAAAATAGGATTTTTGTAATTCACCGCTTATTCACCGCTTTTGGGAGACTTAAAAACGAAATTGGGCTTTTTTATTCACCATAAAGCAGGGCTGTGGCAATAGTAATAGGTTTCCTGCTTTGATAAACCCTAGATTTAAGCAGTTAATTTGTTCCAAGTTTCCACGCAAGTTGAATGGTGCTTAATTAAGATGTGTTTTTGACTTATTTGATGTTTCAAAGGTTAGAGCTTAGCAGTTTATGCTTATGAAAAGAAAACTTTGATAAATTAAAAACTTTAATCAAACAAACTGGAGATGGCACTTATTATGTTTAAAGTGGTGCTTGATAAATAGTGTTGCTAGTCATAAGGCAAATACTGCAGCAGTGTAGCTCTAATCCATGTTTCGACAGAGGACTTAGGAATTTATCTAGGATTCGATTTCAGGGAGGGCCGAACAAGAACACTCAGTCATACCACATGAAAACAGTCAGTTGCGGCATACACACAATGCCATGAATGAATGTTTTCATATGAGCATTTATGTTTCATTAACATATATTCAAACATAATATTATGATAACTTACCACCCAATAAAAGAATATCTTTATTTTTCCATGTACTATTTAGATAAAAATTAATTTTAGTTTTGATTACATTCATTTAATACTAATGACATTTCAGGATAGGGGCCGACCCCAAGGAGCCCTCCCTTGACTAGATATCTACTTGACTTGTGTATGGATAATATTACAAATATGAAATTAATTCAGAGATGAAATTATCAGAACTATGGTAAACATGAAAAAACAACCAAAATACATACACTATTAGTAACAAACATTGCTATTATGAAAATTATTTTTACAAGTTTATCAATTCTGTGCAATGGGAATTTCTGTCACCAATGTGGGCCTGGTAAATCTAGCGACGTACTAAGATTTAGATATGTCCTACCACAAAACTTACTGTAGCATTTTCAAAGGAATTGACTAGAATAATAAGCTTAGTAGTGGTGCAAACTAACCTTTTGAATGTTTTCCTAAGTCATGAACTAAAGTTGATAAAGAGTTGCTGAAACAACAATAAAAAATGGTGAGTTTCCACAGTAAATTCTATCACTATTAGCAATATGATTTTCTCGCTTAATGTAAATGACTTGGGATTAAATACTTACAAACGATTAACTATATGTATTAAAAAAAATTTAATTCATTCATCAAATGAAGTGAGTTTTTATAACTATGTAAAGTTAGTTCTTTTACACCCTATCCCTATATTGAGCAAGTTCTATCCAGTCCACCTCATTACACCCTATCTCTTTCAGCTATATTCTAATGTTAACCTCCCATCTACTCTAGGTCTTCCCAATGGATTTGCCAATCAATTTCCTGAACACGGTTCTATATTCTACCATTGTGTTGCATGTCCTATCCACCGTAATCTACGAGACATTATTAACCTAACAATGTCTTGAGATGAATAGAGGGTACATCTTGTGAATGTGGGGAATGCCAGGCCACCACCGTGGTTCGGATTCCACGTTAAACTGTAGGTCCTTCATTTCATCTCACAATCACCCTACCATTACACATTAGCGTAAGTGCGTATAACCCGAAGGGTAGTAAGACGCGGTGCTAATAATAATAATAAGAATAGAGGGTATATAACTCATCATTAATTAACTCTTCCCCTCCCAAATAGCCTTGTCTCTCTTTGGACCAAATATATTCCTAAGCATCTTGTTTTCGAACACCCTAAATTTGTTTTTGTCATGTAAGGTAAGAGATCACGTTTCACACCCATAGAGAAAAGCCAGAGAAGTTATTGTGTTGTATATTCTGAGTTTGACATTCCTTAAAAGCAGATGAGATGTACAACAACTTACTGAATAAGTATATTTAATAATAGTATTTCCCAGCTGTATTCTATTTAAATCAATAAGTATGCAACAGTATTTAGAACAAGACTTCTAATTTAAAATACAGTCCATATGATTTAAGTGATTCTCTTACTCCTTATAATACAAGGCGGTAGAAACCATGAGCTTGAGTATTTCCGTGAACAGCACAACCGTGACCGTGTTGTAGTTGTATAAACTGTCGGAGCCTTGTGACGCTGTTACAATAAGACCTGTGAAAATAGAGCTACATCAGTTTAAGGAGTCAACAAAGGAAAAAGGTATGTGACAGTACAAAATAAATCCAAGAGAAAGTCACAGTTTGAATTAATTATCTTATCTGTCAAACATTGTGGTTTAAAAATAAGCTTATTTACTCAAATAAAATAGTCTCTTCTGCCCAAAAATACTATTTATTCTCAATTGTCTTACTCTATTGTTGAGTCAAAAGAGATTTTCTTAGCAAAAAATTGATAACAAATTTTACTACTTTTCATTAAGTTTACTGAGTCAGTCTTTTATTTTAATCATTTCTTTCAATGTGTTCCCATCTATGTGAACTATCATTCTTTATAAATCCCCCCCTTTTCCCCCCATGACATTTTTGTATAATTTTCCCCGAAGCCAGAAGCAAAACTGAGGAAAAAAAGGGTGGAGGGGAGTGCTCGTGTTTAAAACATCTGTACATACATCATAGCAAACGTGGTGCCACCATGGCATTAAGAACACTTTCTACCCTCCCCTCTTTTCTTTTAAATGGTTTTTTTTTTTGTTTATAGACTTTCAGTTTGGCACAGAAACTGTAAAAAGTTAAATGTATTTTAAGAGGTTTTTTCACCTCTCGTATAGGACATGTTTTTGGGCAATACCTTTTTAGTTTGCCACATAAACTGTAAAAAATAAGTAGTTTTCCTTGGTTATTCCTTGTTTTGGTTCATGCACCTTTTATTCTCTTAATTAATTTTGCAATGTCATTAAAAAGATTGATGTATATTTTACAGATATTTTTTTCATTTTAAAGGGTTTGTTTTTGTTTTAAAGGACACATTTTTAGTTGTTTTTTTTCATAAATGCATTTGTATAAAGCATTTTCTAGCAATTCTTAGGGCATAAAAATCTTAGCCCTAATTAACTTATAATATTTTATACTTTTTTTTTTACTATGTAAGACCAAAATTTATAATGTGGACTGACAAATTTATTTAAATATACTTACATTCACAATGTCAAAGAAGCCTTCCGTTTTGGAGCATTTTATTGCAGTAAATTTGTTAATACTAATTAATAAACTTTAACCATTTATGAAGGAGTTAAAGTCGAAAGATTGGCATACCAACTTCAGCTAGTTTGATTTCCTCCATGCTATTCATTTTCATGTAAAATGTTATTGTACTCAACTTTAAAAATCCAAGCATTGAGTCGCCGGTGACTTTGATATCAATGATAGCTCATTGTTGGCCAATGATTTCCACATGTCCATCAAAGAATGGACATCTTAAAATATGGGGGGTTAAACCCCATATACAGACTCCTTATTGTCAAGGTACGTAGTACTCCTTAAGAGATCGACTGCACACTAACAGAATGCACTGTCTACAGAGTCCTTATCCTTAGTTCCTTTGTCCTTAACTTTAATTCATTAGTCCTTACCCTTAATTCCTTAGTCCTTATCATTCCATAGAAGTCGACTCAACTATTAACTTTTTAAGGTCTAGTCGATACAGACTGCTAAGGGCTACCAATCACAGCAAAGTTTGTATGCATCGAAAGGAAAGCATCAATGGCATTTTAATAACAATTACCCTAACTAGCTCATGAATGTTTTAAATGTATCATTTGTAATTGCACTTAACCTAACTTTCATCTGTAGCCTAACCTGGAGGTTTTATCTAAATAATTATATTGTGTAGCTATTTTTGTTAGTAACTTAATTGTTCAACTGAGATATTGTCTGATTGACAGATAACATCTGCTTGCCACTAGCTCTAGAAAATTTGCTTTCTAAGAGTTTAATTGGACGTTGTTTCCAACTTTCTCGTTGGTTGACATGGTCTCGTAATTACGGACTCTGTAAACGAGGCTTTTCCATAAGCATGGGTCAAATCTTTGATAATTCTATGGTAAAGAATTGTCATACTAAGCTAAGGATTCCAGGTCCGATTCCTGTTACTAAGTAACATTTTTGAATTCACAAAAAGGCTATATTTCCAAAATAGCATTTATTTCAAAATTATTAAATTCTAAAATGAGATAGGTAGTGCCCCACTTATTTGCACTATAGAACTGTTCCTGAATAAATGCATTCATTGGACTTTTTCAAATAGGAAAACGGTAATAAAATCATTATCATTATTAGCACCCCGTCTTACTACCCGTTAGGGTTATATGCACCTACGCTAATGTGTAATGGCAGGATGATTGCGAGATGAAATGGAGGACCTACAGTTTAAAGTGGAATACGAACCACGGTGGAGGCCTGGCATTTCACACATACACAAATTGTGATTAATACACGTCTTGTCAGAGGTGAAGGAAGAGTTTGGCAATCAGATAAATCTGTGCCGGGACCGAGTATTGAACCCCGGACACCAGCTCTGAAGCCTGACTCCTTACCCCTAAACCACCAGATCATCCGGTAGTAAAAAACTAGTTAAAATAATTGTAATATTAGTGTGCATGTTTTATAGAGTTAAAGTGCTTAATATTATGAGGATACAACATAAAACCAGATTGAGATTGTTACACTTTAATAATCTTACCTTGATTTATAAATAATGCCATGTATGAGATAAAAATAACTGCACTCCATTTCGTAGGAAACAAATCAGACCAGTTAATATTTTCCAACATAGCTCTCAAAGTACAATAAACGTCAGGACTGTTGGATAACGATTGCTCGTTTAATTCTTCGCCTACCTGTAGGGATTAGAAAGAAATCATAAATATATTTAATTGAAAGTAATATGTTAAAGACAACAAAAAATCTAAATGCACTAGGGGTTCTTGTCCATTAGGTAGTACTTGAAATGTATTTTAATTTACTGTTGACCTTTAAGGTTTTACTTACCACTTATGTGTAGATGCCTGAACTGTGAAGCAATAATGTCCACTTCATCATATTATCAATGTTCAGACGTGTTTTTACGTTCGTTAACTTCGATAAGAAACTATCTTCTTATCACAGTTAATGTTTGACGTTTTGTACGGTCGTTAGAGATGCATCAGCGCATATACCACAACACGTGCGACTTTAGCCAACATATTAATTAAATTTACCACTTTTAATAACAAATTATCCTTGGTCACGTAAGAATATAATTACTTATTTTTAGATAAAGAAAAACAAACACTTAGTTCAAACTACATTCAGGGGAGTCTGACTAGAAAAAATTATAAATAATTACAATTTTGTTAATGTAATATTGTACTACTAAACCTCCTCTTTAAAATGGTATAAACTTAGTTAGTTTATACCTATCTTTTATAGAAGCTGATAAAAATATATTTTATAAACGCTCAACCTGGCATTTCTAGTTGAAAATGCACGTCACCTGTCTATCTGTTTGGTCATGGTTTTACACTTTTATATATTTAGATATCTTTGAAATGTAAAAGAAGGTTATTTTGCTTTGCCTTATCGGCTAACCCAGGGCTAACCTGCTTCTCAATTGTTGAAACTCTGGAGTATAATGTTGTGGACCTAAACCAACTTACAGGACCGGTATTACACTATCACATTTTTCTTTGATCAAAGAAATATATTACATATATTTTCTTTGATCAAATATATGATAAAAGATTTAACGCCGTTTTTGATCAAAGATGTGTTATTTATTACACTACATCACAATTCTTTCACAGTCGCCACAATATATGTTATTATAAAAAATGGACTTCAATGGTTTAACTCAAAGTGCAGCGACTTTGAGTGATATTGTGATAATCTCATTGTTGCTTGAACGAAAAGAAAACCTGTTAAACGATTGTGGATTGGGTTGGGAGACGAAATTCAAGAGGGATTAACATTTGCCTGCTAAAGGAACTTCAAACTGAAGATCTGGAATCTAATCAAAAATATTTACGTATGGATTGGGAAACTTTTAAATATTTGGTATAAAAAGTCACTCCATTAATTAAAAGAAAAAATATACACCTAAGAAATGCTAAGACTGCTTCGCACATGCAGATAATCTTTCAGTCGCCATTTTCTTTGATCAAACCGTTCAAACCTAGAGCATGTTCTATAACGAAAATATGTGATCAAATATTTGTAAAATATTTATGTGATCCAAGATCTTTGAGGAATCGTCAAAGTTACATCACATTTCTTGATCACAGATCTTTGATCAAGAAAATGTGATGTAACTTGACGACTCCTCAAGATCTTTGATCCAAAAAAAAAATTACAATCTTTGATCACATATTTTCGTTATAGAACATGCTCTAAGGTTTGAACGGTTTGATCAAAGAAAATTGGCGACTGAAAGATTATACTGCATGTGCGAAGCAGTCTTAGCATTTCTTAGGTGTGTATTTTTTCTTTTAATTAATGGAGTGACTTTTGCTACCAAATATTTAAAAGTTTCACTTCCATGCGTAAATATTTTTGATTAGATTCAGGATTTTCAGTTTGAAGTCCCTTTAGCAGGCAACTAACTGTTAATCCCTCTTGAATTTCATCTCCCAACCCAAGGTAGAATCCACAATCGTTTAACAGGTTTTCTTTTCGTTCTAAGCAACAATGAGATTATCACAATATTACTCACAGTCGCTGCACTTGGAGTTAAACCATTGGAATCAATTTTTTTTAATAACATATATTGTAGCGACTGTGAAAGAAATGTGATGGAGTGTAATAACACATCTTTGATCAAAGACGATGTTAAATATTTTATCATATATTTGATCAAAGAAAAGTGTGATAGTGTAATACCGGCCTAAGGCTATCATTGAAATTTTTGTGTGCTGACACTGCGTCCGAATCATAGATTTTGAAAAACAGTGAACTGTGACAAGATTGTCAAAAACAGAGGAGAAAAAATTAGAAACATTTATGACCTAAACTTGAGACTTGTTACAGGTAATAGATAAAGGTTATACCGCAGGTCAAATCTTGTGTGGATTAATGAACCTTCCTCCTCCTCCCCCCACTAAATACACCAAATATGAAAATGTCCTCGATACTGTTACATAAAAACTATTATTATTATTATTATCACCGCGTCTTACTACCCGTCCGGGTTATACGCAATTATGCTAATGTGTAATGGTAGGGTGATTGTGAGATGAAATGAAGGACCTACAGTTTAACATGGAATCCGAACCACGGTGGTGTCCTGGCATTCCCCACATTCACAAGATGTCTTGTCAGAGGTGAAGGAAGGGTTTGGTAATCAATAAATCTGTGCCGGGACCGAGGATTGAACCACAGCCGCCAGCACAGAAGTCTGACACCTTACCCCTAGACCACCAGGTCACCCTACAGAAAAACTGTGCAAGGATGCCCACATTCAGAGATATAGCTAATACTCGGCTGCTTGAAAAATGTCTAAAGGGTAGGCCTAAAACTCAAAACCCAAATAGTGTCATCTGGTCATCGGTACCTGGGTCATTCTCAAACAAAGGGAAAATATTGAACTTTATAATTTAAGAAATTAAAACTTTTTTTTATTTTTTTATGATATACTTATAAAGTGCATGTTATTAATTTAGGAATACCTGCAACTCATAATTTTTAAAATTCAACATTTTAAGCACTGCTTCAATTTAATTAGTCCCGAGAAGAGAGTGACAAAATAAAATTATTATTATTAGAAAATATCTATACACTTATTTTTTGGTATAAATTATTACTAATGCAAGTCAATAATGCAGGTTTTAAATTGTCTTGCAGCTATCACATTTAATGCAGATTGTTTAATAAGCATGTTAGGTTTTCATGCTTACTACAAAGTAAAGTGTTGCTTTCATATACTTATTACTGCTACAACCCAGAATGGACAAAAGCTGAAAAATGTTAAGTAGCTAATTTATGTATGGTTCTCCATGTACTTTTGTGTAAATTATCTAGGCTGTCACATAAAATTCTCTTGTGCTTTTTTATTTTGCAATCCAATCATTTTTTCTGGGACACATAATACTATTATCTTCTTCAAAAAATCTTTGAACTTTTTGCTGAATGTTGTCATTCAAATTATACCGTGATATCCCTTTATAAAGCAATGGGTTTAGAAGTCTTTTTCATTAGCAACAAACCTCATCTTTAAAAAATGTGTTTTGATCTTTTATACAAGCTTATATAGGTATATTCAGTATTTTCCCGATATTATTTGTAAGAGATTTGCATAGCTTATTTCTAATTGAGACGCAAATACCTCTCCAAATAAAATTTTTTCTTAATAATTGGAATAAAATGTCCTGGTCATTCAAGGATATAATAAATCTTAGACTTAGAAGTAATTTCTAAAGGTTTTGTTAATTCTTTAGACCTCAATCGCTGACAGCGTTTTTTATATACTTTTCAGTATTTTTCTTCAAGTCTTCTATTTTTACTTGAGCTTTCTTTAACTTTCTGAATATATTATTTATTATTTAGCACCGCGCCTTACTACCCGTTCGGGTTATACGCTTAAGTACTAATTACACTAATGGATTAGGAATCGGGAAGGTTGAATTAAAGGAAGTGAACCCGCATTTGCGTGGAGGGAGAGTGGAAAACCATTTAGGAAAAACCACCCCAGTTCACCCAACCGAGATTCGAACCTCGATCTCCCCGTCCTCAGCAGTTGGGCTCAACACGACTAGCGCGTTAGCCAACTACGCCACAGAGGCGGTAACTTTCTGAATAAAGTACTTCTATCTCTTCTAAACCTTTTCCTTCCTGGTAATTTCTTCTTTCATTTAGTTTACAGCTTGTACTTGTAGAAGAAGCAGTAACAGGTAGGGACTACAGGATTACCTTATTGACAGATATTATCTTGATTTTTGTCTTCACTAGATGATGGATTATTTTATTTCAAAACTTTCTGTAATTTATTAGCAGCTTTTATGCTCTTTCAGTAATTTTGTGATTTATTTTTCCATTGTATTTGTTATTCTCACCTCTCGTTTTGTCATATTTTTTATTGATTTAACAAGTCCATTTTCCTTTTTATGCCTGCATTTCATTCTTTCCTCTTTCTTTTGCTCATATTTGATAAGATAATTTTTAATTTGGTTTTGGCTTTCTCTTTTATTTCATCTTTTTTTCTTTTGTGAAATAGTATTAATACCAGAATGTATGGACATCCTTGCACTATATCATTCCCCTGTATGTGAAGTAATTTCCTGGCATATTCATAAATGGGGGAATGATGCTTTTAGGGTTAGTAGGCATAATAAACACACAGTAATTCCAAAATCTTTAAAATTAGCATTGCTATTAATATTATTATCATCAGCACCGCGTCTTACTACCCGTTCGGGTTATACGCACTTACGCTAATGTGTAATGGTAGTGTGATTGTGAGATGAAATGAAGGACCTACAGTTTAACGTGGAATCCGAACCACGATGGAGGCCTGGCATTCCTCACATTCACAAGATGTATTGTCAGAGGTGAAGGAAGGGTTTGGTAACCAGATAAATTTGTGCCGGAACTAGGATTGAACCCCGGACCCCAGCACAGAAGTCCGACACCTTACCCCTATACCACCAGGTCACCTGCTATTAATGATATTTTAAGTTTAATCCAAATAACTTGAATGTAGGCTTCAATAAATCAACCAGGGTAATGATGCATGATAAAAATATTCTTGAGGACACCTTACTAAAATATATAAGTAGATCACAACAATGCACAGAAAACATATTGTTCCAGAATATCCAACACAATGACTCTCCCAAAACAAAACATCCCCTAGAGACGCTTCAACAAAGCCTTTTAGTGCCTTATTGAACTAAACAAAATGACCAGGGGAATGATTATCTAACCATAAGACAGCTTTTTACATTTACATATTAAATATTTGGCATTGAATCAAGGTGTAATATTTTTAAATTCAATATTAACACACTGCAATCACACATAATTGACGTTTTATAATAAAACACTAATCTTACATAGAATTTTAAATTTTATGTGTTGGAAAGGGTGGATGGGGACAGCCATAGGAATGACATTTTGAAGGCATTTATATTTTTTAATAAATATTCATGTTTAAATTTTGCTTAAGAACTTACTAAATACATATTTAACTTTGAAATAATACAAGTTATTAGCCTTTAGAGACTAAGGTCTTTTTTCAAATTTTAGAAAAACTATAATTTTTTCCCTTTATCTGAGAATGATCCACCTAAAAAGAGTATTTGTCACTTTACCAACACTAAAATATAGTCTATTTGCTGCAGTGTGTTTGTTCAATGATGGATTTCTATGTAAGGTGTTGATAATGGAGCATTTAGGGCTAAAACCAGGCAAACATCTTGTACAAGCTATGTCTCAGTTATTGTGTTGAGCCCGACTGCTGAGGACGGGGAGACCGAGGTTCGAATCTCGGTCGGGTGAACCGGGGGTGGTTTTTCCTAAATGGTTTTCCACTCTTCCTCCACGCAAATGCGGGTTCACTTCCTCTAATTCAACCTTCCCAATTCCAAATCCATTAGAGTAATTAGTACTTAAAAGCGTATAACCCGAATGAGTAGTAATACGCGGTGTTAAGTATGTTAAGTATATGTCTCAGTTAGAGGCTATACGACTTAAGGAAAGCGAAAATAGTGATCGGCCCTCAATCTTGAAAAAAAAAAATCATAAGTAAAAGTACATTGAAGAAAAGGAAGCTAGGAGACCCGGACAACTTTTCCAACAATCCTGACCAATACTAAACTAGATTCTGTCATTGGTGAAATAAAAGCAAAAGTTTCGTTATTCTAACTTTGATGTAAGTTTTCTCAGCTACCATAAGACCTATATTGATCAAATTTTTACAGCTTATAAAGAACATACACCACTAGCAAGTAGTCCGAAATTATGTAGTCACTTGGCAATCAATGTCTTCACATCCTTCAGTCCAATCCTGTTTGACAAGGATATAGTCTAGATGATGTCTCCTGGGCAGTTCCATATTGTAGTTTTGTCTTCCGTTTCTTAAACCAGGTGTTTGTCACCACCAGGTCCTTCCTCTGGCAGAATTTGTTGAGCTACCATCTGGCCTCTATTTTTTCTCTTCCCCAGTCCATATGGCTCTTTGATCTTCTGTTCTTGTCCTCCTCCGGCCACACCGTTCCAAACGCCCATGATGATGGTGTTCACTTTAACTCTTCTTTCAATAATCAGTAATTAATTCAATTTAATTGTATATTTCTTCAACTTCGACATCATCATCGTCAGTTGTTGGCATGTATACTTGTACTATCAAAATATCCACTGGTTCAGCATTTAATTTCACAAACATTAATTTATCACTATGACACATCATTTTTCATCACACTTTCCACCCAAATAGAACCTTGTGTAATTTCTTGATATTTTCACCGGACTTCACTTAAACCAGCAATGTTCACACTATACTTTCCATTATCCCAGCCCTTCTCATCATCCTTACATTACATGTTCCTATACTGAAAGGGAAAGTTTTATTTGATGATTGTTCTATTGTTGATCGCTCACCCTGAAATAGCCCTCGCCTGGAGACCAGTTTACCTGCTGTGTTTTTTACCCCAACAAGAGCCATAATTGGCTTTGTTCCCTTGACAAAAAGGGTTTTCAGGGAAAAGATAAGTGTTGTAGTTTTCCCTTTTCCTAGCCTCACCACCAAATTACTTCATGTGGTCACTCACGCTCGTGGCGGTTTGATCTTGAACCATCTCGAGCATTATTTGCTCTTTACTTCAAGTTGAACCTTATATCATTGCTGCCCTGTATCAGCCATGTAACCCTGTGCACGTCACCATGACCTTACACTACCACCGACCTTACTGCAGCTGTTAAGCTGCCAAACTGTCACTACATGGACGCATATGTTAAGTTTTACCCATGTGAACTCGGAGACTAGCTCTCGCCCTCTAATGTCCTAAGGAATGTGTGTAATTCCATGCTGCAAAGCATATATATATCTTCCTTACATAAATACCAATATTAAAAACTCTGTGAATTTAAATCTCCATCTCTAATTTGATGCACCCTTTGTTTACCCCAATAGGTATTCTTTACTTAGATGGTTTCATTATGGTATATCTAGTAAGATAAGGCCTTATAGTATTGTCATGGTCATTGCTAACTATCAGAGTAAAGTTGTCGCTACTAGTGATGAATGTTCAAGAAAAAAAGTGCTTGGTAAAATTATTGAAATATACTCACATACAGTAATTTCTATTAGTATTTTTCACAACATTTTGCTACTTGTCCTGACTTACACGCAAATGTCTATATTTAAAATGCAGATATGTACAAGGAGCAGGGCCGGATTAGGGGGAGTGCCCCCCCCCCCCCCCTCCCCGGATACCCTGGAAAGTGACATAACATGACTGATTTCTTTTGATCAAGTTGTGTCAGAATTCACAAAAAAAATCAAGAAAAGTCCGTGTGAGTTGCATGGCAATTCGAAAATTTTGATTTTGTAGAACCTTTGAAAACGTAAATATATGTGATTTATTAAGTTTATTTTTCTATAGTATTATTAATTATAATTTAAATTATTTCATTATATAAAAGAAAGTGTAGATATATATATATATATATATATATTATATAATAAATATATCTAAACTGATATTTCAACATATTGTTTATTTTCTATCTGAGTATTAAATATATGATTGTGCACATGGTTTTAATTTTGAACCGTTCATATTAAAAAATAAAAATTGCAAGGCCCCGAATTTCTTGATCCAGACCTGACAAGGTGAATAAAATATAAGCAGTTTTTTCTTAGACTGGCCCAACTGTTCACATGTTATATGATATCAGAGTTAACTTACATGTCTCTTTGTAAGCCAGTTACTTTAGTGGGTTATTAATGAAACAAGACATGTTTTTATTTTTTTAAACAGTTAAATCTTTTAACCAATCATTTCATTGTTGGCTGCTAGTATTAACTGTATTTACATCTTTTAATCGATGTCATTGTTGGCTGCTATTAACAAGATTTAAATTTTTTAACCAATCATGTAATTGATGGCTGATATTACCTAGATTTAAATCTTTACTAAATGGACAAGGTTATAGTTTCATAAGGTATACAATAATACATTAATTGTTACGAGGCAAATATTTTATTTATTGGATTTTTTTTAACCCATCTACATTAAAAAATACAAATGGAAGTGGTATAAGCTTAATCTCCCTTTTCCCCTGCCTCAAACAATGTATTGCCTACTTGAATATTTCTCTTGCCACCTCAATAATTAAAAAGTCCCATGTTCCAATATTTTACATATATAAATAGTGAGCTTATCTATTCCTAAGGATTAACCTAACCTGCAAAGTTATCAAAATTATTAGGTATGCCTACTTAATACTGTCCGATGGTAAGAGAATCTTTAAATTAGGTACGTATATTGCTTGATCTTTACCAACAACCCAAGAGATACAGAGGGGCCCAGCTGTCGAGGAAAAGCTTTATCATTTATTAACAAATTTAAGAAAGTCTATTTTATACTATGGGTACAGTTTTTTCATCAAATAAATATACATAAGACATACAGTAAAACAATTAAATTTATATAATTAAAAAAAACTCTGTTTAAACACTTTTTATTAAATTAATAACTGGTTGAAATAGTTTATACATGAATAAAGATCTTGAAACCAATGACAAATAAAATAAGTCATGGCCTATTTTAATTAATGAATTGGAGTATGTCTTGCTGTAAAAGACATGAGCTATGACTTGGAGGACTTACAATTTGGAACACTTCATTTGAAAAATGGATAATATTTATAAATCATAATCGACTAATTCCTCCTTTACAAATTTCTATGATTATTCTTTTAAGAAGTTGGGATTTATTAATTAACAAACCAGTAATATTGGTTTCTATTATTCTATACTACCTTAACCTAGCCTACATATTATTTATATATTAATTTCAACAATTTTATAAATTTAATATCTACTAAGTTTAAATATGTTTCAAATATGGCCTACCTACTAATTAACAAGACAGATATGGTGGCTAATGTTACTCAAGTAACAGTATAGCTTGATTATAAAACATATTGCTTAAGCTTGTAAAATGCAAGCATTCATTGCTAATATTGTATACAATACATACACAAGGAAAAATGCAGTGTTATATTTAACATTTATTCCATAAACATAATTAATTACTTCTTCAATTTCATTATCTAAACTTTCTTACAAACCTTTGCCTTAATATGCCTTTAAACTCAAAATTATATTAATACCATTTTCTTGAAACCTATTCCCCCTATATAAGCTGCCTTTTTGACAAATTTGTTGATTCGAGAAAAGTTTCAAAGTTTGAAAATTGCAGAGTAGCATATAATTAAGTTTTTTACCCACTAATGATTCAAGTTATGTGTTTTAACAAGTTTTCAAAGTAATACAGTTTCATTAATTTAATTTGGGTTATGATTAAACAGCTAAACTTTCCACACCTGAGTGATCGTGTTGAATAAAAGGATTCTTCGGGAGCTCAAGGAAATGAGAAGCTGTGGTATGAATTTTAAATTAAGGTGATTGGCTCTTTTCATTTGGCGTGGAAATGTTCAAGAAAAGAAGCATGTTGATTAAGTTACACTTTTTATATACACACCTCCTCTATAGTTTTAACAGTGATCAAATATCAATAAAATGACATTTTTCACTAGAAAACTGTCAGATTCATAACAAAAAACAAGAAAATGTAATGATTAATGAACATCAATACATTATCTTAGAAGGAATATTGAAAATATTAACATAAAAATTTCACTCTGCCTCAAAAAAAACTTATAATTCCAAAATGTATGATTTTTCTGCAAAACCTGTCCGGTAACTAGCGCCATCTACAATTTCCGTGATCCATCTGTTCTTGTTGGCGCGGAAGGTTACTTTGGTCAGTTGTGAAGCCACGCCATGCTTTTCACCCTCCCGCCCACCATCCCACAAAATAGGTTTTAGACTTGCACTAGGCAGGGCCAAGAGCCTTAAAAACAATATGTGAGGCACAACAAACAAATAGTATGCTGGCTACTGACAAGTTTTTACCTTGAATATTTGAGACCTTTCAAAATTCATGTTGAACCCCTTCAAAATTTTAGTGTCGTATTATGTGCGAGGTCACACTATATTCGGGCCAATATTGTATATACATTTTCTTGGTTTGATGAAATATAAAATTGAGAAGAAAATACTATCATAATCTATGTATTAGTTATACTATAGTTAATTATAAAAAACATTCCTAAGAAAGTTTATTTTATACCAATAATAATATATATTAAAAAGGTAAAATCTCATTTAGACATAAAAAAGAAAATTAATATTTTTTTCACCCAACTATTAAAGTTAAATACATTAACATGAAATTATATTTGGCAAAAAATTGGCTATTTGTAAAAAAATAGCACCAGGAATGAGAGCTAGACACACGTCTCTATTAAACAAATATTAATTTAATTATTACTAAAATGTGACTAGTTTTAAAACATGATGATGATGATGATTCAATTAACCATAGACCTTACCACCAAGAAAGGAAGATAATAAAATATTTTCTTTAATTTCCTTTCAATTATTTTACATAATAGAAAACAAAATTTTATAATTTTTGTCTTTTATCCGAAAGAAGGTTAGGACAGATAATTTTAGAACCAGCATCTTTGATATTAAGACCTAATTGTTAAACCAAACATCTGAAATAAGTTTTTGGTCTCATCTTGAAGGATTATACTATTTAAATATAATTGGAATTAGGGTTGTTCAAACTCCATGTTTTATATTCAAAAGAAACCAAATCAACTTATATGAAATATTCCTGAAACTAAATCAAACTTTGAATATTAAAAAAAAAAAAAAAAATTAAGTATGGATAAAATGTATCGTGCATTTTTAAATAGCTCTAGACACAAATTATAAGAAATATAAATAATTACTACTACTTCCTGAGGAAGATGCTATAATAGCATCAAAATATGAAATGTGTGTAAATATATGTGTTTTTACTTTTATTTGTGCTCTACCATTTTCCCAATATTCTTATTTTATTTACTACAAAATAAATATAAGTTACACAACACAATTATTAAATCAATGCTTATTTAATTTTTAACTATATTTTTTGGCTAAGCTTCATATATTTCTTTATATATATATATTCACATCCTATGTCCTTTTCCTGTGTTTGTCCTTTACGTTATACCTCCTACATGTTCCTATCTATGTGTCTTATCATTCTTTACAATTTTCCATTTACTCCCTTTTGTGTTTTTATGGTTTCCTCTTTTAGGAAGTTGCGCAAGCATTTCACACTCCTCCCTGATGTGTTCCGATAGAATGAAACTCAGGTCGGCGGATTGGGCTGTGATGGTCGATTTTCTTTAAGAGGCAACCATTACCTCTTTGTCTATTGGCAGCAATGTAAAGTGTGAACTGTGTTCTTATTTTCATTGTAAAAGCCATATTGTGTTGTCCCTTTTATATATTCCTATCCACCTTTCCTGTACCTTCTTCCAAATATAATATTTAATTTTTAGAAATTGTGAATACCCCTGATTGAAATTAACATGACCCAAGCTTTATGATTAAAAGTTGAATGTTGTTATAAACATGGTGTCGTCAGAATTTGGTTTATAATAAAATTGAGGTTTACAAGTACATTGATGTCAAAATTAAATATTTTACTCTTTGAGCCAAGTCATTATAAATGTTTTTTCAGTTTATAAAATTTGAATTGTAATCTATATTAATAAAATCAAGAGTTTGTATTGTTACGAGAGGTGTGTGATATCTCCTGCAGGCAGAGGGCGACATTCTAAAATTAGTAGTCTGTGTACAAATATGTGCACCATGAAGGTGAAATTTTAAATCTTTTACTAGATTTTTTTTAACTTACCAAAAAGTGGGCTGAGAGAAATAAATAAGATTAAAATATATTTTGGTGTGTGTTTGAAGCAAAGAAAAGCATAACCACGCAATTCATTAGGCAGTTACCCCGGGTACTTCTGCTCGTTAGTAATAAATGGTTAATAGATATTTAAAGACATGTTGCCAACTGCTTTTAGACTATGTAGGTGAATATTTTATATCTCCATAACCCTTCAGATTGACCACCTCTGTGTTCTAGTGGTCAGAGTTCCTGGATAGAGATTTAGAGGACCTGGGTTTGATCCTTGGTACTTTCAGATATTTCTGTGAAGCTGTGGGTCTGGAATGGGGTCAACTAAACCTCGCGAGGACAAATGAGGAGATACTTGAATAAATGACAACTTTGGTCTAGAAAATGGAGGTTAATGGCCGGCAGAAGGGTGGGAGTGGAGTGGTTTTGTGCTGACCATATGACACCCTCTACTCACAACATGCAGCGGCCACTCAGTCGGTATAACTCGCTCGCGGGCAGACACCATGGAGTTATTTTTATAACCCATCAGGTTAAGCGTGCAGCTATTCTATTGAACAAAGTGTTAGTATTAGCTAGTCAATTGAGGAGAAGATTTGATTTAAAATTTTGAAATGGAAAGAACTCCAAAGTGCAAATTGGCGATTTAGCCCAGCACAGTTATTATTGGCGAAACATAAAATCCAAGTCCATGACCACTAGTTTACCACTTAAATGAGTTGAGTGTATTATAGCCAAAAATGTTATAATATTTGATTATTAAATTTAGCACAGAAAAGAGAAATTGTAAAGTGTTTAAATGTTTTATAAGATTCGGCTAGTCTCTAAAGGTGAATAGTCACCAAAAGAGCAATCAAGAGCATTCTCTCACTCAATTATCGTTTGATAAGTATGGGTTAGAGAGCGAGCAAACATTCACTCACTCGTGTTCAAACAATACCGGGGGTGGGGGGGTTGCTGGTACATCAAAGAAAAGATTTGTTATTGTTAGTTTAGTTATTATTATTAACACCGTGTCTTCCTACCCGTTCGGGTTATACGCACTTACGCTAATGTGTAATGGTAGGATGATTGTCAGATGAAATGGAGGACTTACAGTTTAACATGGAATCCGAACCACGGTGAAGGCCTGGCATTCCACACATTCACAAGTTGTGATTAATACACTTCTTGTCAGAGGTGAAGGAAGGGGGTGGTAATCAGATAAATCTGTGCCGGGACCGAGGATTGAACCCCAGACCCCCAGCACAGAAGTTCGACACCTTGTTAGTTTAGTGTGGACCGTGATTATTGTATGGTTGAAATGCTTGTGGTGTAGTGCAGTTCATGTTTTTAAATACTGAATACTTAATTTAATTTTAGGTACTTATAGTTATTGATTTATTCACTTAAAGTACTAAATGTTATTTATTTACAGTTTTAAAACCGATACATACCTATAAACATTGGTCGGTTTTATATAACTCTGCTGTTCTATATCATAAAAATAAGAATAAGAGGATGCTTGGACAGAGTTAGCTAATATGTTGGCGAGTGGAAGCTCAAAAATTAAAAAGAATATTCAATCACTGCTTGCTTTATTTAGAAGGGAAGGACAGAAGCTCAAAATTACTTCAAGAATACTCACAAAAGAAGTTTATAGCACAGAATGGTTTGAATTCAAAGGTTTACTCTTCTCAAGAGAACTAAATAAGCTGACTCAGACACAGTATATAGAAGGTGAGGTAAGTACGTGTACAAAGTAGCTTGTTATTTAGATCAGCCATATTCATTTCATAATTAGGTTGACTAGAGTGCTTGCAGTAAAACAATGGATCAAATGATAACAAGAACATATTCACTCCAGTTTGGACACAAGGTGAACATTTCAAGAGAAAACACTTTTGGTAAATACCTTAATAATTATAATAATTGCATCATTTGATTTATTTAAACATATATATTTTAAGTTCAAAATTAAATAAAAATATATTTTGATTAGCCGCCATGTTACACTTAAGACACAATTAAAAAATTTAAAAAATATCCAGATTACTAACGACGACTATGCAGACTTCAATAATATAATATATGTCATTTAACTTCCTCAAAATGAGACTGATCCACTCTGGCTAGGTGTATATTCCTAATACAATATGATTTAAAATAACATTAATACTGATTCATTATTTTTAAAGGGCAAGATTTGTATTGTACATGTTATGCATCCCATCTAAAAACTATTGCAACCCTGGAAGTTCTTTGACGCAAATAAATTTGACATCTAGAATTTCAGAAAACCAAATTTAATTTTTCTGGAGTTTTAAAATTTTAACATAGAAGCAATAAATTCAATATTTTGAAAAATTTAATTTTATTTGTATTTTATTAAGATTGGAAGTATTTTTTATTATGTTTCCAGGAGCCGAAATAGCCTATGATATTATGAATATTCAAATAGAAGTTAATTATTCTAATAAAACTAAATTTCTTGACTATTAAGATGTGTATTAAACCTTAACACATGGGACAACCATTTAGAATGCTGACTGGCTAACCTATATTGATGAATGTCCTCTGGCAAACATTTGGCAATCAGAGTTTGTTCTTGATCTAGCAGAGTCATGCGGAGGAGTTATCAAGATTAGAATCATGCAATATTTCAATACTAGATAGCTTCTGATCTTTTTCTAGAGGGATACCTTCATTGCTCAAGTGAATATTATTGGAACCATTATGTAATAAACTACCATTATTTTCACAGTCTTCTTCACCATTCTCATGTTCGAGTATAGACTTCTCAGAGCTGCATTCATTTCTATTAGCTATCCCACATCCCACAAGATCTTTCACGGTGGTGAGAAGGAATCTACGATGATACCACAGCGCTTCATGACCAACAAACCTCAGGATTAAATCTGTATTGAGAAAAAGATCTGAGGTCAGGAAGACCAATAGTTTAAAGGTAGACTTCTCTCCTTCATCTTTATGCACTATACAACCGTTAGTGTCTGGCGAGACAAGGAACTGCATGAGGAATTGCTTTGTGTCTTGAATGGGTGCTGCAGTTGTGAGGGAATTGCTACCAAGACATTTGAAGAGTGTCTTTAAAAGGAACTGTCTGTATTGCAAGCCAGAGTGGTCTGATACGTGTGTGGAGACCCACCGTTCTGATGCAGCCCATTCATTCTTGAGCACCTAAAAAAAATATTTGCAAATGTTTGATTTTCTTACAAGCGTTTTCAACATATTATTATGAATGTCATTTTTGAAAAAACATTACCACATTTCACTAACTTTGGGTGTACCTTTTTTATAGTAAAAACATTTACACAATACTCACAAAGACAAATTTTCCAAAAGTTTGTGTATTCTTCTTTAATATCTCAGGAGGAAAGTACTCAAGCTTTTTTTTTTTATTGTATGGCATTAATGACCAGGAGAGACATAACATCCAGTTTCATTGGCTGCATGTAGACTATTCGCCGCCCTGGTGGCACAGAGCCTTGTCCAAGGTACAACTAGGGAAGTTGTCTACACGCAGCCGCAATGAGACATGATGATAGTGAATCTGGAGGTATAAACCAGTGGGAGTCTTAAACCTAACTTAAGCCTAATTTAACAAACTCTGGCGTGAAATAATTCCCCTTAAGAGAAAAATACCCAAGGTACAAGTCAGGGATCCCTAGGTTCATAACTAGGCGCCCTGACCACCACACCATGGGCCGGATGGTATTTAAACTTAAGCCTAATATCGCCTAATTCCAACATATGCATTTAAAACAGCAAGAAATGTTTGATTCTGACCTTAAAGACTGTAGTTTAATCCCTGATTGGGTGAAATGTGTATGATTAAAAAAATCTTTATACCATTTCTAAAGCAAATTAAGAGATGATATTAAATAAAATCAGAAATGGGAGTTTTTTTTTTTAATATTTGGATTCAAGATCTTAATTCAGGATTAACATGTAAAATAAGGATTTTTTTTTAAATGGGTTTTGATCTATTGCTAGTTTTTTTTTTGTCCTGGGATCAAACTAATTCTACACACAAACATTGTCACCAAGCACAAAATAAAATTACCTTCTCCCTTAAACAATTTTGAGGTATTACAAGTAATTAGCACAGGAAAATAAACAATTATATTCTTTAATATTGCTAAGTATGTGAGGAAACATTTTAATCTGCATGGTCAGAATGGTGTGGCATGCATGGTCTTGTTTTAACTATACATTATTACTCTATATTATTTAGTATCAATAATTACCCGCTTTGGTGGCCGTATGGTCTAACGTGCTACTCTCGCACTAAACTAGATTTCGAATTATGGGGAGGGAGAGTTTAACATTTTGGTCGGGTGTACTGTGGGTGATTTTTCCAAAATTGTTTTCCACTTTCCCGTAGTGAAAATGCAGATACACTTCATTTAAATAAAACCTTCCTAATCCCTAAAACCATTAGCGTAATTAGTGCCTAAGCGTATAATTCAAACGACTAATAAAACACGGGGCTTAGAAGAAATCAAAAAGGAAAGGTAATGTCCATGACAAAATAACGAAAACATATACCGGTATTTCGTGGTGCAAAATGATGTTTGTTTTAGTTGTATTGTAAACACTAAACCTGTACGAGAAGTGTTTTTATTTGTAATTTGAGGTTGTTTTTTTTTAGACATTTGGGTTTCAAAAACAAATGTTTTTATTTGTAATTTGATAGGGTTTTTTTAGACATTTAGGTTTCAAAAACATAGTGTGGATATAGTATAGTGCAGGTGTTCCTTTCTCCTACATGTTGAACATTACTCACCTGAATGCCAGTGAAGCATCAACATTTCCTACAAATAGAAGACTACACCCTCTCTCTTAAATATTACTGTAATGGATTTGATGGTATTTTAATAATATTACTGGTGATGTTTTAGTTTGTGTGATAAATTTAAACTTAAAATATAATTTTTAATGTTTTGTAAATCATGTTTCTTGAAGAAATTTGAGTCATTGGATGTTATTTTATAGCTAATGCCTGTACTTAACCAATCAATTTAAGCCTCAAAGAGGTTTTTTTATCACTGAGTCTTACTACCTGTTCTGGTTATATGCATTTATGATAATTACTCTAATGGGGTAGGAATGAGGAAAGAAGCATTTTATAAATAATCTACTAGCATTACCTGGATTTGCAAGGAAGTGGGAAACCACTTAGGGAAAACCACCCTCAGAAGACGCGGCCAGAATTCTAACCCTGATTTCCCTGTCATTAGAAGGCCAGTCTAGCACGAGAGGTATGGCCTAGACCATTTGAACACTGAACCAGGTTGCAGGATCTTTATCAGATATATTACAGACCTAGGGCCTATACGCACTGTTGACTAGTCGTTGGTGACATAGTCGCCAAGAGACCAAGAAGTGGGATAGCAAACTGGGCAACTTGCAGGGCTTGTCAACTCATTTCACACGTATATGGTCTCCACTAGACTAAATGAGCGTATTTTAATCACGGCAAATCATTGGTCATCACGACCAGCAGTTACCTTGCCCATTGCTCATGTTTTTGTGACTGCTGGAGACAAGTTGTGCAAGCATTCATATATTCCCTTGAGCCTAGCGATCGCCAGCAACCAGTTGACAGTGTGTATGGGGCCTTAGTATAAGTGCTTAACGCCAACAACATACCTGTTTATGTTCTGAGGTGGAAGCAACCAAATGACTGACACACCACATGCGGTGGCTCCATGCGTAATAGTTGTTGGGATATCGATCAGCCGCATACTGGGATACTCTCAACTCTTCCTCCAATAACTCGTTCACATCTATGCTGTCTGGTGCAGAAAGAAGGGAAAACAAACTGGATCAAGTAGCCCTATTGCTGGTCAGAGAACTTTTAAAAAATATATTTTTCTGCAAGTTATTGTACAAAACATACCAAAGACAGATGACTTTATTGGTTGCCAATATTAATAAATCATATAGGCAGTTAAAATATCGATACTTTGTACCCATAGTTATGTATGCAGCAGAAATCTGGACATTGGATGTAAGCTGGCTTGCCAGGTACTCAAACTGGGCCCACTACGAGGGCCAAAGTGCGGACCTCCCTCGTTTTGTAATATTTAACTTCAGATGCAGCAAAACGTTATTTGTCTAGGGGGCAGTTGTCAAAAAAAAAAAGGGGGGGGGGTTGAGGGGTATGGGGCTCTTTCCCATCAAATATATAGAAAATATTTACAGTGGCCTTCATCTGGAACATATTTTTAAAACTTAATTAGATTCTTCTATAAGCTATTTGGAGTGGTTCTTTCCCATGAACCTTTTGAAATACCCCTAGATGTTATTTAGAGAGGCCTTCATCTATTGTAGAAGCATTTGAAGTGGTTTTGCCTGGGAAATTTTTGAAAATTGGGTGACTTTAGAATCTATTTGGAGTGTCCTAACTAGAAAATCTTTGAAAATTAAATGTCGCTGAAAACTATTTAGAGTGGGCATCTACCGGCAAATTTTGTAAAATTGGATGCTCTCAAATGTTATTGTGAATAATCTTCCACTAACAATTTTTATTATTGATGTCTCTAGGATATATTAAGCGTGGTCTTCTCTCAACAAATTTTGAAAATCGGATGCCTCTATCAATTATTTATAGTTTGATACAAAGCCATTTTACAGCTTCATGTTTGAGGACATCAAAGGGGTGTGAAATAAAGCTAAGAGGATAAGTTCTTCCCAGAGAGGGAATGCCTCTTCCCTCACTCCTACACCAATTCTTGGCTTTGGTCTATATACATTTTATTTTAAACTTTTTTTTTGTCAAGTTTATAAAAGAAAATACATAACTTAACTGAATACTGAAATGTTATGTACATGATGAAGTATTTGAAATGAACTTTATTTACTGCCTGACTCTCTTTGTGTGCCAAATTTAGTTTCAGTTTAAAAATAATAGACACTGTGAAATTTCCAAACAGAAACGAAGGACAATACTAGACAAACCGATGCTATAATTGTGACAAATATCGGTAAGTTAATCCATAGGAAACCCCACCTGGTGGGCTGGGCATGCACTGTTCTTTAATATGGATCATGGTTACTAGACTAGATAGTAGAGGTCAAGAGCAGGTCTGCTCCAGTGATGACGTGGTTTGGACACCACCAGCCGACCTGGTACGTTAGCGGTACTCGAGCCAAGCATTGGAATTTCACAAGTTATTTAAGAATAAATACACTCATGACTGTTTAACTACTTATTTATTTCTTTTAACTGTATCGGATACAATTGTATATTGCACCTGATTAACAAATGATAATATTGTTTTATAACTTTATTCAGTGGAATATATAAAGCTATGTGCTTTTGATGTCTATTGTGATTTGTAAAACTGGTAATCACACAACACACCATTGTTATGGACTCATATTTGATAAAACTAGTGTTATTACACAAGTAAGCACACTCGGTGACACGTAGCTCTCAGCCGAGGTTAGCTTGGTATCCACTTGATGCCAGGGGGCGGGGCTTGCCAATGCGCATACGACTCGTGACCCCTACCGTCTAGTCTAGTAACAGTGTTATGGATAAACATTTTATTGCTTGTCATTCACACTTTATTTTGTATTTTTTCCATCTTATACTTTTTTTAAACTTGTGAAACTAGATCTTGAGCACGAGGCACGAGACCCTGGAAGTCCCGGGCTCGGTATTATGGTACCGATATCCCCTCCTTACCCCCGCCTCCCGCACCTCACCCAATGACAGCCTTGGATGCAAGATATAAGGAAGGTTGAGACCATAGGAATGAAGTTTTCGAGGAGCATGCTAGCTGCTGATTCAAAATGAAGTCCGGATAAGAGTTAGGCTACAGAGGACAATAGAGGAAGTAAGGGTGAGATGGTATGGACATGTAGTGAGGATAGAAAAGGACATGCTTCCAAGGAGAATGGAGTCAAAAGTTTCGAGAGAAAATACCGCAAGGGAAACCAAAGAAGAGGTGGAAGTAATAGATAACAACATGTGTGCGAGCAAGAGGAGAAAAATGGTGGAAAACAGAGTTAGATGGGTGTATTTTACAAAAATGACCCAGTCACAGGTTGGAAATAGTTTATTATAATGATTAATTTATAGATTTTCCTTTTCTTCAAACAGAGGTCTAGTATGTTACAATAAGATTTTATTTATTGAAATTCAAATAAATATTTTTCAAATCTGGTTTGACCTCAAAAAACTTTAGCAACTACACAAAATCTTTACCAAATGATCTACAAAGAGTATACTACCAAATTTTCTTACCTAATATCAACTTTCCAAGAATCCACTTACGATGAGCAAATGCCTCCGAGCACTTGGGCTTGCGAGACAAAAGTACAGCAGTATAGTGTAATTCTGAACGGCCACTAAGTGTACCGGATTGTACCAATTCACGTCTCATTCCCCAGAAAGTAGAGATGTCAGGGTTGAGCAATAAAGTACTACATAGCAGCCGGGACAAGGTGGCGGGATCTGTAACACATTGAGATAAAAGAAGAAACATTAACCCTAGGATATCCGCCCTAGAAATGTTTACAACCGTTTTAAATCCTACTAGAAATGGCCTTCAAAATGTATATGGCGAGTTAAAACCCTACTGGTTTTGCAATCTTGTCACTACACTTATAGGCTTGTCAATTCTTTCTTTTGTAACAAGTTGACCTGTTCATACCTGGATGATAACCCACAGCCTCATATTGTGATGAAGTGCTTGTGCACCCATACAACTAACTTCTTTCCACCTATTTTTTCAAATCATAAGTATAGCCCGTTGGAACTATGGTCCACTATATTATTATTATTATTATTAGCACCGCGTCTTACTACCCATTCGGGTTATACACACTTAAGCTAATTTGTAATGGTAGGGTGATTGTGAGATGAAATGAAGGACCTACAGTTTAACGTGGAATCCGAACCACGGTGGAGGCCTGGCATTCCTCACATTCACAAGTTATGATTAATACACGTTTTGTCAGAGGTGAAGGAAGGGTTTGGAAATCAGATAAATCTGTGCCGGGACCGAGGATTGAACCCCGGCCGCCAGCACAGAAGTCTGACACCTTACCCCTAGACCACCAGGTCACCTTATGGTCCACTATAGATATTACAATATTTTATCACATTTAAAGACACCTTTTATTTTTATTTTTATTTTTTATGCTGAAAAAAATCGGGGAGGTTTTTCTAAGTGCATATCTGGGAATCAAAGCACCAAATAATCAATAAACATACAAAACACTTGAAAATATAATACAAGGAAGTTATTTTATCATCAGAGCTAAAAAAAACTCTACTATTATACTTACTATGAAATAGACGCTAATTAAAATTACTTATACTGCTCAACCTAAAACAGCGGCTGGGGCTATGGAGTCACCCTTCAGGTGGGTAGTACCCACAGGTGCTAGACTTCAAATACCCCAACCCACCTCACCATCCTCAGATACTTCTAAAGCCAAAGTGCTTATTTAGTACAATATATAATCTGATTCGTCTTAAAGCAATGGGCAAACATTTCATAATACAATGACAATACTTGGGAGGTTAATGTAAATTGATTGTTTTTTATTCATCCGAGCAGGCTTGTAATAAGACTAAATTAACTTTGGTTGTTAGCCTACCTGAAGTTTAGAATACTATGTTACAACGTTCAAAGACTCACCCTCGCGTTTACTGCGATGCTGACGTATGTTCATGAGACGATGGTATGCATGACAATACACATGCCGAACACACCATGATTCCAAACCAAGTGAATGTTCCACATGAAGAACTGGAGACTTATTTTGATTCTCAGTAACTGGGATGATATCAAACTCCTTCCTGGAATGAAAGGTTTACATACAATCTAACTATAACGATTGTGGTTGGTGGTGGTGTGGTGGTGGTGGCGGTGGTGGTGGCGGTGACAATAATAATAATAAGTTTTTTTGTTTGTTTTTGTCACAGCATTTAACTACCCAAATACCTTTGACACATATATAGGCCTTTGAGCCAATTACACTAGTAGGGCTAGGTAAGTCTTAGAAGAAATATACCTGTATTTGCAAGAAAGGAGAGTGGAAAACCATTTAGGAACCACCACATAAGTAATTACGTCTGACCAAGATTCAAGCCATTATCTCCCCAACATATGCAGTCCTGTCTACTGTGAGAGCGACACCAGAGATAATTAAATCACCGAAACAAGAGTTATAGTTTTTAATTTTTACCAGTGGAGTTAAGATTAGGCAAACATTCTAAATACAAATTTTGAGCAGAGAAAGAAATATATTATATGTCAAGAAAGTGTTCTAATTACATACGTCAAACATCATGTTAATTAAGTTGCTAGCACATGCCCGATACTAGACTCCCTGATAGCAACCAAGAATAGCTAGAACTGTTGTTTACCAACCATACAGCTTAACATAATGTTATGTGCATTGTCAGCTCCTTCATGGCAATGTTGTTGTTGTTGTTATTATTATTATTTATTGAATTTTAAGGTGTGTTGACATAATGAGGTCATTAGCACCTTTTACAAAAATGAAAAAAACTAGTAAAATCCCCTACGAGACAGCAATATTTAGGTGAAACACTCGCTAAAAACAGCAGGTGTGTACACTCCATTATTTATTTGGACAATACAAGGATAAAAATCATAGTATGTTTACTAAAGAGGTTAAAAATAAGTTTCATCAAGATAAAGTCCATAAGAGCCACTCCTAAGAAGTGGAACTAAAATAGAAGTTAAAAATATTCGCCTGGCATGTAAAACGAAGCAAATTACTACATCCACACTGTTGTGTAATAAAAAATGGTCACCTTTAATTTTTTCGAGTAAGTTGTATAGGGGCATACTTGCAAAATTCACACTCAGGGGTTGATCACCTCTCAATAAAAACCCATGAGTAAGCTGCGTATTACCAACGCATAGTCTTGCCACAACGACCTCCTCCCTTTTATACTTGCATGTAGAAGAAAGCCATCATGACACACTTGTCTTTGATGGACCACAACTTGTTCTGAACAAAGGTTGAAACCCACTGTTTGTGCCAGGTATGTAGGATCCCACACCAAACATAGCCTTTTAGATCCAAAGCAAGAGGAGAGACAGGTGTTTAACAAACCAATTTTTAAAATTTGATCATGTATTCATCTCTGCACTAGGGATGGCAATAATTAATTGTAGTAATGTTTAATTGATCTGTGGTCAGTGGCTATACTAATAGTGTTTAGACAAGAAAGGCATTTTTAAAAGCAATAAGTATTTAATATCAAAACTTGTGTAAAATAATTGATTGCATAATGGTGAACCTTCAATAGTGTAAATTAGGCAAAGCGTGCCATTAAATTAAGTATAAATAGTGGAAATCTCATATTGAAATTTATAGACCTTTACTCCATACTCTAGTTATCCCTCTTACATAAACACAAGACACCAAGTGTCATACAAAACCACACACTAATGTTCAGTAGGTACGACAATAAGGCCTTGCCAAGAACAATTAATAATGGGATATAGCATGAAATAAACAAAGTTTATCTTAAGGATCACTTTATAAATTAAATATATTACTTAATTGAATATAGTATGGTATATACAATATTAATTATGTCAAGAAGTTTTTTAACTAACAAATAAGGATCCTTTTTGAAAACAGCTTCTATGTCCGACAGTATTCTTTCTGCTGCAGGAAATCCTTCGTCTTCCATTGTGGATAGATAAACTAGTCTGTGCTAAGCACTAGCCGATAAATTTAATTTGTATTTACAACATTTCATAGCGATGTTCATCACATTGCATCACTTTTAGTTGGCTCAGTTTTTTTTTTACAAAGACAAGTAATTTTTTACATAAGTGTTTTCCTACTAAAATAATAAAATATACCCCTATCTTATCATCAATGCAGCTGTAATGTGAAACAAATAGATAGATAATTTACATATTATTTATTCTAGATTAAAAGAAGTATTAGGTGTTGCCCAGGCTAAAAAAAATTTTGCTTCAAATAACAGAAAAAACATTTCATTTTATTAATTTTATTCTTCAGATCCAGTTTTTATTAAATTTAAAAAATCTAATTTAAAATTCCAGCTTCGAGGTGCACGATATGTATACATATGGTGTGTGGGTTATAATATTGAATACTTACATAAGTACGCTTCTATCCCTATTTTGAGCTCTTCAGTGAGCTTTAATATAATACTCTTGGTGTTTTTAATAAGTGTAGCACTAAAAATATATAAACAAATGTAGACTTGGTTTAACAAATAGATACTATCTATCTGTTTATATATTGACAGCGCTTATAATGTGATGTGTTCTGTGTTGCTTTAGAATTTGATAATTATTGTCCAAATATGGCGATGAGGACAAACTTGATTTTAATGTTTGACATATTGAAAACTTGATTCATAATTCGTATAACATTTGTAATTATCATTGTTACTTTCTTATAGATCAAATTAGTTTTTGATAAATCATATAAAGGTTAACTCGTAATGTCTGATCCTCGTCTTAAAACACTTCGAATCAAGACTGGTGTTGTTAAACGTTTGGCTAAAGAAAAACTTATGTATCAGAAAGAAGCTGAGCAACAAAAAGAACGTGTTCAAAAATTGAAAGATGAAGGTAAGATTGGGAGTGGGAAATAAATGGAATTAAAACAAAAACCTTGAGACCAGATTTTTGATTATGAAAAACTTGGATTCATGATTTTTTGTGAGCTTACCAGCTGTGCTTATATGACTAATTTTTAGGGATTGATGTTTGATTGATTCTTTATTTGGTTTATAAAAAGAGCCAAGTGGCTCGTACATATATAAACATCTTGGCGGTACTGGAATAGACAAATACACTTGACTTGATGGCTTTACACTTAACACGCACTTAAGATCAAAAATTGCAACAGACTAATCGAACAGCAAAATATCTTTTTCACACCCTAGAGTCAGCAGTGCTGCTTCCTACCAATGAACTTAAAAACTACTTTAAACACCATCTATTAGCCCGAATTATGATAGGCCACTTACAGATTTGTGGTGACTTATTTTCACTGCACATGACAAATTTGTCAAATTATCCAACACTACAAAGCAACCAGTATATTTAACGTATGTTATTAAAGATCACATTACTCTACAAGCAACGTTAGTCAAAGATCACACTACTATACGAGATTTCTAACAGACTAAAACAACTGCCAATCAAACACCGCATCAACTGCATGTAAAAGATAACTTGCTGTCACCCTTGGACTCGAGGGCATGTGAGGGGTGCATTAGCACACTTTGTGACTATTCAGGCGGAACTGCACTTGATCACGTGATTGCTAATGCAATTATCGAGTGAACATCAAGGGTCGACGGCGCGTGAAGTAGACTATTCGAATACAGCCCTTATTATTGGCGTGGATCGAAACCATTTGGTTTTAAACACTTAGGATAGTGAAAAAAAGTTTACAGAAATTTATTATGCGTCTTCATCCAGTCTTCCAAAATAAATCAGAAGCAGGCTTTAACTACCTATCATTATGTTAGCAATAATACATTATTTTACCACAAAAAAAATTATTGTGGCCCACATGTATGTAAAGACACGTCTTAATTTGGTAAACTGATAACAGCAAAAATAGTTCAAATCTACACAATTCACAAACGATCCCTAGGAGCATTGTCTTGTGACATTGATTGATTTGTTCTTTTAAAAAAAGCTTAGTGGCTCATACATATAAAGTTGATTCCTCTATGTAAGATTTAGTCTACATTATTTTCCAAAATATATTTCTTAACTTCTCTTTTAAACCTATATAAATTAAGCTTTTTATTCTTAATCTATTTTGGTATTTTACTAAATCTTTTAAATCCTGCATATTTATTGAATCTTTATATTAATTTTAACTTTTATTCAAAATACCTTCTTTTTTTCCTATCAATAAATATAATAATATGTTTACTATGGCAATCCTAAGTTGTTTTTAATTTATTTCGTGTTTGAATAGTCTGTGCACTTTTCAATACACTTTGATAAAACAGGTTTCTGGCACCCCTAAGTGCTTAGGATTCATAAAACTTTTCGGGCATCACAATACTCTTATAGCTATGTGGCCACTTATGAAAGCTGTTTTTCCACAGCAACGTGATTGATTTTTTTAAATGGGGTTTTGTCTATTTTGCCATAGACCCTATGCACATTCTTTGAAGACTTTAGTGATAGCAATATACAAGGCAATGGTTATTTTGCTGACATTAATATTATTATATTAATAAAATACTATTAATTATTCTTACACTATTATTTATAATTTTACAAAATATATTTTTTGAACTAAAAATCTATTTCCCTTAAAATATTTTTTTATGTTACATTGAAAAGTCTATTTATACATATTAAATTAACAAATTACACAGCAAAATATATTTTTTATATATGCCTAATAGTTTTTTTTTTAATTTAAAATATTATTTTTACTCGGCCTAAGTTAAAATCCATGCTAAGGGGCACTTCATGTCTACCCTTTAATAAAGTGTACTGTAAGGGGTGCATCAGCTCACTTTAGGAGAATTCAGAGACCATCAAAAATGACTTCCGCCCCTTAAGTCGACGCCATTGCAATTTTAAAGCCAGAAAGTTAAAGTGTACAATGCATAGTGCGCATACTATTCAGACGCAGCTTGTTTCAACTAACGGGATTATACTTAGCTGTGTGTGAATGTCTGACACTTTTCTTTGTTACATCACATTACAAAAATGCATGTTATGGCGATAGGACAGACACTATTGTTAAGGACTTAAGAACTCTTTTTAACTACTCGTTCGGGTTATACACTTATGTACTAATTATGTTAATGATTTTAGGGATTTGGAAGGATATATTTAAGGGAGTGTTCTCGCATTTGCATGTAGGGAAACTTAAAACCAATATTGCCCAACTTTAGCCTGCCATGTAGTTGAGTAGATACATTACTAATATTTTGTGAATGTGTGGAATACCAGGCCTCCACTGTGGATCAGGTCCCATGTTAAACTGTAGGTCCTTAAGATGCGGTGTTAATAATAATACTTTTTTTAAGCATATTGTCTTACTACCCGTTATTATTAATTACACTAGTGGCTTAAATATGGGGAAGGTTGAATTTATATGAAGTGTAACCACATTTTTTGGAGTTAGAGTGGAAAACCATTATGAAAAAAAATCTCAATACAGCCGACCAGGATTTGAATCCTGATCCCCCTGTCATCGACATTATAGTCACAAGAGTGACACCTTACATCATTTGGCTACTAAAGCAGGTGAATACACTATTGGCTGTTTAGTAATATAAAATCTTATAAACAATTAATCCCAACATTGGTATGTCCTAATTATTAGTATTGATTGTAAATAATATGTAGTACTATTATGTTACAAGGAAAACATATTGCTAAAATTCGGCGTAAGTGTAGAACTAGATCATTTGATTGAATATACTTAGTTTATTGAGAAACGTAGCCCTACATTTATTTCCGTTTGCAGGTAAATGTGAACATGATATTCGTAAGCAAGAAGAAGTTTTACAAGAATCTATAATGATGGTCCCCGATTGCCAGCGGCGCTTAATGAAGGCTTATGAAGAGCTGAAATATTTGATTGAAAACGAAGAAGAATTGAAAAGTTCTCAAGAATATGTTGCTGCTCAAAAAATACTAGAGGAATCCAAAGCAGAGTTGCCTGAACATAATAATACCACTCTTATTTGCTAGTACTGTTCATAATTTGTTAAATTTAATAAAAATCAACTAATAATTCCTTAGATTTACTTTAATTGCTGAATAATTTTTAATTAAAAGGCCTACATAGTCTAATTTGCCTTGAACTCCTTTATAATAAGTTATTGTTACTACATTGACTTTTTTCCTGTAGGGAATAATTACTAGTTATTTAATAAAATGAGGTTAGAAGCTAATATTGTTGCTTAGTTAAACTTACCATTAATTTTTAGTTTTATAAACCTAAAGTGAATGTTTTTTTAACTGTTTCATACGTGCCACAGAAAATTTGTGCAAAAGGTTGAAGTGTTGTTTAGTGTACTTAAGATAATTTCTGAGATGGATGACGATAGATATTCATCTCCTGGAGACCCTCGCCACCATAAGAATTTTAAAACTCGATTACACCCCTACGATACATCAATAAGAAGTTCTTTGCAAAATCCATCCTTCGAAGTGCCCCAGAATAGTCCTTTGGGCAATAACCGACCTCAGTCTTTGTTGTTTAGGCAACCTCCTCCAAGAGTGCTGGTACCCTCAATACCTCCCCCACCTTTACCCTCATATTCGTCACATCAAAATACATTCCCACCACCTGGATTCCAGACACGATCAAGTGATGCTTCATTATCACAGACTCCTCTTCCTTCCGGCATTCATCCTCGTTCTAAGGGTCCTTCTCACTGGTGGCAAGCAAGTCCCAACTCATCCTACATGAACACAAGTCACAGCCAAGAAACACACAGATTGTCACTATCACCATATGATTCACATCGCAACTATATTAATCAACAACAAACATCCATTCCTAAAGAAGACCAATTAGAATCTTCAAGTGGGCCTGAAATGATGAAACCTCTATCTGACAGCGAGTGGATTTATGGATGGCTAAGTGCTAGAAAACAACATAATGTACCACAAACACCTGTGAAGACTCTGAAAAATGTAAAGGTGAATACATAACTAATATAGACTTATCTCTTTGTTTTAACAAGTATTTATTAAGGTTTCACTATTTTATTTTCAACCATTTGTACTGTAAGATTATATATTTATTTATCTATTTGTTGAACTTCAAAACTTTTTAAGATCATTCTCGTGTTTAAAAAGTTTACATTTTCTCTTCAAAGTAATATTTGAACAAAGTTTTCTAAATAATAGCCGGTCTAAATGTTGTTTATAAGCTAGAAGGTAAACTCATATTATTGCCCATTAAGTTGACATTCATATAATATAGACTTTATTTTATTATATTTTATATTTATCTGGTTAAATCGCTAAATTAATTGTAAATTGGGTTTGCTCTTTTACTTTTGATCTCAAATTATTTTTATTTATGTGCCTCAGACATAAATATAACTAAGCGGACCTGTGGTTTTACAGTGGTCAGCGCACCTGGCTACGCACCTAGGGGTCTCGGGTTTAATTTCCTGCTTGTACCATGGGTAATTTTTCCAAAACGGGAATTATTCCAACGGTCAAGTGTTTGGTTAGTTAGGCTTAAGCTAGGTTTAGGAATTTAACCTGGCTCCATACTCACCTTTTCACTATCACCATCATCTAATCAGGGCATGGAAAGAGTCTCCACAGAACGGAAGTATGATTAGTACGTTTGGGCATCCCTTGGAGAAAGCTATATAAGAAGGCCTGCTGGTGGCTAATCTTTCCACAAAATGGGCTAGATTGGTGTAGCCCAGACAACCACACATATTTAGTCTATAGCTATATAAAATATAAATCATATATATATATATATATTTGTTTGTTTAAGTGTATATATATATATATATATATATATATATTTGTTTAAGTGTATATTTTTATATATATACACATACACACACACACACACTCAAATCATAACATGATCATGAACGTTGTTTTAGATTTGTGAAGCTAGCAAATTGTTCAAGACTTCAATCCAGCTTCACAAAGAACTTGAATCTCTTCATGGTCAATTGCTTTTAGAATGTGAGATTGTAGACTCTGATCATTGGACAAAGAAATGGAATGAAGTAGAAGTAAAGAAGGTAATTCAATAAATGCATACTTTTAGAAAATCCAAACAAATATTTTGTTATCACTATCAATAATATTTCACTATGCAATTAATATTAGTTTATCAGTAATGTTGTCTACCTCTGTGTTCTTGGAGTAAAGTGCTCGACTCAGGACCCGATATGTTGGGTACAAACCCAGTCAGGGTCTTAAGCAAAAAAATCTGTAGCACAACTTCCTTCGGAGGGTAAGTAAATCCGTAGGTCCCATGTCGATTGTGGCATGTGAAAATAGTTTTCCCATCAAAACTGTTAGGCTCTTCCACTCTCGCACATAGAAATTCTCGTTTGCTGATATAATCAGTCGGCTCTGAAAGTGTACGTTAAATACCTCAAATAAATATGTTAATCAGTATTGATACTTATGAAATAATAATTAGTTAAAATATTATCAATGTTTTTAACAGCAAAAAAAAGTTGGGTTTTTTCTTCCTATCAGAATTCTACGCTTGAGACCTACAATCATTGTGATATTTTACTCTTTTTTTTTAGAAAAAAAAAGCATTGTTAAAACGCTAAGTTTCATCATCATCATCACAGTTTCCTGCCACTGGCAGGGTCTGTCTCGAACATTAGCCTCTCCATTTAATTTTGTCCTCCCACCACCTTTCTTCCTCCACACCAGCCCACTCCTCTCCTCTCCACACTCCTCAACACTACATTCATCCACCTGTCATTTGATCTTCCTCCTCTTGGCCTCCTGCCCACCACCTCAATCTTGCAGTGGTTCCCCCTTCACCCTCTATCTCACCCTGCCCATCCTTGTCACTCTCAGCCTGTATCCTACCCCTGTCTCTTTCCTTCATCACCCAGGTTTCTGATGCACCATGAAATATTGATATATAGTACACCTTGTACATCACTCCTTCGCACTTCTGCGGAACATCTCTACCCTAGACCAGACTTTTGACGTTTCCACTTGCTTCCCTCTCTCCCCAATTGCTCTCTAAGTTTGATATGCTTCCAAATTTTCACCAAAAGTTGTCAGTAGGGCAAGTTTAATCCATCAGAACCAACATATTTGTGTTTTGTTAATAGCTTGTTGGCAACAGAACATTGAAAAGTAAAATATAAACGATGGTAAAATGTTTGTGTTTTAGGCAGAGTTGCAAGCTTGCTTGGATAAACTTAGTGCCCCGGTGTGATGGATGACCTTGAAGTAGCTATTGTTAAGCGCAGCAAGAAGAGAGCGTATCAGAAACGCCGGAGAGCAAGGGTCAAAGAAGAAGTGGCGGAGAGTCATTCCAAACGGCAGCAACTTGATATAGCCATTAACACATGGCTGGAAGATATGCAAGAATCAGTGGAAAAAGCCAAGAGGGTTTGTTTATTAGACTATATTTATTTGTCATGTTTCTTCAAGTGGAAACGGTCCATTGGCTTAATAATATACATTTATTTGTGGTGGGATCCAAACCTAGGCTCAGACCGACAGTAACAAACATGCCAGTGTCGTCATGTCTGAACAGTGATGGGAGGTCAGAGTTCAAATCCTGGCTGGGTTACCATTATTCTTGCAATAGACTAGACTGGAGATTTTAATTTGATCCTGATCGGGCGTACTGAGGGTGGTTTTTCTTAAATGGCTTCCCACTCTATCCAAGTAAATGCAGGTTTACTTCCTAAATTCAACCTTCTTCATCCCTAACTTATTAGAGAGTAATTAGTACATAAGCATATAACTGGAATGTGTAGTAAGACGCGAGGCTAAAGAGAGTTGAAGGTCTTTACACGAATGTGGTTACACTAGGGTACTGCCCTGAATCATCTACAATGCTGGCTATAAATAAAACTTGGAAGTTTATCATTTTCTTGAGGGTCTTTTGGAATTAATATGATTAGTCTATTGACAGGAAGAAAGTTTGAAAGTTGAAGCGGATCTTGTTCTCTTGGAAGTGACTCGCAAAAAGAATGAGGTAAAGCGCCAACTGTCGTTGCTGTCGTCTTTGCTAAAACTGCGCCAATTGAGAGCAAAAACTTGGGCCAGTAGAGGGCAAGCTGTATCATTCGAAAGTGGAGAACGATTTATCAAAGTTATAGGTAGGTATGATCATACTTTGATCGATGGTTGAAATTACTGACAGCATTTAAATATCCATTTTAAACGCTTATTCTTTTTCTCAAATATTGTATATTTTTTACAACAATACATTCTTAAAGCTGTTAGTATAAATTATATAATAATTATAGGGATGGCTCGAATCCTATATTTATAAAATCCAAATCTCAAATTTTCTTTTGAATCTCAAATCTAAATTCAAATCCTCGAATTTTTAAAAATAAATAAATTTTGTTTCAATGAAAATATTTTAAATTCGACTAAAATAAATTTGTTTGAAGTCTTAGTGCCATTGACAAAATTATATTTTATCTGTCATGTAAATTATGTCATAAACAACATTTAGTGAAAACCTTTTTAGTAAATTAAAAACACATTCAAGAAACTTTTTTGAGAATTTTACGAATCTCGCATTCTATAGGATTCGAGCGTCCCTTCTCTTAATAATGGGAAAAAAGGTTGGGTGTGTTTTGTTTTTTCTCATTTATGATCGTTAAATTTTATTTTTTATTTTTTATTCTTATTCCACAGTTTTTTTTTTTTTTTTTTTTCAATTTCATTATTTGTCCATGAATCCAAACTCACATTATAAATGTTATTTGTTTATAAATTTTACTTTGGTATATTTTCAAAAATGTCACACAAACTAAGATGTGTAAATAGTAGGTAGTACAATATTATAATTTCATTTATACACAATTTTCATTTACTGGGTTTGGTGAGCTAAGAATTGAAATATCAAAAATCTTATATTTCAATCAAGTCTATGTGTATAACCCAAACTATAAAAAAAACTTCATGGTGTCAGCCCACAAGCATATTAGATTGACCAAGCGGCCACCGCATATTGGTGAAGACCGTATGAATTTTTGCAGATAGAGGGTGTTAATCTCAGTTTTCTAGACTGTAGCCACTCCTTATAGTTTATTCAGGTGGGTCCTCATTTATCCTCATGAGGCTGAGTTGACCCTGTTCAAGAGCCTCACAGAAAAATCTCCTAAGCACCGGGGATCGAACACGGGACCTCTGAATCTTTAGCCAGGAGCTCTGACCACTAGACCAGAGAGGCTGTCAACTTAAACTAAGTGAAATTAATTTTTTTAATAGCCTCAAGAATACAGAATTGAATTTGAAATCGCTAAATTATAGTGACTTATTTAACTGCCGGATATAATTTATTTTCTTGTTGACTCTTATTTGTGTGATGATTTTAGAGAGGTTACGGAAGCTGTGGGAGTCTGAGTTACGAGAGTGTGCTGTGGAGGAACAAGGTCTCAGAGTTATGTTGGAAGGTGTCGTGGAGGAGAGGAACCAGAAGCAAGTACGTAGAGAAAGGCAAGCTTTGGCACAGTGGGAACAAGTCTTGTTTGGTGCAAAGAAACGACAGCAGGATCAAGTTGACCACTTCTATACTGCAGCAGAAAGAGACATCGAGTCCTTTGTGGCTATTAGGTATATGTCACAATACTATCGCTATATGAATGCTAGCTTGTTCACTACAATAAGTCAGTAAGTGTGCATATAAGAATTTTAGCGGAATTAGTTTGTTAAGTATTCAAGACAAGAGGTTGCGTGAAAAAACCACAGAGACAATTTGGAGTGTACAATGTGGTTTCATGTTAGTTAGCGTTTGCATGGGCTGGATATTTCCATTGCAACGAATTGATAGAGAAATGTATGGCAGTTAGGATGAAAGTTTATTGTGCAATCGTTGATCTGAAGAAAACGTACAATCGGGAGAACAGGAGTATTTTATGGAATGTTCTAAGAGAGTATGGTATGGGTGCATGATTAGTAAATGCAATTATGGTGTTGTATGATTGAAGTAAAGCATGTATTAAGGTGGATGGAGTTTTGAGTGAATGTTTTGATATCAAATAGGGTGTTGGACAAGGTTATCTTTGTCCATGGTTGTTTAATGTTTTCATGGATAAGTGTATGAGGGATGCTTGTGAGGACGCGATTGGTGTACAAATGGACAAAGTGGATGTGAAAGTGCTGTTATATGCAGATGATGCCATATTAATGGCTGAAAATGAACATTCAGTCGCATAAACAAATGTTTCTCTTATTTGGACAGTTTGTTTCAGTTGAGACCGATACTTTGTATGTGTTGTTAAAAAGGTTGCACTAGTAGTTAATTAATTTGCATGACGTTTAAATAGCGTTCAGAGAATTGCATTCAATTGTTAATTGCAAACATCACAAAAGGTCATCTTTTATTAAATCAATTAGTAATCCATTTTCACCACTGGCATTTCTTTTTTATAAACTAGAGTGAACCCAACATTTGTTCTTTTGTTTTTATGGTTTACTTGCAAACATTACTGCACAAGCAGCGGCTGCCACTAAAACATCTTCTTCGTCCACATGTTGACACAAACTATAAACTGTTACTTCAGTGTAGACACAGTGTTAATTACACAGTTTGAATCATTAGTGTGTTTCACTGGCTCTTGGTCCCATACACCAATTATGTCGATTAGTTTCAAACTCGGGGGCCGACAGTGAGTGAAACATCTTTATAAAATAAACACCATCATGATGCAACACCGTTCTTCCAGTGTTAACAGTTTGTTGACTGAAGCCGAGTGAGTAATTTTTGAATGTGAAACCTCTTACAACATTGTGCAACACAAAGGTTGCTCGTTTTGTGCCAGTAAATATACAGCTTTAAGCTTACTTAAACCTAAAAATTCATAATTTTTTTCTTCCCTAGGAAATCTTGGGACAAGTTCTTGGCTGCTCCTGGCGCTTCGATGGCTTCAACACCTCCTATTGGTTGGGTTCTTCCTGTCTACCCCTCATCAGAGCAGTGGAAGGCACAGTTATCTGGTGGGCCGTAGTGAAGTCATTTGTTTGAGTTCAACCATAAACTGCATTATTAATCATTTCTATATATTGTTCTGAATTGTACAATGCTAGTATCAAATTGTATCGACAGTACATTAAAGACTTTATTTTTTTCTAAACAGACAAATTATTGGACACTGAAATATTCTAAGACCTGTTTTAATATTCTTTACAATCATATTAAAGTAAATATCAAAATATTTTTAAAGTTCATTGCAGCATTTTGAAATGTATTTTAATCATGCGCCAAAAAAAAATATTTTGCTAAATTGACTAGTTGGCTTTTCATATGCGAATAATGGTTAATTAGGGGTATTTTAATGAGAAATGGTGATATATATAAACTTGACATATTTTTAATAAGTAGCATACATCCTCCCTACCACTTAAATTTGAGTTGATTTTTTTTTTTTACTATTTTCAGCCAGCTATTTACCGCAAACAAGGATCTTTAACAATTCTAGCATCAAATCCATTCTAACTTGTATGTAATTATAAATAATCGAGGCATAAAAAGTGCAGGAAAGAGAAATACTTAAATTGAAAAGAAAACCAAAGTTAATTTCATTTTACTGTATAAAATATAGACCACAAAGTGAAAATAGTTTTTTTCTTAACAGCGCATTAGTCTTAAGTCAAACCAACAGAAAAATAAGTTGCTTGGTTATGCTCTTATAATTAATTCTTCACTTGACAAAAAGCGATGTTCAAAACAGTGAAATAGTATTTAGAAGGGATAGGTTAAAGCCACTTTTTTCTTTCCAAAATCCCTAGCCGCATTATGCATACGTGGTTAGGTACTTTTCCTGAATTTGTATGCTTTATTTTTCTCTTCACTTTCAATTCTGTTTACACCCATGTTATTTGCTATATTGAAGATAAAAAATAGTAACTTAATGTCACATATTTTGTTCTGTCTTGTATTTTGAATTTCAATTGAATATTCTTCAAGGAATTCATATTATTTATTCCTTTGTTTTACTTGTAACTTCTGATCTCATGTGGGGTTTTTTTCATCTAAAACTTCAACCAAAACTTGTTTCCAAGAATTCTAACATTTGTTTACAAATATTAATATTCTAATAAGTAATAGTACCTTTGGGGTGTGCATTAAAGGATTGAAGTCGTCACAGATTTGTTTGAGGAATCAGCTTTCTTTTGCTTGAATGAAATTATTGATATATTTTTGCAGCTAAAAAACTACCCAAAAGATAAGGATTTTGATAATTGAGTTATGTAGTGTTTGGTTTTATGTTGATAAAAAAAATCTCACAAGTTTTTGTTATAAGGGACCAATGTCAACTTTTGTCATTGAGACAGGAAAATATGTGTATGTGTATTGAATAACATGTCTTTTCCTCCCCCTTTTATTTTACTGTATAGAATTATAGTAAATACTTATAATGTGCACAGTTATTGTAAAAATTATTGCTTATTAAATGTAACATTAAAATAAATATTTCTTTGTTCTATTAACTCATTAAGGTTTTAAGATATTTTTCACATAATTGTAAATAGTGGCAGGAATTAAATGCGCTTAAAAATAGGCACTGTTCAAAATGTTTTCTTGCTTTTTTATTTTGTTTTACATTTAATTAAATACTTTTTAAAATGTCACATACTGACACAAAACCACTTTAATTGTTCATTAGTGTATGATAAGCTTGCAATACAATCTTCTTGGATCATTATGTGTGACACTGTCCACAACACTATCAATATTATTTCCATTTCTGAATCCCATAATTACTAATAAACATTCAATTGGTTTTTTTTTTAGCAAAACACTTTTCCCGCGATTATAGTCAATGTTTGTTTAGATTGAATTCAAAGATATCTAAACTGTAAACAAACCAACTATAATACATTCAAGACCTTAGTTTACTTGGATGACGGCTCAAAAAGTTACTAGAATTAATCCCTAATATATCCCTACGTCAACAGCTGACATCTTTCACTTTGGATAACTGTAATGAAAAAGTTTGCTAATGTATGAATTTGATATTTAACCACTGTAATTCAGGCCATTATTATTTATATATTTATTTGAGGTCGGGCACAAAACTTATTTATCCTTTTATTTCACTTAAATAATTATTATTCACATCACTTTCACAAAAGGTATAACAAACATAATTTCAAAATGGTGACCGATGAATTTAAACCATGTGATTGAACAAGATCTTGACAATGAATCAACCAGGCAGTGGATAAAAATATTTGGAAATACGATAAAATATCGCAAAATAATTTATTATAATATAAAAAATGACAAGTATTTTCTCTTTTCCAAGTATGATGCCGGTATTAATGTATCCACTATATTACATATCATTGATAACATTCCAAAACAGAGAATAAATACTTTTAATCATGTTTAGAATATTTTTTCGGATTGGGTGAAAAGAAATTATTAAAAGTTATGAAACAGTGTAAGAAAAATTAAGTTTGTTATTTTAAATGTAAAATATAACTTAAAAATTAATGTTCATTACAAAACAGTAGGGATTGGCGGAGAATGGCTTTTTTATTTCGGGATGGGAAATGTCAAAATATAGGATTTGGGACGGGAACAGGAAATTTTAAAATTACTTTTTAGAATAGTCTTAGATTTAAAATATATAGCTTTCTAAACTAATATGATAAGACTTGTTAAAGTTGTAATATTAAAATCAGCTTCGATGGCTGCATGTTCTATGGCATAGACTAGACTGCCAATGATGAGGATATTTAGTTTGATCTTGGCCGGGTGTACCAAGGCACGATGCTAAAATTAAAAGCAATAAATAATAACGTAATAAAATAAATAGAAGTGTGCGCAAATGGATTTTTTATCAAATCAAAAAACATTTTGAATCAATATAAAAGAATACAATTAATAAGATAGTTAATTTTAATATATTTTTTTATATTAAATTATTTGTACAGTGCAAAAAATACTAGAAAACAATGTTTGGCACATCTTCATTTTACTCAAAGTATGAAACCGCAAAATATTATCTAGGTTTGAAACCTCTTAAGATTTACTTTTTTTAAATGTTGGCTCTAGGTTTGACACCTCTTAAGATTTACTTTTTTTAAATGTTTGCTCTAGGTTTGACACCCCTCAAAGGTGATTGTTTAGCACCCCTTATATTTTACTCCCTGTCTGGCTCACAAACAACAAACCTGCTGATCTCTCATAAATGGTTGACCTTGGCAAGCTACTTCCCTTCCTCATTCCCATACCCCAAAAGAAGGTAGAATATAATTCTCTTGTCTTTCTGTAAAGCTTTCAAGCTCTTTCACTTGCTGAACTTAACAAATAACTGTTGATAGAGCACAATAAGTGACTTGCCTCCCCAACTTGTTTGTCTTTTTCAAGTGGTAACATAACCTCCGCCCAATCCAAGCCACCAAGTTTTCTAAATAAGAAGCATGTCTACAAAAGAGATTAGCAGTGATGAGTCAGCAGTAACTGCTAGAACATGAGCAGCCCCGCACCCCTTGTTTTGTTTCACCCGCCCGACTTACAAGATAGGTAATTGATTCAGAATAGTAAATTCTCGACCTTTTCTGGAGGGTTTGGGATCCCGGTTACCCCTACAAAACAGTGATCATTTACAAGTGTTGGCAACCCAAAACCTAAACAGATGATTTTAGAACTGTCATCCAGGTAAAAACCTATAATGAGCAGACTAATAAACAAGCTCACTATAGAAATTACTATTTCACGGCCTACTTGATATCAGACCATGGTATGAAATAATATATTTTAGAGCTTGCAAGGAAAAAATAAACCTGTAGTCTTTGAAGTGAACGGAAAAGTTCTGTAAGTTGGCCTTTGAACCATTTTCTTATACAGAACCATTCTGTATGTCTACTCCAATGGGTTAAATTAGTGCTGTTTATTTTTCATAAGATTTTAATGGTTGTACTAAGAGGCTATTGGGTTATTTTCTTAGATTGAGTTTTATCAAGTTAATATCACTTACTGATCATGGCAATGATCAAATATTTTATCTTTAGATATTTAACGTGACTCATTTTATCGACTCACGACTTATTAATTAAATGAAATCTCAAACAGACATAACACAAAGCTATTGTATTTGGATATTAATTCATGACTGTGAGATACAAAACCCACATTTCACCAATGATACATTTTTTGGCTTTGCTGGGAATTGTACCCGGGACCATTGGCTCGATAGGCAGACGCGCTACTGACTGAGCTAAGTTGAGTTACATGGAATGTAAAGTTTCCGAGACTACTGTACCATGAAATTATGCTATAAATAACATCTACATGGTCTAAAATAAAATAATTAATTTGTCATAACTTCAAATGTGTAACACTGACAAATTACAGAATAAGAGCTAATTATTCATTAGTAGTCCAGTCTCAGGCTTAAACCAATTCCACGGTATAGTGTTTCATTAACTTTTTTAAGGTAGTGGTACACTTAACGAACCCAAATTATTTGCAGCACATTGATTTGTTTTGGATACACAGCCTGTCAAATGGTTTTACAGTAAATCAGAAATGGGAAAGTATAAACTAATTTTTTCTAGAAGTAATTTCAAATATTCCAAGATAAAGGGTTGAAGTTATTTTTCAGTGCCTATACTTCTTTAACATTTGGAAACCATAACTATAACTTGGCACGAAAGCTTTGAGTTTATAATGTATTACAAATTAATATTAATAATAATAATTAGAAATGTGGGCGACACATGGCTGCAGCTTATACAAACTTAATTCGTTTTCTTACTGAACAATGATTATTGGCTGTCGCCTCAACAATTTGGTATACGTCTGGACCTAGATTAATATTCATGTATACATCCTATAAAACTTTTGATTGAAAGGAAAGGTTAAAATATGGACTTTGGAGGGGAAATTAATTTGCAAATATTCGTGGGAGGTGAAAACAATATCTTATTACATTGTATCTAAATACATGTGTGCATTTAGTTGTTACTATAAACAAAATCACATTACTATTTTTTTCTAAACATTGGTTTATTTTAATATGAAAGCAAGCATCAGCTAAAAGAAAACAGAAGCGGATTTACACCATAGGCCCACTAGGCATGAGCCTAGCGGCGGCTTTAGGAGGCGGCACATTTTGGATAGCATAATTTTAATTTTATATTTTGTTTTTAATAATTATGTTTATGGTGTGTAAATGCTTGATTTTCTTTTGTAGAAATCTTTTCTCGAATACTAACTCCCCTCAAACCACCGAGTATTGTAAGTATTTCTACTCAATTCCTAGATTAGTAAGACTATTGGGGGTCCTTTAACATTCATGCCACCTAAAATTTCAATTATATCTTAAGAAACTTAAATTATTTCAAGATGGGCCATTGCTTAGAAAAAATCTTTTTTTTACAAGTTCAAGAGTGGTATGTATACAAATGTGCTACAGTTGATGACAAAACTTTATTTGTGCAGGGGAAGGATTAGAGAAATGAAATTTGGATATCCCTAGAAGCTATTTTAAGAGGTTCTTGCCTTGATTTTTTTTTCTTGTATCAAATGTTTTTGGAATATATTTAAGTGGTCTTACCCTGTCAAATATTTGAAGTTTTTTTGTCCCTGAAAACTATTTAGAGTGGTCCACACCCTTAAATTCCTGAAAGCAAAATTCAAGTATAATTCCCAGTTTTTCCAATCAGTGACCACCCTGTTGACATATATACAGTAGTGCTAAACTTTTTTTTTTCAAACGGCAGTAAATCGTGGATACTGAGACTTGATTATTGTTAACATACTATACATAACTTCAACTTGGGAAATCACTTATACAAGTATTGAACAAACTTAAAGGAACCTAATTTAATTTCATAGATCTAATTATATACATAGGCTGGAAACAGTAAAGGATGTAAAAACCACATAGTAAAAGTAAAATACTATATTAAACATGTGTTTTATCAATGAAAAAAAAAAAAAAACAGACCAAAAACATTGACTGATGAAGCCAAGTCTAAAGAAAGTGTTTGTAGCTTTAGTGTATTGCTTCCGTCTTGCACAAGCCAGATGCCAACGGTAGATATACTTATTTCTACCTAGAGGTTTATGTTGAAAAGAATATTCTATTCCCAGCTACTTGTGAACAAATACTGCTGTACTTATTTGATCATAAGCAACACATTAAAAATAATGAAGGGGCCATATTTTGAAAAACAATATTGTATAGAAATAACTCCAAATCAGTTCCTTTTTGAGCCAAAGAGAAAACTAAAATATGAAATAAGATCTACCCTCTATTGTTTCAATGCTGAACAAGCACGCTTTCTTTATAAAATTGACTATGTGTAAATGGTTTGAATTTTATGCAATTAAATGTGACTAGGTATCACTCCCAAATGGTTTTTTACTTATATAAAAAAAATCCTTTTAATATCACTATTAATAACATGTTATGGTTCCAATAAGTAATGTGTTTTGTATTCAATCTCTGGCTTTGTAGAAGAAAAAGCTATTTATTGCCTTGACTTGGCCAAATCAATAAAGGCTATTATTATTTCTACAACTTCTGTTTATGTATGTATGTATGTATTGTAAACAATATCCCGTCCTACTGCAGCCATGGTCTGAGAATGGTATGGAACTTGTGTTTGGCGTCATCACCTCAAATACTACAGGAAAACGAGTGAGATGTTTCATGATTATTGACAGTTCAGGACCACTAATTTACGGTTAACACCAATTAATATATATTATTTACTTGAAGGCTCTTATGCCGCAATGTTTCATGGTTTAGATTTATAAATTATTCTGGTACCGGATAGGTAGGACTTTCTTTTAAAATTACAACTGCCACAATTAAAATATATATATAATGACCTTTTCTTTATCTTTACTTTTATTTTGTTACATTTATGTTCCACCCTTCTGGTGAAATTGTTGTTCCTTTTTCAAGCTCATAATAAGAGTCATTTAATTTGTGAGTATCACTCAACTCACTGGCGCTCACCCTTTTATTTCACTAGTATTTAGCACTTCACGACGAGCTACAGGATTACCGTGGATACTTATCAGAGGGTAGGTTTACCTGGTAATTATGTCTATCGCTACTGGGCCACATTAAAGCCACAAAAATATCCTTCCTTGCTACATTACCGCGGATACCTCGAGAGGTTAGAGTCTTTTTTTAGGTGCTCTACCGACTGAGTTGGTCATATGAGGGAGAGAGGTTTTTTTATACAGCCCCCTCCCCTATAAGGTTACAGTATGTATGTAGATTAAACACACAAAATCATTGCTGCCGGGCCATGAGTTTAACATGCCTTCTGTTGGGAATATGCTAAGGAAAAGTTTCAAATTTTTTATCGCCAAGTTTCATTTTATAGTTTTATAATTAGGAACATACAAGCCTCCTGAACACACAGTTTATATGAGGTTAACACATGTTGCCAAATTAATAGATCGAAAGAAAAAAAGCACAATTCATAAAGTCTTTTTTTTTAGTTTAATATGGTCTCTTTTAAGTCGTGTATGTATGTATGTATGTGTGTGTATTATATATATATATATATATATATATATATATATTATTATAATTTGAGATTAATTGGTGCATATAATGGAATCGTAAGCGATTAATTTTTAATCAGTATATCTCTATAAGGAAAACCTTTTTTTGCTTTATGAGGTATTGTATTTTATTTTAAAGAATGCATAGTAAAGGTGTATCCACCTTTCCTATACCTTGGTTTTACTCAACTGGTCGATTCACCTCCATTATAAACCATAAAACATTTTCTAATATATCTCTTTAAGGAAAACCACATATTTTTTAAGCTTAATACCATTAACAAATAATATTCAAACTTATATTAGGGTTCAAAAAAATTTAATATAATATTTGATTTGCCTTCACTTTGGGGTAATACACTCAAAAATAAAATCTCCAAGGCTAGTTACAGTCTACCAAAAATAATGAAAATTGGCAATATTAATATACTTGTATACATCAGATACATCAGGTTTTTTTTTTAATATAACACTTCACAAAGCAAATGTAAGATAAGTATTGATAAAATATTAGTTAACAATTGCAAAAAAGGAAATTCTACTTCTTTCTTATAGTGCTTCGCTTCCTTTAAACACACAAGGACATCATTTACATTGAGTTATATTAAGTTAACTTTAAGGTAAAGTTAAGTCGATCATGATCCCGGCATTAAGAGAGTACCATACTTCAGCAGAGGATCTTCATTGCCACATTCAATATGACTAAAATTTAATTTGATAGGGGATTTTAAAAGCAGATACAAATTAGTATGATATTACTTATAAAATGATGTTAAGATATTATCACCCTAGTCTTAAAAATATAAATATATTAACAAATTACAAGACAAATTTTTTTATTGACTCTGTATTAACTTTAAAATTAAACTTTTTGTTTGCATGTAATAGTCATTTATTTATAGATAAAATTATTGTAAATATAGTCAATTTTACTTATTTTATAATAACTAAAAGCTAAAACATGTGAATGAATATTGAAAACAGCATGCTGGTGGTGAAATGACTCATTGAAGGACTACCGGCCACAGAGATTATCTTAAAAGTGATTTACAAGCCGACTCTAGATAAGACAATCTTGTGTGGCTGCACATTTTTTCAAACAAAGAATAAACAAAACTTGTGAATAAAGTTATGTGACATTTTTAAATTAAATCTCAGGTTTAGTCAGCTTTTGAGAAGTACATAGAATAAAAAGAACTCGGATCAGCTTAATTTAACTTTGATGGGAAAACAAAGATTTTGAAAAAATAAATTTTTTACCATTTTTGTTTCTTATTTCTTGTTGAATCATCAGTGCATGCATACTGATATAGTAATGACCACATTATCAAAATATACTTTATTATAAACACAAATGAGATTTAGAATCAAAGGCAATCAGATGAAATATAAAAGCTAAGAAACACCATAACATTTTATATGGGAGGTATTTTCATTCAGAGAAATTAAATAGTTTAAACTTCTATAGTTTAAATTAAATTAATTGTAAATTTTTAATCAAAGTTATGTATACAATTACTACATACATTTAATGTTTACAGAGAAATAAACTTTTAAAATACAGTCACGCCCACTTTTTAAGAACATTCACAAGGTCTATTGACTTTTTTAAACTAAAAATAACTTTAAAAAGCACAAACAATGAGTAATTAATGTTAGCAGCACTGCAAGGTATGCATTCTGTACCTAAGGCGAGAACTCGACCATCGCTCTAATGCACAATCATCAGAACCTGGGGAAAAATTCATTCATCAACAAGACTTTAAAACCAGCCACCCCACTAAAATACTAAGGGCATTTCCAAAAATGGTGCATCAATTGTCAGTTTAAGCAATGAAAATTGATTATCCGATAAAAATTGTCATTAGGCCTCCATAGAACAGATAGTTTCTGCCCCCTTGTAATTTGAAGAGACAAAATAGATGGATCTCTGGGGTAATATTTAATAGATATAACAGTTGGCAATTGATTAGAGTCCAGGAGTGGATGAAACATCTACTTTGCTTCAGAACAAATATCAGCTTTGACTTAGTTTCGAAAAAAATCTTGGCTTCGACAATTACATAGCTTTGCCAATAAAAGTAATGACAGCCAAAATATTCAATTTATGGTAAATTATTGGCATTTGTAAGTGTGATGTATATTAAAAATTAATATGAATATAAAAGATTCTGAAGTAATTGAACTCTAAGTTGTGATAATAACTGGATTTATTAAAATGAAATGAAATTTACAAAAAATTGTGCAATAAAAAAATTTCCAAGTAATTTTGGGGCATAAATATTTATAAACAACAGAATATCTTTTCAATTAACGAAAAAATAATTCTACTTTGATTCAGTTTCGAGAATATTTAGTCACAACTCTGAACATGATTGGGATGTTTATTTTGATTTGCATAACTTTGTTGGACTTACGTAACTGAAAGTACTGGCTAAACGAACTTGGTGTAATGAATTGGAAAACATTGAAAAGAAATCAGTTGTGGAGTAATGAAGCCAGATCGGGCTATAAGCCTTTATTTAATTGACATTGGGGCTGACACATTATCATATATTTCGGAGGCAGTTACGCTGCCCGACGCCAGACCATAGCGAATTAGAGCTTAGGGTCATCAGGATTTAAGTTTTCACCACTAAGCCAGTTCTTCCATTAGCGCAAATGTTCAAGTTTGTATATTTCTTTTATATCACATGTGAATTACCCCTAATGTACTATTAAACCAAAATGCGAAACCTCCAGAATGATTTCAAACCCAACCAACTATTTGCCATTGACCCTACCCTTACTCGCAAGCTATCCTGATAGATTCAGCCGCAGAAGGAGGAAAGGCGACTATATATATTTGATTTGAATTTTAAAAAAAGTAGACTTGCAACACCCTTCCTTATTAGAAGCAATTGGCAAACCACTAGTAACTAGAATAGGATCATTCATAATTATTTCGAATGAATATCAAAATTTTAAACAAATGCTGAATAGTAGATTTTCCTTACATTTTCAATAGAAATTATTTTAATTAATAAATTCCTATTGAAAATGGAGTTTTATATTTAAGTTTTGATAGAATGCAAAAAATTACTTCTAAAAATAGTTATTTGAGCTGGTATTAATAAAAAAAGAATGAAATCAAAACAAAATTTCAGGAAATTGAGAGGAATATTGATCCAGTTTTTTAGACAAGTTTCACCTAAATCAATTTTTTTATATTTTGTGATAAGTTTTTAACAGAAATTTAAATAATGCATCAAGAATGTTTAACCCGTCAGTGTAAAGATTATATTTCTTTAAATTAAAACAATTAATGAATTGTTTTGAATGTTGATTTAATTTTATTAGAATTTCAAATGAATAACAAATAATTAATACATTGTCTTCACAAATTAAAAAAAACTAATACTTTTACAACAAATTATTACTAAAAAAAGATACTGGAAATGTTTAATTTGCCAAAGTTCATTGAATCTAGGTTTTAAACTTCTTAAATATTCTCTAGGTCTTACACCCCTGTTTTCTAGACTTGACACCCCTTGTAATCTCTATTCTGTCTGGGTCGCCTCCTTGTCCGGCTATATAACAACAGACTGACAGGCACAATGAAACATATATGGTAGTATGCAAGAACGTTAGTGAATGCTTAATGGACCAATAGTGTGGTCCCGAGCAAACTATCAATCCACCTTTTAACCTATGACACAAACAAACCCACACTAGTGTCTACTTAGTCAAGTTCTTGCATACAAACCTTAGAGAAGAATATAAATGGCTACTCTACCATATTTCATGGCACATGAAAATGAAGGGACAAGGTGGGAGGGCAGTATTGCAAGGTCAACCATCTGAGAGTCAGGGGGGTCCCAACTGTTTGGCTCTCCACTAGCAGCGTTATAATAGCCCCTCCCCCTTCTTCCAATCGGCTGGACAGGACTTTTAAAAGATTTATGACACTACTATTGATCTTGCCATTTAAAGTTTCGAATCGAATATTCAGCTGTTGATTATTCAAAATTTTGAATATTCGTACACTCCTACTAGTAACAGTTGACTACTATTACACTGATAATTAAAATTACTTCAAGATGATGTAAATATAGGACAGTTTTTTTGTTCATGTTTTTGTGTTTGATATAAAACAAAAGGCCAGAGTATTAACTTTTTTTCCCATAAAACGTCTTACTACTTATTCGGGCCAAATGGATTTGTGTACAGACTTTTATACTTAAGATAAAAGAAAGGAAGATTTTTACAGCAGTAATAGGATTCTATTCACATTTTTTCTTAATGTGGGAAGGTGTTTAAAAATACCTCCAATTTAATTGAACCCATGTCCAACATACTTACAAAACATTTAGACAATCTAATAATGATGAAAAGTATATATCTATATAGTATCATACTAAATTCAGAGTTAGGGAGTTTTATATGATACTTAAGTTTTTAATATACTATCTTCCTGCTGCAAAGTTGTGTTCTGAACATACTTTTACCGCCTCACCCTCCACACATTCAGAGTTAAAAAGGCAGTCCCCTAAGATAGGCACAAGACTCACAGCCAGTCCATGGCTTCGAAGTAAATATAGCGTATAGGATAGACATCAAGGTCATATTTACACACCACCCTCCCCCCTTTCAAAACAATATTATGACTAACTATATTCATTGAGCTACCCCAATTTTTTAAAACTTACAATATAGTTGCTCACAGACTACCATCATAGTTAAGTTAAAAAGTATTATATTCCTTAATAAAAATAGCAGTGACACACTTTCTTCCTAAATTGTTGACCCAGTTTTAAATTATAACCCAACTCTGATGATTATGTTTTGTTATTTCATTCAAGCCGTAAAATTAAAAATACCTCTATTACTTATTCCAAGTATAATCCACATGTCCTCTTGATAAACAATCTAAACAATTTGTCCTCTCAAAAGTTAAAATCCATGCAACTAAATATGTTCAAACCAAGTACACATTTGTAAAAGCAACAAGCTTCACATATATGTCAAATATAGTAGCCTACAAGACTTTTTGTACAGGGATTAAATGACATTCGATAATCCAAGAGACTAAAAGAGCGCAAGATATTTTCTTCATTGTTTTTCCTCCAATGCAGTTGCTCATTGCCACAGCCCCGCGTAGTTCCCATACAAGTTGGCTGGCAGAGGCCCCCCAGCTGTGAAAAGTCTTGTCCCAGAAGTATCGTAGCAATGAGTGTATATGGCAGGAGTGTACTTTATGTGTTGGAAACCTTCAATGTAATCTTCATCTGGGAACTGGAAATCAACAAACAGGTTTATTCCATTTTTATCTTCCTTTAATTGAAGCGAACTATATAATAAAGGAAAGTGATAAAACTAAATAAAAAGGAAAAATAAACTACTAACAGTAAAATTGATGAAGAAAGCCCACCTAAGGAAAAAATGTGGGAAGAATCCAATGCACAATGGTGACATCTTCTTCCTTTCTTCTGTCTTCTATAGTAGAAATAGTCACATTTTAACACAAATAGAATAGAATTTATAAAGGCAACAATGCTGAAATATTATTAAAATGTGTATGTGTGACTATTTCTACTATAGAAGACAGAAGAAAGGAAGATGATGTCACCTTTGTGCATTGGATTCTTTCCACATTTTTTCCTTAGGTGGGCTTTCTTCATCAATTTTACTCTTAGTAGTTTATTTATCCTTTTTATTTAGTTTTATCACTTTCCTTTATTGTAAAATTATTTAACCATTGGGCCACCTCATTTTTAAACATTAAAAAAAACTGTAAAAAAGGGCACAAAGGCTGATGTGTAATTTTTAAAGAGGAATCATATATTTGGTTAGCCATGTCAATTCCAGAAGGGGTATAATAAACCTAAAAAGACCAAATAAAGCTAACAATTGGAACCATCAAATTCTCACACTGACTGGGAAATGTGAAGAGACCGTTGATATTATGGAAAGGAGGAAATTACGTTTGCTAGGACTGAGCGAGACCAAATGCGAGGGAACATGGACCAAGAACTTGAGAGCTGTATACACGCTCTACCGGGTTGGCAACAAGAAAGTGGCAAAGAATGGTGTTGGATTCATCCTCAATAAAGATGTGGAAGCAGTAACCAATTACTCCTTTATTAACAAAATACTCATTTAAGCACAAATCATGACAAACAAAATACTGACAACCATCCAAGTATTCACCACCTAGAGGCTGCCAACTTGAAGAGAAGAAAAAATTCATAGCGCAACTAAGACAAACTGGAAGAAGAAAACATAGTAATTATATAGGAGATATAAATGCTCAAGTTGGAATGGAAAGAAATGGTTATGAAAAGTTGGTAGGGTCATTTGAGTACGAAAACAGGAACGAGAAGTAGACCATCTGCTAGACTTTAGTGGGCTATACAAACATACCTAACCACACCGTTCCTTTATGTGGTAAGCAAGAAACTGTGCAAACAGCTCAAAAAAACAACTCTGTACGTAATCCATCCACACTAACATTCTTCACACTTCCAAATCCTTGCATAATTCCTTTGCTTCAACAATATCCATACATCGTGTCATACATGCTCTATTATTTTTAAAACTCTTAACGTTTCTCTTTTTCACACATTTGTCTACAACATTTAGCCACATCTTACATAGCTGACCCCTTCCATTGATCCACATCAATATATTTTTCTGTATTTCTTCTGACAAAATCACGCAACACATCCATAAAATAATCTTGGTATTAACACATTTTTACCTTTCCCTCTTTTGATACTACTTCATTCTTTGCAATAGTCTACATACATCCAACTACTCTTCGAGATGCACTTGAAAATAAAGAAAAACACTTCACCTAAAACATTCACATATATCTACTAAATAAATGCACATTCACTCATGAATTTGTATAAAAATGTGCACGTGGACCTAATAAACTGTTAGGCTAATATCTAAAAAGTGTATTAACTAACAAAAAATTATGTTTATAAAATGTCTTATATTTACACTATATTTTTAAAATGTCCTGTATTATTGCTTCATACTTCAATTTTACATCCATTAATGTTTCCAGCCCTTGGGCTGGGTCAGTTTTTTTTATTCTTGTCATATATTTTTACACTGTCGGCTGGCTAGGCCTGTCGACTTCATACACTTCTATATAAATTGCAAAATGTTCTAAACAGAACCTTTATACAAGACATCGGAGCCCTTCTCCTGCCTCCACCAACTAAGTAAAAACATTTTAATGAATTCAGTTTTATTTAAATGTGTTCATAAGCAGAAAAACATTATACTCGTGTAAAATTTAGTGGAGGTAATTGTTAGTTAATTTGAGTTACCTAAAGAAACAGCAATTTAAATTGTATATTTTGTTAGTTGTACCTTGTTTCTGTGCATTAGAAAAAAAATTGTAATTTTAAATAAGAGGTGTACAAAGCACACATTTTCAATTCCAAGCGATCTTTAATCAAGTATATAAAATATTCTCAAGGCAGAATCGAATATTTTATGATGAGTTTTTTATTCTTGTAAAGATATTTAATTGTATTTATTGGTCTAACTTTATGCACTAAAATCACTTTGAAAAGCTTTTATTGCATACTTTTTCCCCCCAAGCTGATATATTAAGTTATTGCCCCCCCATTCAATTCATTTACTTCAGATTATTTCATATGAATATTATTTATTATGTACATAAGAGTCTAGGATGGCAGAAAATGAACATAAATTAGTACACCTGCTGCTGCTTATATATATGAATGAAAGCCATGGTGTTTGCTAATGACATGATAGTATGGGGGAGAAGGAAGAGGAAGTCCAGGAACAGCTAAAGGAATGGAATGAGGAAATGAAAAGTGTGGGGAATGAAATGTATGGAGAATGGAAAAGTGTGAAGTGAGGGTAACGACAAAGAAGATGATAAGGCCTAGTAAAGCTATAAAGTTGGATGGAGTAGAGCTGAGAAAAATACAGGACGTAAAATATCTTGGAAGTGTGATTGAGGTGAAGGGTGGTAGTAGAGAGGATCCAATAAGAAGAAGGAAGCGGTGGGAATTGTTCTACAGGTGTGTAAGAAACCTGCTTTAGAGAAGAAAAGTGCCATTGAGGTGTTAGGAAGTGTTTTATAGGGCATACTTTGTACCCATTGTCACATGCAGCAGAAACATACACATTTAATGTAAGAGAGACTAGGAAAGTGGAGGCCATGGGAATGAAGTTTGTGAGGATCATGTTATTAGCTGTCACGAGGAGAAACAAAATAAGGAATAAAGTTATCTGGGAAAGAGTTGAAATACAAGGAGTACATCAAATAGTAGAGAAAGCAAGACTGAGATGGTGTGGACATGTAATTAGGGTGGAAAAGGAAAGGATGCCTAAGAGAATAGAGATTAAGTATACCCGCAAGGAAGATCAAAAACTAGATGAGAGGAACAGATAGGCAAAAGTGTGCAAGTGAGAGGAAAAGAATTAAAGCAATTAAAAGAGAAAGGATAGAGGAAGATGGAGGCATTTTCTAAACTGATTGGTAACAATTGTTGATCATGATAATTTTCATTGGTGAAGCATCTTAATTGTTGAAGATGGAATTTTTTTCTAAGTGAAGTTGAAGTTTCAAAGCTTTGCACGCCCTTACTTCAAGGTAATAGTATAGTGACAAACTTACCACCCATCCTCTGGAAGCCTTCAGCACCACAGTGCGGCTAGAGTTGATGCTGGAATCTAGGTACTTCCCCGCACGCAAGTCGTAGAACAACAAGATACCTACACCGGTACCAATGGTTAAGAGGTTTCCTTGGAAACTGGCAGAGCGAATGCCTACAAAAGGAGTACAACATACCATGTGGGGTGACAAGATTTCGCTAAACACCCTTCTTCTATGTTACACAGCACCATCTATATTTATGTTTTATTTGACCGCCTCTGTGGTCTAGTGGTCGGAATTCCTGGCTACAGATTCGGAAGTCTTGGGTTCGAACCAGAATTTTTCTGTGAATAAGTGGGTCCAGAAAGGCATCAAACTCAACCTCGTGAGGCCAAATGAGGAGCTAATTGAATAAATAAGTAGCAGTTCCGGTCTAGAAAAGTGAGATGAACAGTCAGAAGGTTTGTTGTGCTGACCACATGACTCCCTATATCAATAAAATGTTGACACAATCATCAGTATAGCTCGCTTGTGGGCTCATGCCATGGAGTTTTATTTTTTGTCATGAACTTATAATTAATATAATGTGTTTGTACTTTTACATGTGCTTCATTTTCATGATTTTATAATATATATTATGTTTTTAATTTGCATTTTCAAGTTTTAATTTTCAATAAAATGTAAGTAAATAAAAAAAATACAAATTAACATCATAATACTAATAATTACACAATGTATTTGTAATTTAGGGTGAAATTTGAACAGGAGAGCAATTATTTATTTTTGTCCGCCCCAATTAATAACGGCTTTACTTCCACTCAGTGGGTGTTGGGCTATTAATTTTTATCACCCAAAAAAAATCTGTCAACCCCAAATGGTAAATACTTTAAAGCTAAATGGGATGAAGTAATAGCTACTCCTAAAAATCTCAACTTCTATGTCAAACTTTGTTCAACCCACCACATCCACTATAGCGCGGTGAAATCTTCTTTATAGCTTGCAATGTCCGAGCATCAAGAAGTAGAGTGTATGAGCGGCATCCAATGGCATACACTCCCTCATCCTGTACTGCCAGACACACATTCTCTTGGCATGACGGAAGTTTACGTGACAATTTCTGCACAAACAATTTATTCAGTGTAATACTTCCATGAAATACAAATACATTTAAAAGTGGCTGCATGAATGCCAAATCCAAGTCACTGTGGTTGTGTTTCCGATAACTACTAACTAGACAAGAAGTCAAGAAATAGACAGTAGTAGCAGACAGTAGCAAGTGTGTGTGAGAGTGAGAGGAGATAAATGAAGACAAAGAGAGTAGTAAAAATGGAAGAAAGACAGAGGCATTTTATTTAACTGACCCGGCCAGAGGCAGTAAAACAGTTTATGATGATATTGACCAATTAGCCGATATACTCAAAATGTCCATCATATACACTGCCTTAATTTAAAGATGATGAATAACCCTGAACAAAGGACAAACCTGAAAAGCCTGTGTGGTAGAGAATTGGTTAGCTAAACCACAGGTCCTAGTTTTGATTTCCATATTCAGGTGTCATTTTTCAAGTATACTTAAATGTGAAAAAAAAAAAAGTTTTTCAACTATTGTAAAACAAATTACTAACCTGTTTAAATGTTTCAGCATCCCAAACATGAATGTATCCATTCAGTGAAAGTGCTGCAATCTCTTGGTAGGCTTTGTTGAATGCCACGGCTCGCACTTTCTGAGCAGACTTGCACTCCTTCACAGAAACTGCCTGAATATGTTTGTAGGTTGGTACATCTGATCCATCCATTAATTCGTCTTCTTGAATCCGCCAGAGGGCCATGCGGGTGTCTCGTGACCCAGACACTAAGAATTGGTCATCTAGCCAACACATATCGAACACCCAGTCTCTGTGAGCAGCCTAAAACATTAACCAAAGTAAATATCTCACAATAAATACGAGCTTACCATTTTTAGACTTTCAATTTCTAGATTTCCAAGTGTATCCAATTGCAACCAATCTCTCCCCCACTCTCCTCCCTCATCATGCCAAGGAGCTTCACCCCCTTGCGATGTTAGAGGAGCTTAATGGCGGAGAATGACAAAGTACTCTACTTTCTAGGCTCTTTTGTTTGATTTTATCTGTAATTATTCCAAAACTCGTTCAAATGATTACACATTTAAATTCCAAATATGCCCTTTTAATATCCCAAGCTTTTGTGTTTGATTTTTCTTTAATTAGGCTTAGGTTTTTACTGGGGAGGGGCCTGTTTTATTGATATGTCAGTCGTCCGAGGGCGCTACCTGATGGGGGGGAAGCTAAGGCAACCGGCCAAGGGCGCTACCTTAGAGAACAGGAAACTGAGGCAGCCGGCAGACTGCACTACCTCATTTTAATCAAGAGAATAGTAAGAGAATGTTTACATTCTATATTCCCAAGACTAGAAGTTTAATGTTTTCAAACATAATACAAGTAGTATTCACCCTCATAATAATACATCAGTCCAAAAAATAAAAGGTAAGTATAAATTCTTACACTCTAAACTAAACACTTAACATGAGATGAAAATATAAGATATAATACATAACAGTTTGAAGAACGTGGGTATCTTAATCCAATTAGTATTTACAAAGATAATCTATATCAACATAAGTTTTTTCTAAGCTCCAGTGATGCTATCCCGAGGTTGAGTTATTGAATCGCTCGCAGTGGCTCACTCGGTACGAGTAAGTTTGATCGGTCACCCGCAGATGACACATAATAGGTTGATGCCAATTGCCGATTCGACCATTGATTGCCAATTGGATCATCGGTTGACTATGGTACAATTGGTCGAGCCGATGATTGGCATTTGAAAGCCCACTAATTACACCGATCTTTCGAGTGAAGTCAAGTAGTGGTGACTCTTCCCAGTTTTAAGCTGGGTAGCACACAACTTGTTCCTTTTTACTATCGCCTGGTGGAAAGGTTAGCCGGTTTTAAAGGAAGAGCTCGTTTATTGGTAAGTGAGAAAAGGACAGTTTGTGGTGACTCATACTTGGCTGCTTGCAAGTGAGACAGAGTGAGTTAGAGAGAGATATAGCTACTGCTAGAGGGTAGCTATCAAGGTCAACACTTTGTGAGCAAAAGACAAGCCTAAAAAAAAAATATGTGAAAATATAATATGGTAGATTCAAGGGATGACTACCAAAGTTCACCTTAGTTCAGTCAATAGCATGTCTGTCTACTGGGCTAAGGGTCCCAGGTTCGATTCCTGGAGTGGCCAAAATAAATTATCAATGGTTAAATATGTGTCCCCTTTCACAGTGATGAATTAACACCCGAGGTCTGGGTGTTGTGTCTGTTCTAGATGCAAGTTAGTTTATAAGTCGTATGCTGATATAATCAGTCAGTTCAGAAAGTAGAGTGCACGATAAATATCTCAAATGAATTTAAAAGACAGTACAAAAAAAAGCAACATTAATTCATGAATTATGGATTGAACAAATATTTTTTCACCTTAAATACTTATTTCATAAATATTAACTAATAGCTAAAATGAATATTAATTTTATCATTTATCAATATTGCTTGTATTTAAAGTATTTATTTAGTCATTATCACTATTAATAATAATAATATTTAGCACCGCGTCTTACTACCTGTTCGAGTTATACGCTTTAAGTACTAATTACGCTAATGGATTAAGAATTAGGAAGGTTGAATTAGAGGAAGTGAACCCGCATTTGCGTGGAGGAAGAGTGGAAAACCATTTAGGACCCCCCCCCCAGTTCACTGTAAAAAAATAAGTGTTTTTTCTTGGTTATTCTTTGTTTTGGTTTTATAAATAAAATTAGTAAAATTGGTTAGACAAAATTATATTTTTTAAATTATTTTTGTTTTGTTTCATGCACATATTATTTTCTGAATTAATTTTGTAAGGAAATAAAATAAATTAGTGTATATTTTAATGGTATTTTTTTGTTTTAAAGGTTTTTATTAAAAGGGGCATATTTTTTGTTTGTTTTTTGGTCATATAAGCAATTTTAAAAAGCATTTTCTAGCAATTATTAGGGGATAAACATTCTTAACCCTCATGATCATAATTAAGTCTATACATTAATAAGCTAATAAGAACACATATAATGGAATTAAATTAAATAAACAAATTAATAGTCTAACTACAAAACACATAATAACTATTGAAATGTGAAAAGCAATCACAAAACTTGTCATTATTAACAAAATCACAAACCCGCCTCGGTGGCGTAGTTGGCTAACGCGCAAGACGTGTTGAGCTCGAATGCTGAGGACGGGGAGATCGAGGTTCGAATCTCGGTCGAGTGAACTGGGGGTGGTTTTTCCTAAATGGTTTTCCACTCTCCCTCCACGCAAATGCGGGTTCACTTCCTCTAATTCAACCTTCCCAGTTCCTAATCCATTAGCGTAATTAGTACTTAAAGCGTATAACCCGAACAGGTAATAAGATGCGGTGCTAATATTAATTAATTAATAAAATCACAACAATGTATACATCACCTGAGTAGTCCACATAAATCTCCATTTGTCCCTGGGCACGATACACTGTGCCTACCCATACTACTCAAACACTGTATTCACTGATTCTCTCCTGGGTGCACCCGCCAACACACTTGCCCACACACACTGGCCATGCTAGCCCACTCACTGGACACGCTGGTCCACTCACTGGACACACTAGCCCACACACACACACTGGACATGCTGGCCCACTCACTGGACACGCTAGCCCACATGCTGGCCCACTTATTAGACACACTGGCCCACAAACACTGGCTATGCTAGCCCACTCAATGGACACGCTAGCCCACACACACTGGACATGCTGGCCCATTCACTCGACACACTGGCCCACTCATTGGACACGCAGCCTACTCGTTAATCACCCCACCCACTCTCGGGCGCGCCAGTCCACTCACTCGGCCAACCTCAACTCGGACTGAGGATCTTCTGGCTATCACCGACCGGTTGTGTGTGTGTGTGTGTGTGTGTGTGATAGAAGAGTCAAGAAATTTCTATTTTGAGAATACTCTACTTGATTCGAAGAAAGTGAGCCCAGACTCTTCTATACGCGCTACTTCTCTTCTAAGAAAGCTCCCCCCTGCCCCACTATAAGCTTCTTGTCAGTCAGTTTCGCCCAGCTACCTGTTAGACAAGGATGGAACGAGAGTAGAGGAAGGACAATAAAAGTTAGAAGGTGTAGCGGTCAGCACAGTCGAGAATTAATCTTGTTACATTATTAATAGTTTATGATCACAATTGAGCATTTTGGATTTAGATCTATATAAAAAAGGTCTAAAGCACCCACCTACCTTGTATTCCCTTACCTATCTTCAAATAGTTTCACCAGCAAATTTCAGTTTTTACATCATAACACTTTTTGTTATGCAGATAAATATGTTTACAGTAAATTTAATGAACAAAAAATTGTCTATATTCCAAAATGTATGTTTGTCATTTTGCAACTTACCTTTTTAATATATTGTAAGAAAAAACTCGGCATTGGCAAAAGGGCTGATCCGCCCAGCCCTAGTTTTTATTAGTGTTTATGAAGAGGCTGGTCAATTTTATATTCAGGCAGCTACATATCTCTAAACCACTATAGTGATTCTTTAAAGAAGAACTCTTCACTTTTTGTGGTACATTTTGTTAGACATGGAATAAAGTGCCTTCTTCTACTTATAAATAGACCATAAGTTAATAATAAAATTTGCATTATAACATACAATGAAAATAAATTTAATTTAATCTAAATGAAGAAACATTAGGCCTACAGATGACCAGACGTTTAACAAAACCCCAATACAAATGTATATGATGCTTATGGTTATTTGGCAAAATAAAAAACATTGTTTTAATTAACCTCAATCTTACTTAACTTAAATAAGAAAAAAAAACATAATAAGTTTAAATAGAACATTTCAATTCAATGTTAATAAAATGAAAAGTTAGTTCATCAGAAATTACAATGAGGGCAGATTTTAGGTGTTTGAAGAGCTTAAACAATTAACAGAATGACCAAAAAATAAAATGAAATGAAATTATTAAGTTTTGAAGCTGCAAGCTTTTAATTATTATCAGCTAGTACCTCTCCAACGCAGACCGGATCTAGCGTTGGCAAACGGTAAATTGCTACTTCACTGGAATTCCTTGCCCCGGTCGCCAGTAAAGTCTTTGACGGATTGATTTGAACAGAGTGGATCCCACATTGGTCCTGTTGGCCGGCTGAAGTGTCTCGCCTGCCTTGTAAGGATGGGATCTGGTCCAGCTTTTGGGTTGTCACGTCATATACCATTAGCTGGACACAGAAATATAAAATAATTAGATCTAAAGTGTAGTCATGCCAAAGGAAACTTAACAACATAAAAATATTCACAGTCTAACAATAAAAGTTTCTGATTTGCAGGTGATATAAACAAACGGAAATACATGAGATAGTGGAGGAAGCAAGGCTGAGATGGTATGGGCATGTAGTGAGGATATTGGGGTACATTAGTTAGTATACGAAGCAAGGGTTAGATAGTATGGGCATGTAATGAGGATGTTGGGGTATGTGAGATAGTTGAGGAAGCAAGACTGAGATGGTATGGGCATTTAGTGAGGATGTTGGAATATATGAGATAGTAGAGGAAGCAAGACTGAGATGGTATGGGCATGTAATAAGGATGTTGGAGTACATTAGTTAGTAGAGGAAGCAAGGGTGAGATGCTATGGGCATGTATGAGGATGTTGGGGTATATGAGATAGTTGAGGAAGCAAGGTTGAGATGGTATGGGCATGTAATGAGGATGTTGGGATATATGATATAGTAGAGGAAGCAAGACTGAGATGGTATGGGCATGTAATAAGGATGTTGGGGTACATCAGTTAGTAGAGGAAGCAAGGGTGAGAAGGTATGGGCATGTAGTGAGGATGTTGGGGTATATGAGATAGTTGAGGGAGCTAGGTTGAGATGGTATGGGCATGTAGTGAGGATGTTGGGATATATAAGATGAGAAAATTTGAAGATATTAAAGGAGGAATATTGGTGGAAAGATAAAGGAAGATAGAGGCATTTTACTAAACTGACCTGGCCACAGGCTGGAAACAGTTAATAATGATAAACACCCTGGTGACAGACAATGTCGCCCATATAAGATTTTTTTGTTTGTTTTGTTAAATCACTCTATTTAAGGGTTGGCTGGTTTAAACCAAGCGTTGTTTTTTAAATAAACCAACTTTTTTTTATATAAAGGGTAATCCCAATTACTGATAGAAGTTTACTTATTTAAAGTTACTGTAAAATTAGCTTAATTAAATCATCCAATAATCTATTTAAATTAGTCTAATGAATAATGAACCAAGAATGACATGACATGACATGAGTTTATTTAAATGCAACAATAGGTTCACATTACTAGATAGACCCTATGGCCAATATCCTAATGCCAAGATCACAATCAACTTAACATTCACTTAAGTTTCATGTAGGCCCTTTACGTAAAGGTTCTCATGTTTTAAATGGAAGCCATCACATTGCAGTTAACTCAACATTCACTTAACTAGAGTTGTCCTGAAGATAACTTTCATGTTACCTAAATGAAAGGTACCACATGTTCCAGCTAGCCATCATTTTGAGAGCCACGTCAACGAGGCTATTTAGTACTACTTCATTTGTTTGTGTATGGAATGCAGGTGGCATCCTCACTATATTTGTCAGACTCTCGTGAATTCTTAAAATTGTAACACTTTATTTTGAAGTTCCCAAATTCAATGTCTGTGTTTCGCTCGATTTGTTAAATTAAGTGGATCTAGCACACACTAGTTTCTTTATGTTAAGTGAACCTTGTAAGTGAACATTAGGGCCTACCTTACATGAATGTTAAGATGATTGTGATCCCAACATAGTAGGTTGTTTGTGGAATCTTACTGGCAAAACAAGGTTATTTCATACCTTATTACATTTAGTCCCAAACACAACTTGTCTGTCACTGAGCCACTGCGAACAAAATACTTTATTCATATTACCTAATGAGACAGAATATTCTTTGAACATTTCATGAGTTAAAATATGTCTTGTGCCATATTCCATGTTAACCCACTTAGGTGCAGTACTTCCTAGTTCTCTCTCACGAACATAATCTGTGAAGTTGAAAGAGGTTCTCAGAATTTGTTGTTGAGCACTTGCACTTTCTTCCTCTTCATCAGAATCCTCATAGCATACAAAGTCTTCCTGTTTTTCTGGCTTCCTCGAGCGCTCCAATCGTGCTGCACGTATACGACTTCGCCACTCTTCAAGGCGAATTGGTGTGGAACAAGGGGGCATAGTCCCAAAAATGGGTATTCTTTTAGTGTGGGCCATTTCAAAACTATAAGGACGTGTTTGTGAGCTATACGCGCACTTCCATACAGTTTTTGGCCTAATCATTAAAACAGTTTAGTCTTTATCATCAAACTTGAAAATAATTCAGTGTCCTAATATCTTTAAATATTAAATATTTGCTGCTTGTATATCCACACTGTAAAAATTTTACATGCATATTTTCCAACGTTTATAAGTAATGATCAAAAGTCACTAATGAAGAATATTTATATAAAATATTGAAAGAGTTATGACTTTCTTCCTTGAATGGTGTAAACTACCACATTTAGGAAACGCCATTATTATTTTCAGTTTTCACAGATGAAGTTAATTATTTTGACCAGCTTTGAGCCTTTGACTGAGAAATCCTTGTTGCCAGATTGCTCAAATACACTGATCAGGATAACACGAAAGATCTGTTAAGTCTATGTTAAAATGTTTGTATGGAGTTTTCCGCATTTGTGCTGCTATCTAGACAAATATGTGAGCACTTTTGTTGTATTAAATAGCGGTCTCGGTGGCTCAGTAGGTATTTTATTTGCGTAACACTACTATTACTACTATTATTATTATTTTGATTTTATTTCTACTATTTAGTGTTGTTTTGCTAATCCATTTCACTTGAACAATTTTTTTAAATATTTTTAAGACCAAACGAATTTAAATAATATTGGTTTCTACAAAAATTATTTACATTGGGTCAATATTAAGTTATTTTAATAAAATCTGTTCAAGTGATAATGGTTGGCACATTATAGTTCTTTAACCATTTCTAGAAAAACTAAAATCAACACATCAAGTTTAAATTAATGTTTAAGGAAATATAATTAAAAAGCAAACTAAGTTTAAAATAATTTATATTTATTTAAAAATTTAAACTTACACATTTTTTCACAAAGTACACAATATTTTTCAAATACAAATATGTGTACATGTCTTAATATAAAAAAAATAATCCCAATTAAAATCACCATCTATGTTTATTTATTTGGCATGAACATAATATTAACATGAAGAAAATCAATCAAGTAATATTATTATTATTAGCACCGCGTCTTACTGCCCGTTCGGGTTATACGTAAGGGTGATTGTCGAGATGAAATGGAGGACCTACAGTTTAACGTGGGATCCGAACCACGGTGGAATCCTGACATTCCACACATTCACAAGTTGTGATTAATACACGTCTTGTCAGAGGTGAAGGAAGGGTTTGGCAATAAGATAAATCTGTGCCGGGACCAAGGATTGAACCTCGAACCCCAGCACAAAAGTTTGACACCTTACCCCTAGACCGCCAGGTCACCGATAATCAAGTAATAAAACAACTCTTAACCATTTTGTTTTGTTTAATTAACGATAGAATAGTTGTTTCCAACTAATTGGTCACTCACTTGTTTAAGGGCTGGGGTGGTGGGGGTTGAAATCTCTGTTGAGTTAAATTAATTAAAGAGGTTACAATGGCGTTAGAAAAGGTGCAAAATTCAAAGAGAAATTAACAATTATAAAACCTAATTTACTGCAGTTAAAACAAGTAGGCTATCGACAGGTGTGCAGTCTTTAATGTATGCTCATTTGGATCGCTGGTGATGAGGTCGGGATTCAAATACCATCCTGGTAAACTAGCTGTAAATTTTCTTAAGCATTTCTACCCTCCCCCTCCATGCAAAAAAGGGTATATTTAACCTAAATTATACCTCCCCCACCAATGTAATAAAATGAGCAAAGCCTTGAAGGGTAGAAGACCGTTAAAAAATACATTAAGACAAAGTTAATTTGAACACTTCTATGTTATCAAGGAATCACAAGGATATCATGGACAAAAAAATGAGGTCAAACCTTGAAAACATTCGGAAACCAATAAAAATAAATGGTACGGAAACTCGCAGTATCTCTTTACAACTAAAGCTCATAAAATTGTATCAATAGACTATATTCGCCAATATCTCAGAAACTGTTGGTTTTATAAAATGTCAAATAAAAGTTTTTTATTTTTAAATAGTACTACAATTTTGCAATGATAAGTTATTTAGTATCTCAAATAGTTGCAGAAATACGGAAATTAACGCTTCTGTTAAGTACCCTAAAAGTTTTCATGGGAAAATGAAAATAGCCAGTTTTTTTCTCCTTCAGTAAACTAACCTTAATTTTAGGGGTAGATATCCAAATCCAAAAACCTCTCAGGTCAATCCTATGAAAACCCTAGATACCAAGTTTTTAGCTCGATCAGTAAAATAGTTTAGGGTCTAGTTGGAGGTACAGACAGACGACTGAAATTCAAAATCATTTTTTCAGATCCAGGGAGTTATGAAACATCAAGATTCATCAAAATCTCGAGTTCGATTTTTTTTTTATGATCACCATACTTTCTCTACCTGTAAGATAGCGAGAAAGTAAAAGAGAGTATCAATCCTCTAATCTTCAAATACAAGTGAGTTAGATGTCTATTTTTGAGGATTGTTTGGGATAATTTTGTTAAATACTTTTGCTTAATCCTTGGGAAGTCTTTATCAAGTCAAGATTGAGAAAATCTTAGTTCATGAACTATTTTGAACTGTATTTGGCACAAACTTTCACAACATACTGGGCTGATCTTAATCAGTAGGTATTTAATTCTAAATCCCTTGAATGTTGAGTTAATTTTTATAGAGTCAATACATGGTTGAAACATTTTTCATGTTTTTTTTTTTTTGTAATATATTTTTACTTGGTAAGTTAGTTTGGGTGTATGTTTTTTTCACTTCGGGAATTGTTTTGTATGTAGCTCTAGTTTGACAAGGAGTTTAAAAAAATTAGTAACAACAGGGTTGCCACTATTTTCTTATTACAAAATTCCTTCTTTTTTCCAGGTTTTCCAGAGGAAATTTTCATTTTTCCAGACACCTAATAGATATTATAAATATAATTATAGGGACATAAAATTTTGTTTTAAAGAAAATTTTAGAAATGAAAGAGTGGTAATTAGAACACATGTTTAAGAATTATTTTGAAAACGGATGAGAAATGAATGACATACATTTTCTAGAAAGAAAAAATGATTATATTTGCTGTATGCCCTAAACGGAATGAAATAAGAAAAAAAGTGGAAATACCAAAAATACATTTTTTTTTTAGTTTAAATGTGGTGGGGCCTATCTACAATGTCTTACTTGATTTAAAAACATGTTAACCAATCTTAATTATTGTATATGTATTGTAGGCCTATAGACTAAGTAGCCCACACAAATCGTGAATAATAATTTACAATAATGAAATTAGCATGTGATTTCCCTCGCTGATTCAGGTGCATTTTCTCTAATAAACTGCCACCCTCATCCCTACAATATTGTAATAAATATTAAAAAAAACATAGTCGACTCTCAATTTAGCGGGGTAATGGAGGGCTACTAAGCCCCGTTATATCAATTTCCATGGTAAACCTGCAAACCCATTGAAAACTACCAAATACATTAAGTAACAATACAACACAATCATATATAAATGTATCATAACTATTATTGAAAAATCAAGCATCAGTAAAATACCCTTAAACAACTTTTTACCACAAACACAATGATTAGGCTTAAGGCCCAAGATACCAATTTTGAAACAAATTGTTAAAGCGTGTTTTAAAATATTTCAAGTTTTTGAAAAAAATCACTCATCAGTAAACTAACCCTCAACAATTTATGCTTTATGTACCAGCTTGTCCTGCAGAGGTGTCCAAAATTGACTCGCATCAAACTGAGATGCACAAGTGTGTGCATAAATAGACTTCTCTCTATGGGCCATCAAGAGTCGATTTTGGGAGACTTCTACCCATTTCAGATACCTGGAAAAATTAACAAATAGTCTAGTGTTTATATTTTATTTCCTCAAACTGTAAACAAACAAATAATTTCTTCTATAAGTATTGCCAATTATGAACCAAATAATAGGCCTAACTAGAACTATTATTTCTTTTTTTTAGCACCATGTCTTACTCCCCGGTTGTGTTATATGCCATTAAATTGACTCATAAAAGAATGTAATGCCTATATTATTATTATTATTATTATTATTACTAGCACCGTGTCTTACTACCCATTTGGGTTATACGCACTTACGCTAATGTGCAATGGTAGCGTGATTGTGAGATGAAATAGAGGACCTACAGTTTAACATGGAGTCAGAACCACGGTGGAGGCCTGGCATTCCCCACATTCACAAGTTGTGAACGAGGGTTGAAGAACTCAATAATTTCACAAATCATCAATAAGAACACAAAAATATTCACAGAAGAATATTGACAGCTTCTTCAAACCTACGTCTACTAAGCAAAATATCACAGTGGCAAACCAATCACCATCATGCTTGTGTAATAGGCCTAGGTCTACTGAAATAGGTCAGTAAGTAAGCACATACAGTACAGTGTATAGATAATTTGCCAGTAGTACTATAGGCCTATTGTAATGTCAACCTTCCCCATTTGAATACCTGTGTTATTTGTGTATGTCTCTTACCTGATATGTATAGTTTACCTTGTCACATTAAAGTATATTACTTTAGATAAATATAAGTTTTAATTCTTTAGGCACAACTTTATTTCCCCTCGATAAGACGGACTTTTCATAACTCAAACAGACCCCCGACCCCTTTAGTATGAGTTATCGAGCATTGACTGAATTTCAGAATTTAATTAAAAATATGTCATTTATATCCAAGAGATTATGTTTTGTTCCTTTGGATGGTTAATAAAAATAAAAATGTTAACTGTTATAATATATTAAAATACTTTTTCCTTAATATTTGTAACTTAACTATAGAGATTAATTTTACCATTTTATTTTAATATCATAGTAACCATACTTTCTTGTGTGTACAGGCTGTTAAAAATATTAAAAAATATAAATAAAATAAAAAATCCCAGCACACTACTGTAGCGGTGTACTATTTAGTGAGAAGGATTAACAAGGTAAACATGGTTAATTAATAACTGTATCATACTTGGAGTTAAAAAATATAATCAACATTATTATATAATTACCTCAATTTGTCCCCTGTTGGAAATCGGAAAAATGTCAAGCCAGGATTTATCATGGAAGATCCTAGCATCCTGTCACAGAGCAAGTATGGACGACTGGCATTGTTTTTATATTAACGTAAATAAAACTACCAAGTGAGACTGAGATACGCTAATTATAAATTCCACTGTCAATCCAAGTCAAAATATAAATATTCAAATACAAAAAACCAAACATATAATAAACAATTGAAAATTAACACTAATTACAAAATATTAACTAAGGAGAAAACATTCTTGAAAATAATACAAATGAATTTGAAAACGCAAAATAAGTCAAAAGGAGACCAATCTATATAACAAAAATATAGTTTAACTAATGAACACAATAAAAAATATTTTAAGATGGAGTCAAACAATGAGTCAAATATTGGTGATCTGTTTGGTGGGTCTAAAATTATTTCAAAATTCACATGATGAAGAAAAATAAATATGTATTTAATAAAAATTAAAATTATGTTGAAAATAAATACATTTTCAATACAGGGAAAAATAGAAATAAAGGATTTTTAATTAAAATTAATTAAAAAGAGTCAAATATATTTCGACTGGTGCGAGCTCTAGACAAATATGTGAGCACTACATGAAGAAGATAGGCAAGGGGGAGAAGGGAAGAAACATCATACAAAATTTTACTATCCCAGTGTCAACCCCATGCTCAAATATGTATAGAACAGCAAAATCAAAGATCACTAACACTTTAGTCATAGTAAAACAGAAGATGGTATTAAGATAATAAAACAAAAAATTTAAGTTGTATAGACTAGGCAGATGATTCATGTAACATTATTAAAAAGAGATATTCTAATGTTTGAAATAATAAGAAAATAATAATAAAAAATAAAATGAATAGCAAAAAGACAAAAATAGCACATCCATATTTGGAACCAAGTAATTGATGTAAAATGTAATATTATGTATATATAAGTGTGCTAAGCGTATCAATAGTAATAAAAGTTATTTATTATGCAAAATTGAGAAGTTTTCCTGACACGCACTGGACCAATAACATAAAACTGCCCAGCAACGAGACCATTCCAGCTCAATCATTTATTATGAAGTCTTTATGTATCCTAAATCATTTTACTTTGCTATAATTAAATTTGTGTGAAAACTAAAATCAAAACGTTGCTTAGTTTTTACCTTTATTCGGACATGCTATGATGTAATGTACATGGGTCTGCGGGAGCACTCACACTGTATATAGTCCTGATTCCTAAATCACGATAAACGATCACGTGATACCCTTCAAGTAACGTTCACTTGATGTAAAAGACCTCCCAAGACATCCCTTACGTTAAGTTAACTGTAAGTCAACGTTAAGTTAAGTGCATCGTGATCGCTTCCATTTAAACATACGAGGAGGTCCTTTACGTTAAGCTACTAGATACTTCAAATTATCTGCTACCGTTTCCTTGCTACCTTTTTGAACTGTCGTTGTAAAATTATTCAATTTTATTTCTCCAAATTTAGCTGATTTGAGTTTTAGTACATTCAGTAACTTCAGTTTTCTTTTAGATTTGTTTTTCTAAGCTCGCTTCTTGTTTAAGGGAATTGAGAAGTGCGTCGTCCAGGCCCAGGTCGAGAAGTCGCCGCTGCAGTTTTTTATTTGAGAGGCATTTGATATGCATCCTTCTTGTGTCCGAGAGGGTCAGAGAGCGGTAGTCGGAAAGATAATACGGGGGAGGTCGTAACTGATAGGTGGGTTGCGTGGAGAGGAGTTGCGGGGGAACGTGGGGATATGAAGCGGATGGATATTGGAATGGGGCAGGTGTAAGAAGGGCTTTAAAAATTATGTAATGTTCTGCCCTGGCTTTGTGGCATCGCTCTCCTTTGCTACGGCGGTACTGTGAAGGCTTTGGAGGGGGGGGTTCATGAGGAGAGGGTGGAAATTCGAGAAGAAGTTGGCAGCCCGGATGGTTCTGAGCGCTGGAAGGTTAAGAGGGGTCGAGTGGCAGCCCGAATTGTTCTGAGCGCAGGAGAGGTAGAAAAGGTTGTTTGCAAATAATGAAACCAGACCAATAGATAGCTTCCTAAAGCCCGAGAGGGTGGGGATGAGATTGCTGAAGTTTATTTCTATTTTTTCGTTATCTCCTTACATTGACAATATTCATCAGCTGGAGGAGGGAGTGTTGAACTCCTTCTCAGTCTTATTCTCTAAACTTATGCTAACATATATATCTTAACCTTCTTATAATTACTCTGACTAAAGCTACTACATTATTGTTATACATTTTTACAGTTGAATGGATTTTTGTTGTCCTTTTTTTTTTGTAAGGTATTTGGCTTGATCGAGCCCTTTGTCCTGGTGCGATCTCTTAGATCGTTTAGAACTAGCGGACTGGTGCGCTGGGTTTCTCGGGGAGGATCGTGACCCGTCTAGCGGACCACGCAGGGAGGGGGGGAAGAGGAGGTAGGGGTGGCGTAGTGTGTGCGCTTGCCACTAGATCACTCCGCCTCTCTTCCAAGGTGTGCTCTCGGTCTCAGAACGGTCACTAGATGTCGCACAACAGATTCAAGAACCTATTCTGCGGAGACATTGTAGCTACTGCCGCTCAGTCTTCTAAAGGTACCAAATCTTCTTTCTAAGCTGTCAATTTGTAATTTGGCACTCATAATATAGGCCCAGCCATAGGTATATAATACATATTTGCATAACTCAACTACTTATCGAATAATGTGGGTCATAGTAATGTACGTATCATTAGTAAGTTTTCCTTCTGTATCTGATAAGTGCCAGATATCTAAATAAGTTCGTAAATTGAGAAGGAACACAAGTTTTGTATAATTAATGCCAGTAATTGGAGTAGCATCAATATTTCTGGTGTATTTCCCCTTCATTGGGTGTTTAACATTACTAATTGTCCACCACTTAGCAAATAATTTTAAAAATTGGACAGTCCCAATCACTGACTTCAATATTTTGGTTTTTCAGATTTTCAAGAGCCGCTATGTTCTTCAAATCAAAAATATTAAAAGCTAAGGAGACATTCTGACGCTCAATGGACATAGGGTATAGAGCTTATCTAGATAACATTGGTGCGAGTTTTAACGACATATTTTTATCTGACTGAAACAAATCTTGAAAATTTGAAATTTTTGCCTCGGCTGTTGTATATTCACACACAACGCTTTTGCCTTCATCAGTAGTTGACAGATTTTCTAAAATAGAAAACATCTGTTGCATATTTAGTATTATAAATGTGTCATTACATTTGTTCAACCAGTTATTACGGATGCACCTCAGAATATGAACAGTGTTAAACATTTTTAAAAAAATGCCTTGAAGCATTAGCTGGATTTGGTAAACAATTTTTAAGGCTGCCACAACACAATAGTTCAAACAGCTTTCTATTTACACGATTATTGTCAGAAACTAAACATACAACATGAAAACCAAATTCATTCATCACATTCAATACTTCAATCATGAGGTTATATAATGTATCAGCTTGTAGGATTTTTACCGGGAAAAAGACCAATTACATCTACGTTTCGTGAATGCAAAGACGAATACATAGATACTTGCATAGTCGTGGCTTCATCTACTTCCACACCATTTTCTAACATTACATACATCACTCTGTCTTGACTCTGAAGCAACTTAATTTTTTCTTTCAAAAATGACTTATGTGAAGATCGTATACCCGCGCTAATGAGGCTAAATTTACTTAAGAACTGTTTCAAATAAACATCCTGTGGAAAATTCAAAATCTATACCTCTCTTATAATTTGATATGCACCAGAAAATGAATAAGATATAGTTGCAACCCAGATAAACATTTCTGGGGAATATCTTATTTGTTTCACGAGTAACAGCTCAAATTGTTCTAGAACAAATTTATTTTAATAATCTTTCCTGCATCAAAACTATTTGACTTTAATTCTTCTTTCAAGATGTTTATTAGAAGCTTAACCCTATCACTAATATCAAAGATCTCATCACTAGAACTCTGAAGATGAGTTAGTAAATTATCTAATTTAATCCATCAGATCATCTTGGCCTTCGGATTACAAGATACTTTTGAAGTTTTCTGGAGGCAAACAAATGTTTGTATAGAAAACTTTAACATCCAAATCATTATTAATTTTTAAACTAACAGTAAGAGATGGAATGTCAGTAAATGCCTTCTCGTTTACTTTAATAAAAATAACATAGGCTTAATTCACTACCAAATCTAGTGTCTCTTTTTATAACTTCACTTTTAAAATTTTCAAAACTAGAAATGACGTATTTGTCACACCTTTCTCTAAAATCATTTTATTTTCTAACTAACAACCTTTCTGCACAAACGGCTGAATCTTTTCTGTGCTTAGGGACCTTAACAGTTAGATATGAAGGTTGACTTGGAAATATACTGGGGTAGGAATCATCTCGAAGTATCGGTTTTTTATGTGGAACAGTTATTGATTCACCATTAGCCACAGGAAATACATCCTCGCTAATGATAAATGGTCCCATAAATGTTTAATACACACTAATGTATTATCTGCCACTACAATATTATCATGGTGGACACATTTAATCCATTTTTCTCTCAGAACTCTATCTTTAGGGAATCAAAATGCTGAAGTATCTATAACACCGTGATTGGATTCATAGATAAGGGACCACAACCAACCCATTATAACAGTTGACACCAATTTGAAAACACGGGAAAAGAAGATTTAAACATACGAACTATACTAACTTAACGAAATTGACAAGGCAGAAACAATAAACTTTACTGGGTACAGCCACATGTTTCCAATTACAACCAACTGATATCGACTCCTTTTTTTACTATAGTCGATAGTTGCATAAAAGTCTGAGTATTATAGATGGTATTGGTTTATTCATTTCGCCTCCATATTGAATAGTATCATGATATACATAGTAATTTTAATTTAAATTAGGCTGTGACCAACATGAAAACAAGAAAATTTAAATTGCTCTTAAAACAAATGTCATTGTAAAGTATCTATAGTGTTGTAGGCCAGTTAATATTATTCTGATTGAACGTAGCCTTGCCAAAATAAATAAATTTATAACTAACCAGATTTTATTTGTAAGCTATTTTGAAATGTCTGCTTGTATATCATCCACGCCAAGGTTAGTATGCCATTTTATATATGGAAGGCTTCAACTAATCTTCACCCAATCTTCTCCTTCTCCCCTTACATCCCACAAACACCTTTGACCTGGCATGAACTTATCATTATTTCAATTGACATTTAGTGAGAAGAATTTTTGTGAAATAATAAAATCACTTTAAAATAAGACTGTATCTGAAATTTCGCCTTGAGTACCCTTGTCGTTCACAATGGTAATAAGTTATTAAGGCTGTAAACGAATTCTCGAGGAGTCTTGAAAGGTCCCTTAAGTTACACAGACTTGATGAATTCACACTCACATTCACTTTCTATTGAAGATTGCATCAGTCGTTCCATGTACACATAAAGGCAGTCTGATGGACATGTTTTTTTTAACACTATGTCACACTACCCATTTGGGCTATACCCTTATGTACTAATTCCAATAATAGATTAGGAATTGGGAGGGTTGAATTTAGTGGATGTGAACCAGCATTTGCGTGGAGGGAGAGTGAAAAACCATTTCCAATTCACCCGAGATTCTAACATTGATCTCCCTGTCCTTGGCAGTCTAGCTTAACATGAAATTAGCGTTTTAGTTAATTACATCACTGAGGCGGGTGACTTGCTTAAATCATTAGCTACATGTGAGCAATCAACTAAAATAGTTGGCCAGCAGACAATGCAGCCACCTTTGACTCTGCCTTAAACTATGATTTGAGAATGACCCTAGGCACAAGATCACTCCTGTATAGCTTAGTGACTATAGCATTGATATAATGAGCCAAAAGTCCCAGGTTTGAACCTCGTATGCAGGTGTCATTTTTTTTTAACAAAATAACATATTTTTGGTAAGTTTGATAACTGTATGACTACCTACTTCTTGAAACAGAGTATTTCAAGTTTAATTTGCTTCAAAATTCAATTTGATTGATTGTAAAAACCTTGCCCCTTGTACAGAGCCTAGTTTGAGCACCTGACAGACCTTTGTGCCACTACAAGTCACGTTACTTTAACAGTTCTTGTGAAAATAAATACAGAAGGTGATAGGGGAGAGAGGTGGTGTCACCAACTTGGACAACTTACCTTGGGATGCAAAGTGAATTAGATGCAATGCGAGAGAGCATATTAACCAGCAAGAAAACAATTTTACAAGAGAAGAACACACAAATAACCCACTTCGGTGACTGCATGGTCTAAGGTGTTGCTCTTGCAATAGATAAGACTGCTTAAGACAGGGAGATCGGGGGTTTGAGACTGGTCAGGTGTACTGAGGGTGGTTTTGCCTAAATGGGTTTACACTCTCCCTCCACGCAAATGCAGGTTTGTTTCCTCTAAATTTAACCTTCCTAATTCCTAACACGTTAGTGTATTTAGCAGCCTACATTTGAGTACAACCCAAACGAGTAGTAAGTGGTTAAAAAGTTACCAAAAATCTTATGTTGGTCCCATATCTGTTCATTACCACGACACAACTAATTTGGGAAAGGTTCACTCTGTTTAACCTTTGAACATAGTTTATCATCAATTGTTTCTAGCCCGAGGCTGGGCCAATTTAGTAAAATACCTCCATCTTCCTCTATTTTTCTTCTCACACTTGAACACTTTCTGTTATTTGCTTTCATCTCTTTTTTTGGCCTCCCTTGCGGTCTTTTTGCTACATAGACTTACTTCATTTACAATTTTTTTTTTTTTTGCATTCTCTACTATCTATGTACTCCCTGTATCCCTACTCTTTCCCGGATAAATTAATTCCTAATCTTGTTTCTCCTGGTGACAGCTAACATGTTCCTCAATAACTTCATTCCCATGACCTCCACTTTCCTAGTCTATCTCACATTGACTGTCCATGTTTCTGCCGCACACGTGACAATGGGTACTAACTACACCCTGTACAACACTTCCTTACATTTTATTGGGACTTCCCTTCTCCATAGTAGAAAAAATAATTGCTTTATTTGACCATAGTTAAATATTCCAATCCTCTATAGAAGTAAGATCATTTTTATAAAAATTACCGTAAGTTATTTAAAATTATATTAGCCATCCTAACATCACGGTTAAATTGTGTTGGAAAGGCAGTTCTTTTGTTAAGTGGCCAACAAAGTTGACATTGATACTATCCATCACACGTGATAGTTGTAGATTGTGGGATTCGACAAATGGACATTTTGCTCCATTAACATTTGTCAACTACCTGCTTCTTATATGACAATTTCACTGGACCATAAAAAACAATCATTGAAGTTTTCATCTAAAAATTATATTTTCATTATAATAAGAAAATTAAAAACACATGAAAACTTTTATCACAAATTATGACTGAGTATTCTAAATTGATGCGAAGAGAGGAGGAAATCAGTGTAGCCCCACTTGTGCCGTAGCTTTAACAAAATCGAGTGACGAGAAACTAAGTGTGTTCATTTATCTACCATGGTCAAGTATCCCAAGCTCCCCTTGAATAAAATAAAACACTTGTTCTAGTTTACAGAAAGCTGGTGAAATAATCAACAAGCTCGACCCGTCCAAATTTCCTTTATTGTTGCATCGAATCACTCAAACAATGCAACAAGGTACCAGCATTGAGAAGCCTTTCACTGAAGCGGAACTAAACAAGTTGCAGAATCTCTGTCACTTGACAGACAAGAGCTGAAGTTACTTCTTGACTCAACTACTTTCATCATAGATCAGGTGAGCAACTTAGGCAACAGATTATTATTATTATTATTATTATTATTAGCACCGCGTCTTTCTACCCGTTCGGGTTATACACACTTACGCTAATGTGTAATGGTAGGATGATTGTGAGATGAAATGGAGGACCTACAGTTTAACGTGGGATCCGAACCACGGTGGAGGCCTGGCATTCCCCACATAAACAGATTAATAACAAGGAAAAAATTAACATTTCTACTTTTTCAATTAGTACATTTTAGTATACCCATAAATATATAGTTAGTCCGACACTTGAGCTCAGTCTGTAGTGTATCATCAACTGAACTAAGGGTCCCAGGTTCAGTTATTGACATGGACAAAATAAATTATCATTGATGATTACAGTGATGAATTAACAGTCATAGAAACCACTTCGTTTACTGCATGGTCTAAGGCGCTATTATATGCCGATGAAGGGGAGATCGAGGTTTGAATCTCAAACAGGTGTGTTGAGATTTTTTCCCCCCCAAGATGGTTTAACACTTTCCTCCCATGCAAATGCAGCTACACTTCCTCTAAATATAACCTTCCTCATCCTTAAAACCCTTAACGTAATTAATACATAAGTGTATAACCCAAACAGGCAGTAAGACACGATGTTAAAAAAAGTCGGGGGGGGGGGGGGGATTAGGTTTTGTGTCTGTTAGCAAACTGAAGTTTTTGTAATTTGTGTTCAGATATAATCAGTTGATTCAGAATAAATAACATTAAATACTCAAAATAAATAAAACAATATAATTTAAGGACAATCACCAACATTTGCTTATAGAAAGATTGTCACACACTTTTGTATGAAAAAAAACTTTTATTGGTTCACATAAAAAATAAAGTGAGTTTGTTTCATAATGAACAAACTACATGAGTCATTCAACTTAATATTATGTTTTTGCTTTTCATAAACATTTGCAACTCTTCGAAAGCTAACTGAATCTTTTGGTACTTATGTATAAATTACTTGACTAGGCCTAGTGTCAACAAGAACCGCTAAAATCCCAATTTCCCTCGCATCATTTAGGCGGCTTACCACATGACCAAACCTGGTGTGCTGCACCGTCAACTCTTAGACATATTAAAGCTGGATGAAGATAAAGCAGAAGCTCTCGTCACTGTATGGGCGAGCTCAGCTAAGGGAATTGTGGAGCAGTTGAGGCAAAAGTCAGTGTTCCCTTCTCAGGTGAGGGAAAATTATTCTTATTTATACACGCATATCATTAAATACTTAAAAGTTGAGCAATGGACCCAGACTTAAAACTCTGGACTTATGAGATAGACATGCTAAAACCACTGCGCTACCTGATGTTTTACAATTTTTTTCAGAAATAATTTCTTTATTTTTACAACATTTCAAGAGCTGAGGCAGACTATAGTTTAATCATTGACTGGAAGACGTCACAAAAGTGCTTGAATTTTGCCTTCTTGGGAATTTAAAACTGTTATGAGCCTTTAATCAAAGAATCACGCTAATGGGCCTAGTAAAATTACACACATTTATCTTTATTAGATTTTGTATTAACAAATTTACAGAAAAATCCCTTTTAACTACTTGGCATTTATCAAATTAACATGATATGTATAGACTTTCTAACAAAACTACTTTCAGATATTTATAGGTATCTTTTGAATGGCTTAGTCATGTTGTTTAGACGATAGGGTGTATTGCAGCTTTCATTTCGTTTTGATTATTGTTCGCAATAATTAACTTTGTTTACTTCTTTTGAATTAGTCCTGTTAACTTATTATAAATGTTCTTTAATCTAGATAAATGCATATAGTACTCTGTAACCTTTTATTATTATTATTTTTACTTAAGTACAGTTATTCGCTTCTTGATAAATATTGTTGAATTATTTGCTATTGCACATTGTCCGCCATCAATAAACATAATGTTGTTAACCTTTTGATCATTATCTCTGATAATAAAACGGCCTTCAGGTCAATGTAACTTCATGTCATTCGTTAAGCATTTACACTGTGACAATGGGTACAAAGTACGCCCTGTACTACACTTCCAGCACAGGTCTCTTACACACCTGTAGAACAACTCTCCCTGCTGTCCTCTTCAATCACGCTTCCAAGTGTAGCGGTGTTACAACAAACATGACAATATTTATGGTTACATCACTCACCCTCAAGCCCTTGTTGACTTGCCTTGCCAAGTACATGGTCTTCATCGACTCCACAGGACTCACTTCAAAACCAGACTGACCTGAGGCATGTGGTTTGCACTTCACCAATGAAGAAAAGTCACACCCACAAAAAAGGTGGAATGGTTGTTCTTGGCAACCCCCCCCCCCCCCAAATCTTTCTGGTCAGGCTCAAGTTCTATGGGGTTAGAGTTTTCTAGCATAGGGACTCATTACAATACTGGTTTGAGAGAGGTATGAGACGCTGTCGGAGATGGTTTAGTCTATGGGTTCTAAAGTCCTTTTTTGGATTAAATTATTCATACTTATTATAAATTTATCTTTCGAAATTCTAAATGTAAAACTTATAATCGTGACTGAGGATGTTTTCTTTAATTCAATTTTGTGCAATTAGAGCAAAGCCGCGTTACACATTGAATTATAAATTCCTTAGTGGAAATTCATTTTCCTGAGCTTGTATGTAGCAATTTGTTTTTCCACTTCACAGATTTTTTTAGACATCTTTTATATAGGCGGTATCTGTTAGTTTCCTAATAGATGGCGTCATTTATTAAATACTTATTTACTTGTAATTTGGGTTTATTAACCACCACTAGATGGTCGGGATACTTAATTCTAACGTTAATTGTTTTTGTTGTTCATTGATACATTTCTTGTTAAATCTATTTGGAGGGCGTTAGATTTTGTCATTTAAATTTACATTTCTTGTTATATTTAATTGTGGCCACTAGATGGCAGCGTTAGCTTAACATTATTTCATGTTTAACTAGTTCGGCCGCCACTAGATGGCAAGGGTTCACTAACTGACTTTGAATATGGTTTTTTCATTATTATACATGTTTCTTGCTTAAATTTAGGAGGCCATTATATGGTTAGGGTGCCCTTACTGACATTTAAACCTTGTTATATCTTATTACGGGCAATACCAAGCCGCCAATTGGCGTAATTTATTTAGATCAACTTTAAGTATTATTGTGAATTGTAGATATATTTCCTTTTAAAGCTAAATTTGTTTGAGTCACTGTAAGAGGGTGAGAATAGTCTACATCACCTGTAATTATTGCTGATGGTTAGATATAAGATTTGTATGACTGCCGCTAAACAGCTAGAACTTAGCGTAGAACATTGTTATCTATAACTTTACATCTCCTTTGACTTTTCGTAGAGTATTTATTTCAACTATTGAGAAAATTCGTGGTTACTGTTTGTATACCTATGAGATAATTAGGCTTCACCCTGAGATGAGTTTTTGAAAGTCTCCTCCTATTGCGGCTGACATTGTTACTCTAATGCTATCTTTCTATCCAACTCTATTCGCAAGTTGTACTTGTTATCTTTATGTTCCTTTGTTAGTAAATAACTCTGTTGTTAACTCTTTATTATTTCTCACTGGGTTGAGGGAGCATAAGATATTTGACGTACTTCACTTTTCTCGGCTCTACTCCATCCAATTTTATAGCTTTTTTTTAGGTCTTATCTTTTTCCCTGTCATTACTGTCATTTCACACTTTTTCATTTCATTATTATTTATTTGAGGTATCTAACGTCCACTTTACGAACTGATTGATTTTATCATAACACGAGAATTATTTCTTTGAGCGAAAATGAAAGGCTCTTATCAATTTTGCCCTGAAAGTTATTTTCACAACTCTTCCAGGGTTATTTTACATGCCACAATCAACAGAGGACCGACAGCTTTACTTCCTCTCCAAAGGAAGTTATGCTACAGATTTTTACCACTCAGGAAAAATCTGTTGACCCCGGTTGGGTTTGAACCCATGAACATTGAGTCCTGAGTCAGGCACTTTACCCAAGACGACAGAGGTCGACAAAAAGCTATAATAAGAACTAAAAAAGTGAAGAAAATCAGGAACTATATCATTGTAGAGCTCATCTGGCTATCCCTTTCACTAATGGTTTAGCCCAACACAACAACCAGACCTCAGACCAATAATTGCTCACTTAATTTGTTTAATAATGTGATTCACATTGAAAATACAATTTCTATTTTTTTATAAAAACTTTTTTTTTTCTAAATTAAAGAGGAAAAAATCCCATACCAATGTGGGGAAGTCAATCTCTTATGCTTATCATGTTTTTTAAGATTCGGACTCAAATTCAAGACAAAATTAGTAGGTTGTTTGAAAACAAGGTGCTTAGGGAGATCTACCGGAGAGTTGAGGAGGTTACATAATGGTTATATACCCGGTACTAATCGCAAGACATTGTTGGGATAATCAAACCTCGTAGATTATGGTGGGTGAGACATGTTTTGTGAATGGAAGGATCTAGAACTCTATTCAGAGTATTGATTGGGAAGACCTAGACGCAGATAGAAGGTTAGCATTAGAATGGAACTGTAATGAGGTGGACTGGATAGAACTAGCTCAAGATAAGTGGTGTACTTTTGTAAGTGCGGCAATGAACTTTTGAGTGCCTAATGCCATAAAGTAAGTAAGGAAAGAAGTTAAAATGAGTCCAATGAAAACCTTTAAAATAACATACTCTACGTGAGGCAACCTCTAAAGTCACATGGGCGAGGCCACAATATTCTTTAGGCCTTCATACATGGTAGTCATAATATGTGTTCATATTTTGTTTCAGTTGGAAGATGTCGGTTGGGCCCTCAACATTGAAACTGCTTCTTATTTATGCAATAAGCAGAAAGAGCTTAAGGCAGTGTTACAGTTTGGACTTAAATCAAACTTAAAGGAAATAAACTCTAAAGAAAATTTAATTGTTGAATTCAACCATGGGGAGTTGTATGAGTTTTATAAACAGTTAGAGACAATTCAAACACAACTAGACTCTTTACGTTGAGCACAATAATATAAAAAACACATTAACACTTAAGTAAAAAGTATAAAAGTAAGCTTTATTGATTTAAATTTGAGTTTGTGTACTGTATGCAAATGTATGTCTGAACTAAAAGTTAAATTCTGTTGTTTTTTTTAAAGTAGTTTTCCAAAAATGTTAGCCATGTATTTGAAGATCCCATCTTTAGTATAAATTACCGGTAGTATTTACAGATCTAATGTACAGTTTCCTCTTTTAGGAAGTTGCGTTACACGTTTCACACTCCCTCCTGCGGAGTTCCAGTTAATTGTTAAATCAATGGTCTGGAGTATTGGCGTTAAGTTTCTCCTATAAGTACCTTAATGTTTGTGCTGAACTACCAATAAGCATCATTGGAGCTCTAAAACAAATTTTAATTTTTTTTTTAAAAAAAGCACATGTAACGTTTTGAAATTTTAAATCCGAATCTAATATATGAAATCCAACTAGAGCTCAAATTTGAAATTAAAATATATCAACTTTAATATAAATTTAAATCAATTTGATTACCGTATAAATATGTAACTAAAAAATGTATCATAACATTTCAGATAAGTCATGTAATATGTAATAAATACACATGACAGAATTGTAGAAAAATAAAGCACTAACAAAAGTAAAAACACTTACACACATTTACACTCACTTGAATATTTCGATGCATCTTTCTCAGGAAGTGGAATTAGTAAGTTAAGTCATGTGGTAACATTAATAATCTAGTCATAGTTTGAAGAAAGTTTAAGACTAATTTTTATTCAATCCAATACTTTTTCATAAAAATATTACAAAGCATGGTATTTGATTCGGAACCATTTCAATCCAAAATTTAAAATAATGTGTTTCTGATTGTTTTAGAATGTCAAATTTTATATTTTCTTCAATATCCTTACATATTATAGGTTTCCATCCCTATTCATTACTATAATCACTAAAATTTGCAATTCCAAGTAGTCTAAAACCAGTTAATGACAAAAAAATAATAATGAGAATCTGACACCTTAGCTCAGTTGGTTGTGTGTCTGTCTACTGAGCTAAGGGTCCCAGGTTCAATTCCTGGCATGGCCCAGTAATGAATTAACGGCTGGGAACTGGATGTTGTGCCTGTCTTAGTCTTAAGTTAGATTATAAGGTGGTTGTTGTAAAAATGAGAATATAACATTTATTCAATTGAATAAAAAATGTTAAAACTATGCACATACATCTTTGTTTCCAAAATGGTTTGTGCACATCTTAATTATTATGTGGTGAATTTTTATTCAAAGATAACTGATTAAAATATATAGGCAATAAACCGAATTAAAACCCATCGCAGCAAAATTGTTATGCTCTTCTAGAAGAGACACAGTTAAGCAACATTTATGACAGAGTTTGATTGCGCAGATAAAGAAGGTTGTAATAACTTAGTGTTGACTGAATCTGGTGCTTGGGAGTTTCCTGCCGTGGCTACGGACAGCAACAAGTGCAAGGCTCCTTCCAATGATGTCAATTGTTCTGTCAATTTCTCTTCTTCCTTTAAAATATCTTTCAGATATTCAAGAAGTGTGATCACTTCAGAACTTTGCTCAATATTATCTTCATATACATCTAAAAAGAGGAAAAGATTCACTTACAAACTGTCTGGCTGATTCATTACACACCGCTTAATAATCTACATAAGCACCGGTAGTTTAAAAGGTAGGTAACTTACCGAGGAACACATTGGTGACATCAATAAGTGTCCTTGTAAATCGATTATCACCGATGTATCGGATAATAAATCTAAGAATTGTGCAAAGGGACTTAACTTCCCTCGAAGCTAGAGCTGTGTGTAGTCCTTTACGTCTGAAACATCACATAAGCATTATGCCTAAAAAATAATTAGAAAACCTTTAAATTTGCAATATCTGGTTGGTACCATGGTTTCTTGATTATAAATAATACATTTCTTTGATTGTAGAATGCACCTTAATTTTTCAGTAACAGAAAAAAGCATTGATCATAAGAAAATAAATAAAAAGCTAAAATACTCTCTTTATAAGAAATATTTTTACTATAGAATTCTGAATCAGTAAGCCATAGTAGTATATCGTCTTCTGAGTCATTGAGAGCATTGGTTGAAAATAACTCCAATTTTAGGGTGCCATAGATTCTGAGACGCACATCATTTTTAGAGATGTTCGGAGGGGAGGGAGAATGTGCATCTTTGAATCGAATAAATACGGTAATATGTCAAAATAGATTTAATAGAAATTTATAAAATGAATGAATAAATAAAAAAATTCACTAACACATATTTACAAACTCATCAATATTTTCATGCCATATGGACTAATAGGCACAATCAAATTTTCATAGGAAAGGCCTTATATAAACACTGTAAAAGTTACTAGAGATATACTCCAATTTTGATAGAAAGAGCAGTTTATCATAGTTACTAAAACAATTTTAATATAGCCATACAGCAAGTCATTTGATCTGCAGCTTTATCTTTTGGTAGATATTATCAACATCTATAAAACCGTACTATTAATATAATAAATAAAGTTATTTGAAATAAAACACATGGCTAAATCAGTGTTAAAATTAGGAGGGACAACACTTACCTTGTGACCTGAAGAAGCAGTTTGTGAAAACTTGTCGTTGAAAAGGTGTTTTTTTTATTGCTCTAGCCAACCGATTTCTTCCCCAATATCAGTAAGGTAAGTGTATTGGTTATTCCTCCAAATATTAATATCATAACATATTGTAAATTTTGGATGTATAAAAGCTATGTTTGTTTTTTCTAAAAGGCCACTTCTATTGGTCAGTACTGAAGTGGATACAATGTGGCATCAAGATAATGACGTATTTGGAATGACACTTAGCACTGCGTCCTTTTTACTCATTCAGGTTATACGCTAATTACACTAATTTGTTAGGAATTGGGAACTGTGATGATGCTTTTTATAGAGTGTACCTAACCAGTTTGCTGTGCCAAAACTACTTGAAACACTTCTTTCGATACTGTTCCGTTAGCTGTCATAACGAGCATGTGTGGATTCTTGGGATTAGAGTTCATTATGTTTAGAATGCCTAATTATTTAGTTTCAAAGGAGTTGTGTCACGTATTTTAGAAAAGTCGCAGCCAAGACTATTAAACCAAGCCTTTCAGCAATTTACAAACAATCAATGGCTCACAAAGGGGGTAATGCTTACACATCAAAAAAATTGTACATCTAAAATGTCACATTTAAAATAAATTAAATTACTACTCGTTCAGGTTGTATAAGTATTAATCACACAAGTGGGTTAGGAATTGGGAAGGTTGAATTTAGAGGAAGTGAACCCACATTCGTGTGGAGGGAGAGTGGAAAACCGTTTAGGGAAAACCCCCCTCAGTACACTCGACTAAGATTCGAACCTTGATCTCCCAATCCTCGGCAGTCTAGCTCAACATAAAACCAGGGCGTTAGCTAACTACACCACTGAGGCAGGTTTTAAAATAACAAACCATGTAAATTTGTGGGGCATATAAAGTTGGATTGCCTTCTCCTATGTTTATCGGATCCGCCATTTTTATAGGATTTATTTTGGTAAGAAATAGTGCCATTGTGCTGAATTTTTAAGTCTCAAACTAAGCAATATAAGAAAAATCACCCACAGAGAGAATTGTAAATCACAAGGAGTAAAAAAAAACTAGGTAACATGGTCAGGAATGTTTCCTGGTTATCAAAGTCAAGCAAATAAGTTTTGAATTAACTTTGTAAGTCACTCATTTTATTGACAGTAAAGCTCTCTCAATAACACCAATAAAATTATTTTATAAAATAAGTAGAGGAAAAAAAAGAATTCTAGTTAGTTACATTCAAAATAAATATTTTTGAAACAAATTTATGCCATATGCAAGAAATCTTGCGTACCAAAGTTTATTTAAACAAGAACAAAACTTTCCTAAAGTGTTGGCTATCCATGTTATGGTTGGTATATATTAACTTACCCTTTTATCACAATTTAAAAATTTTTAATTTTTAAAAAACTTGATGAAGTTGTAGTAAGGAAGCAGATATAAATTGATTAAAGAATTCAATATAATTCAATAATTGATGAAACCAATAGATTATTAACAGTGAACCATAAATAAGTTTATAAAATGTCAGTGTGATTTAGTAAAAGTGAATAATATTAAATTTCTATATAACTTAGATAAAAAACATTGAGTAAAAACACATTAAAAGATTAACATAAATTCATATACTGGAAAAACGTTAAACTTGGTATAATGTTGAATGAAAATATTATTAAGATTGAGTAATTATAATAAGATTAACTGTAATAAATGACAATAAATAATGTAATAAATTTTTTTTATTGAATTCTAAATTCCTTAGCTGAATTTCCTTGCTCCTTGTGTGGCATCCGAGAGATGGCCTTAGTTGACATAAATGTGACATGTTTCGGCGTGCAAACTTGAACAACCACTTCGAATACAAAATTTTCAGAAAACCCACACACACAGATACAATCATTCCTAATGACTCTAACCACCCCTCTTCTCACAAAAGAGCAGCTTTCAACAGCCTCATATACAGACTACTCCATATACCCTTAAGTAAGAATTACAAACTTGAACTCAATACTATTAAACAACTTGCTATTAATAACGGATACTCTCATTCTCTTGTGTACCGTATCCTCCAGAAGCAAAAAACAAAGTTAAAACGCACAACAACAGGCTCACTCCCTCCAATGCCACACCCACCAATAAAACCAAATGGATTAAGTTCAACTGAAATTTACAAAATCTCCAACATTTTCAAAAAAAAAAAAAACTCAACATAGCTTATAGTACCAACAATGTCAGGAAATATATCAACAATTCCAATCTCAATACAACTAGTCAATTTCATAAAAGTGGCGTCTATCAGCTCACTTGCCAATGCAATAGTGTATATACGTTGGCCAAAGTGGTCGAAAAATTTCAACTAGGTTTTCTGAACATATCAATGATTTCAAATACGACAAGAACAAATCTAAATTCTCTGAACATCTCAAAAACTCAGGTCATCAACCCACCCCCATGGAAAACTGCATGAAACTACTTTATAACTCTTCTAAAGGTACTGCCATGAACACTGCTGAAAACATCTTTATTCAAACCGCACTACTTAACAGCAAAAATGTCCTTAATGAACAAACACAATTCGAAAATCAAACCCTAATCAACACCTTAAGAAAACTCCCCCAACATACCAGACTAAAATAACCTATGTGCCTGCCCTCCTTTCCAGTAGATATGACCTGTTCGGGCCAATGTCGAGAAGATTTTGGACCTTACATTTTCCTTTTCTCAACTTTATTTTCTCTTTCCACATCACATCAATAACTATCTATTCGGTACCACGGTATTTTTACTTGCAACAACTTACCCCTCACACAAAGTCACTTCGTACCTTCTTTACTTTTGTCATTATCTTTGACTATCATATATTTCTATTTTTACATATTGTCTTCCTTTATTTAACTGTTTTGATTTTAATCAGTTTCAATCTGGTTTACAACCTGAGAAGCTCACTTGGCAGTACACACTGGTAAATATGATATTTCATTCGTCACATTGGTTTAATTTTAGAGTCAATTTCTAATCTGTTTTACTTAATCTTTCTTTATGACCAACGCCGATTGTCTTGAACCTTAACCTATCATTCTTTCTTTGTTTTTTCTTGATTTAGTCTGAGGATGGCGACGTTGCACGCCGAAACATGTCACATTTATGTCAATTTATGCCATCTCTCGGATGCCACACAAGGAGCAAGGAAATTCAGCTAAGGAATTTAGAATTCAATAAAATTTATTTCTAAAATTTTTTTTATTAATTATCTATTGTCATTTATTACAGTTAATCTTATTATAATTACTCAATCTTAATAATATTTTCATTCAACATTATACCAAGTTTAACGTTTTTTCAGTATATGAAATTATGTTAATCTTTTAATGTGTTTTTACTCAATGTTTTTTATCTAAGTTAAATAGAAATTTAATATTATTCACTTTTACTAAATCACACTGACATTTTATAAACTTATTTATGGTTCACTGTTAATAATCTATTGGTTTCATCAATTATTGAATTATATTGAATCCTTTAATCAACAATTTAAAAAGTTTAATAGTTCCATCAATTTGACAAGAAATCTCATGTCAAAGCTACAAGACATATTTTGCAGGTGGAAGACAATGAAACGGTTTTTATTAACTTTTCAACGTTAATAAAACCCACATCGGTGTCACATGGTCTAACACGTCACTCTCTTGTTAGACTGGATTACCGGCGACGGATGTAATGAGGGCAGTTTGTTTTCCCACTCTCCTTTTACACAAATGCAGATACATTTCATTTAAAATTATACCATTCTAATTAAGCTCTAATAGCATAATTAATATAATGTGCATAGGCTAAACACACACTAAGATGCAGTGAAAAATAATTCTAATAAAAAGCCAAAGTTATTGTGAATGGACTTTAAAAAATAAAATAAAGTATATCTTTAACAAAATAATATTAACTCGGCAATAAAGGTCAGAGATTGATCTCCATAATTAAGGATGTTACCTACCTGTGACGTCACAAAATGACAGTGACATGTTAATTAATTTACGTTTTATTCATTTAGTTTTAAAGATATAACGCTGAAACAAAAACTACAAATTCTTAAATAATTATAAAAATAGCCCTACGGTGTTAGAAAATTATATTTTTTATCTTGAAGTAATTTATTTGTAAACACATTATTTATAAAGTCTACAACTCAAGATATTTGGTTTAGTCACGAAAATAGTTTGTAGGAGTCTTCCCGCCAGAATGTATATTAATAAAAAGTCTATGGTAGCATATGTCTAACTAGAATAGGAAACAAGAAAAATGTAATTTTAAAAAGAAAGTAAATATTTTCAAGGTACAAATAGTATAATGACTGAGCTCATCAAAGGAAGAGGTGAAGTGTTATCAGTAGATACACAAGAGTCCTCCCAGGGTGAACTTGCTCATTTAGTGTTTTGGTGTGTCAAGTTAAGATGCAACCCAATTCGCAAAATAGCTTTGAAACCTCCAAGTAGGCAGCATGTTAAGACTTAATCAGAATTAAAATGATTGATTTTAATAATCGTTTTACTCCAGTATTTACACCATAAAAGTGTAATACCGCAATATTTGATGATGTGTGCAACCAACAGTGATTTTAACTGAGAGGTCAGTAAAAGCAGCCGGGTGGTGAGCCTTTTCGAAAGGCATATTAAACTTAACACATGCATTAAGGACATTTAAGTGACACAACAAGGTTGGCAAGACTGACCTAATTAATTCCTGCATGATGCTCACGGTGACATGTGGAGTCTTGTTGACAACATAAGGTAGCAACACACTATCTAACGCCTTTGTGTACTGAAACTTTCGAAAGTAAGCATCATGTTTGGCGTGAAGCGGGTGGACTTCTTCAGCAACCAATAGATCTGTAGAAGGCTTCTGAAAGTTGTCTGGAGCGTAACGAAATGAGGCTTTGCGTCGATCTCTCTTAGACGGGCGCGGTTCATCCTCACGTCGAGAAATAGAAACAAGTCCATCGACCATGCCAGCGACTACTGCCTCATCACCTGCCTAGTGTCATATAAAAAACAACTAAGGTGTAATAACTAATAATACAACTAATTTAGACTTAGCCTTTAACTTTACAAAGGAATTCATGCAAATATATCACTTTGGGGGTCTGTGAGTACTCAAATTAAGAATGTGAGCATGCAAAGCTTGGGTTCAAACCCAGCCACTTTAGAGGCTATACAAATTTTAGCTGCTTGTATTAAGGCTATTTCTGTAAAGAATTGTGTAACTGGTAATGGATGACTGATTCTTTACGCTTTTCTCTACTTGTCTGGATGTTGTTTTTGAAATGTGCAGCAGGCATATATTATTTTAATTTAAAAAAATTAATGATAATGTAATTTCAAACCCATTTTATTTTAAATATACAAGTCTTATTTTCATTTTAAAACTTGTTTAAATTATGTCTTAATTTTACTATCAAATTTAAGAGTGACTCAACTTTCTAATAAGCTCGCTTGACCTCAACTAACTTGGAATGAAAAAAAATTGAGCTTGCCTTGAGTATACCTGACAAAGATTACAAAAATCAAGCAGCATTTAAAATAGCTTTATAAATGCTTTTGTTACTTGCCATAGTCAGTTTAAATTTTAGGGATATGGCCCTTGTATATGCTATTCATTGGGAAAAATGAAGCATAGAAGAAATAATTTAAAACTCTGTGTAATACATGTCAACAGCAAAAAATAAAATGGAATTTATCAAATTAAATATTTTTAAATAAAATGTCTTATATTAAACCAAAACAAAGGTGTATTTGTGATAGTTAAATTAACAGAATTAATATGTTTAAAACATCATCTAGCCTATACTTGATTTTCTTACAAATAGAAATGTGGAGCATTTTTTTTAGAAAATAGATACCTTATGCGGTCAATAACGTTTTAACTGTTTTATTGGTGTTATTTTACAGATATTAAAAATATCTATCAAAAATGACAGCTGCAGATAACATGACTTGAATACATGAAAATATATCTAGTTACTTTTCTAGCTGTGGGGTGGAAACAATTAGACAATCTATGCTGAGGAAAGTGGCGAACAACGTCCGGTGGAGCTCACCTGAGTGAGTGTAGATGTTATTTATCATCTAATTGTTGTATATTTATGTCCACGTGTAAGAAAATTAGGGTATAATATGTGTCTATTTAAATTCAATCATTTTTTTATCTACAAATTTTGAATCCGAATCCTATAAAACATGGTAAGAACAAGAGATTTAGTCTTAAGTTGCAATAGAATGAAAAATGCACCTGAACACCGGAATCAAACCCAAGACACTTGGCTTAACACATCAATGCTTTAAGATTGAAAAATGAGCCTGAGAATGGGATGAATCCTGGATAGTTCAGTGGTAGAGCATCACCACCCTAAGTCAAGGGTCCTGGGTTTGATTTCTGTCTCAAAATATCCATTTTTCATTGGTCACAAATGACAACGAACAGGGTTTTTACTCACACTAACTCCCAAACTGAGGACGGCATTAGGGTAGTCCAGGGTGTGAACAACTTGGAATGTGGCCATGTCATATATTTTGACATGTCTGTCCAGAGAACCCGACATAAGACGCTTGTTTTCCGAAGAAAGGGCTAGGCAGGTCACTGTCTTGTGATGATGTGATATTTTTTCACGTAGGCGACCGCCAGACAGAGCATCCCATACTTTGATTTCTGTACCACCTGTAAAACAAATTTACAATATGGATGTATAAAGTGTGTGCAGAGAAATGGCTACAAATGGACACATTCACTTGTTTATATAAAAGTTTAAACTATATTTCTTTGTAGGTTATCTCCCTTCCTTATCCTTTTATTTTACAGTGGTTCAACAATTTTATTATCTTTTCATTTATTTGCAGTATTTAATGTGCACTTTCTGAAACAATTGATTATATCAGCATAGAAATTATAAACCAACTTAAATCTACAACTGGCACAACATCCAGTCCCTGGCCGTTATTTCTTCACTGTGAAAGGGTTAACCCACATTTTATCAATGATACATTTTTTGGTCACGCCAGGAATCATACCCAGGACCCTTAGCTCAGTAGAGAAACACTCTACCAACCGAGTTATGTTGTCGGACAACAACAATTTTAATATATTAACAACATTTCGTGTATTTTAAAATTTTGTTTTCATATAATAATAATAATAATAATAATAATAATAATAATAATAATAATATAGTGATAAAATAATAGAAAAAAATAAATCAATAAACAAAAACTGAACAGAGTAATATTATTGAAAACTGAATTAAAAGGAAAATAGATCAGAATTAATTTATTATTGTTATTATAATTAATTTATTATTATTATTGTTACTTTTACTAGGAAAACTAATCCTTTCTTTTTTACTTATATATTGGGCAGTGAAAACATAGTTCATACCCTTTATATTAATGAGCTTGGTGTTCTGGATAACAAACTTTATTTCCACTGTCATGTTGACCATGTAATTTCCCAGTCATTGAAATTACTTGGCCTTCTTAAATTTATGTCATCATTTAAAAAAGTTGACTGTTTTTTATGTCTGTATTATGCCCAGGTTAAGTTAGAATATGCTACTGTTGCTAATAATTCCATTACCTTAAACTGACTCTCTTAGATTGGAAAACGTTCAAAAAAAAATTGTTGCTGCATGCTATGATAAATTCTTTACTAATCAGATTTATTATGATTATGACAGAACTCTAAACCTCTTAGGGCTCTAAACTCTCTTCTTGCATGGACTTTATTGTGATGCCCTGTTTGTTTTTAATATTTTCAAATAGCAAAATTTCTTGCAAATTTGCCCTTGATCATGTAGGCATTCATATCCCTTCTTGGGCTTCTCGTAATCCTTTTTTTTTCAATAGTTTTTATAAGGTGAGCACTATAGGTTGTTGTATTCATAGCACCAATTGTATATTTGTCAAATTAAATGTCTATCATAAAAGAAAAGCTAAACTGCCTATAATATTTAAATTAACAATAATCTGACTTATTTTTTGCATATTATTATTATTATTATTAGCACCGCGTCTTACTACCCGTTCGGGTTATACGCATTTTGCATATTGTTACTGCTTTTGATCACTCTTCAGTTATTTGTTATTATTGCTATTTTTTATTCTTATCATTATTAATTACTATTTTATTCTTAACTATTCAACAGTATATAAAATTATTTAGCTATTATTGTTTATCTTATTTTCTCGTGTGTGTGTGTGTGTGTGTATATATATATATATTTGTAAGGTACTTGTGTACTTTTCAGTGCTGGCCTGTTATAGGTCTTACAACTGTAGGCCAGTACTATAATAAAGGAAATTTAAATTGTTGTTATTAGTATTATCATCAGCAGCAGCAACTTGTTCAGGTTGTACGCACTTATGCTAATGTGCAATGGTAGGGTGATTGTGAGATGAAATGGAGGACCTACAGTTTAACGTGGAATCCTAACCACGATTGAGGCCTGGCATTCCACACATTCACAAGTTATGATTAAATCAGAATTTAGATAACGATCAATATGGCTTTAGAGCGAGCTCTAGAAAGAAGATTAGAAGTCCACAAGAAATCTTATGTAGCATTCATTGGTTTGGAAAAAGCTTTCGACAAGGCAGATCGAAAGCTTCCATTTCAAACAATGAGCAAGATCGGACTTAGTTGTAAAGAGAAGTGTCTGATTCTGGACAAATCACAGAAATAGAAGCAAACAATAAAAAGCAGAGTAAGACAGGGTTATCCTACTTGTTTAACTTGCTCGTAGAAGGTGCATTAACAACCATGGAGTTAGGCCCTAATGACCTTGATGTGTCGATGGGCCTTTAAACCACAATAATAATAATAATAATAACAACCATGGAAGAGAAACAAAAGGAATCAAAATTAATGGAAAACATGTTTACAGTATTCACGCTTTGTAGACCAAATTGCAATATTAGCAAATTCTGAAAATGAGATGAACAGAATGCTTGTGATAGTAAACAAAACATTAGAAAAGTTTAAGCCAAAGATAAACAAAAAAAAAAAATTCATGATGAGACAAAACAAAAGATGAAATGAAGAACAAGACTAGAACAAGTGGGCAAATTCTGCTATCTGGGTAGTGTGTTTGACACTGAAAAGAGATGCCTTACCGAGGTCAAAAAACTGATAGCCTTCCAAAATAAGAGAAACCTATTATTAACTAAACACATCAGTATAGAGACTAGGAGAAAATTTGTTAAAATGTTTATTTGGAGTGTGCTGACATACTTATACGAAACAGGAAAAAACAAGACTTGAAGCAGCAGAAATGTGGTTTTGGAGAATACTAACAAGAACAAGCTGGATAGACAGGAAGAGTGATGAACGAATTCTAAAAAAAATAAACAAGAAAAGGAAATTACTGAAGACAATAGGAAATATTGAAAAATGACAACTTTATTCAGAACATTTATGAAGGCAATATGTTAGGGGGGAAATTGAGGGGAAGATCAAGAATATCCTACCTCAAGAACACGATCAGAGAGATGAGATGCATTTCACATATTGACATGAATAGATAGCATAAGATCGAGAGATGTGGTGCTAGATATAAGGCCTGACCTTAAGTAAAAAACATACCAACGGAAAGGGGGGAAATGTGGGAAGAATAATGTCGCCTTTGTGCATTGCATTCTTCTCATATTTTTTTTCTCTCTTTAGGTAGGCTTCCTATTAATATTATTATTTATTATTATTATTATTATTATTAGCACCGCGTCCAGGTTATACGCAAGGTAGGCTTCCTACGTTCCATTTTCAATTATAAACTTATTTTTTATTTTTGTTTATCTATTTCCATTATTATAAAATAATATAATAACTAGACCTCCTCATTGTTAAACATTTTCTTTTCATATTAAAACATAACCGAGGTTAAGAAGGGGTTTGGCGGCAGTTCACATCTCAACTTGTAAACAGTAAAATCTTTAAACGACATTGGTTTGCATTAACTTTTGAAGCTGTAGACAATAAGCCTAACATGGTTTGACTTTAAGTTCACTTAATCTATTAATTTATTTGCAAAACTTAAAATTAATAAAGAATTTCTCCATTTTGTGGAAAATCCTTAAATAATTATCAAACTCACTTTTGGGTTAGAGAACGGCAGCATTACGTATCTTATATTTCTATTCATTTTTACAAGGGGTGCAGAATATGCCCTAATGCGCAAACGAGGTTTGTGGTTCCATCATGTGAAAAGCAGCGGTATACCACATTCGACACCAACATTATCAGCGTTATTGGAAACACGAGAACATAGAATAAGAGAAGCCTCAATTCTAAAACAATGTCCACCTATATTTCGACAGTAAATATTTAACGAGTACTCAGTTTCAGACAAAATTTTAGAGCAGCAAATTCAAGAGTCACTACAAACACTTACAACCTGGGATTAAATATTGATTTAGTAGATTCTCAATTTATAAACTTGAAAAAGAAGCTTTTAAACACAATTTTTTTTCAAAAACCTATGGTTTATGTAAGTTAAATCAAACTTAATAATTTGTGAAAAAGCTGTAATAAAGGAAACATTCACAAACAAAAATGTGTTTCATCACATCCTGACATCCTTTATGTCTTAAAGGATTGCATGAAAATAGGAAGTGAAGCATTGTGTGAATCATAGAGAGGCAATCACACAACCGCAACATTAATAATGACACTCTTTCTCATAAAGTTTTCATCTCTTGGAATGGCCAACTTGTTCACATAGTTTCACGTCTTCTAACTTGCCTTGGACAGACATTTTAATGGAGGAGAGTACGATTAAGGAGTGTTACCCCTGGGCCTTTTGACCTACTGATTTTGCCGACCGCCCGGCTAAAATCAATGTTTGTGCTTTACTGTTTTTTGTACGGATTCATACTTTCCCCCACACATTGTCCTACCTGACCTATACCTTTTATGTCACATGGCTGACCAAGAAATTCCGTTGATTGAATTTTGGCACCTGGCAACTACCCTTCATTATTTTATGAATAAGAGAAATCCACTTGTAATAAAACAAAGTAAGGAGACTTCAACATATATTAATGATTAAGTATGGCTTACAATAGATCGGGTAGATACATCAGAACACACTTACGTACTACTGGTATAATACAGTTTACCACCAGGCACTAAAAATAATCCTCTCTTTGACAATTCCACTTTTGCAAAGCACGTGATCAGGCCCATAACATTAAAAAAAACAGACTCCCTACATGCTCAACTTCCACTCTTCCTCTGGCACTTCACATCTTAGACGACACTAGAACGCAAAGTACCATCTACCGAAACACACTAATAATAGTAATCAGAGGTGTGACTAAATGGTACATTGGACAAATCATCAAATATTGCAAAGTACGCCATTCCCCCCACTTAGCTACTTAATTATGTCACCCGACTGGAAAGAAATTCTTTAGCGAACATTGACTAGGTTTTCCTCTAGTTCTCACTTGAAGGTCTAAAATAATGTCAAAGGTCGTTTACTACTTCATATGGAAATGAGAAAGCTGCCGTTTCTCAGAGACAACTAAATTTTGTACAAGGTAAGCCTATATATTGGGGACAATAATTTAGCAAATACTGCAAACAACATATCATCTAACAGTGTTAATGAGTAATGAGGTGGACTGGATATAGCCAGCTAAGATAGAAATGGGGTGTTATAAGGTGAACTGGGTATAACTAGCTCTAGATAGGAGTAGGGTATAATGAGGTGGACTGGATAGAACTAGCTCTAGATAAGGATAGGGTATAATGAAGTGGACTGGATAGAACTAGCTCAAGATAAGGATAGGGAATAATGAAGTGGACTGGATATAACTAGCACAAGATAGGGCTAGAGTATAATAAGGTGTACTGGATAGAACTAGTTCAAAATAAGGATAGGTGGTGTACTTTTGCAAGTGTGGCAAAGAACTAAAGTTTCGAGTTCCTAATGCCATATAGTAAGTAAATAAGCCAGTGTAAATTTTTTTAGCACAATGTCTTACTAACCATTTGTGTAATATGCTTATGTAATAGCCTACTTATCACGCTAACGTATTAGAGACGAGATGAATTTAGAGGATACCTGAATTTGCGTAGATAGAATGGGAACCCATTTTAGGAATAACCACCCCCAGTACACTCGATAGATAGACGAGATAGAACCACAATCTACCCATCAACAGCAGTCTAGTCTTTTGCCAGAGTGACGCCTTAGAACTTGGATGGGCAACATTGTCGCCAATCGCAACAAGTAGCAAATCGGGCAAAAATGTGTGGTGAATTTTAATTTCCCAGCTCTTCCAGTAAAATAAACTTTTTCTTAATGACGACTGCTGATTGTAACTTGATATTTCTTGCGTAACATTTGAAGCATTCACATGTGCATTGAGTTCAGATCCACCCAATGTTTGCACAACTTGTCAGACAACAGGATTATCAGATTTCGCATTAAATTTTCCGACATTTTTAATATGAACAATTTTTTATCATTTATGTCTGAGGTAGCAATAAGTGAGTAGTCAAAGGTTACATGTTTTTAATAGGCCTAAACTTGTCCAAACCATGTGTGTGGTTTTAAATGTTTGATTGAGCAGCAATTTCTCAATATTTACATGTTGCGGCGAATTTCACTTCCATTCACCACAACCAATACTTTTTCCAGCCTAATTAATTGTATAATCAAATGAATGTTTAAATTTAAATTTTCCAAATTATGTAGTAATAATAATTAATCCCTCCAGGCTATATAAAATGTTCAAGGTTGCTCAATTTTGTGCACTGTGGTTTTCAGGAAAATTATGTATGCAAATTTTATGTTCTGGGGAAATATTGCGTTCTTGAACGTATTCTGTAGCTCTGCTTCTTACTTGTTAAAAACAACTTCCAGCCAGCTTGCCAAAGAGATTAAATGTTCTAATATGTTGCCCTTACAGTTAATTTTATAATATTATATATTACTGTGCTTAGTTTAAAAGTAATAATGTTATCATTACTCTTTATTCTGTGAGTTGTAATTAACTGACTTGCCCCTAAAAAGTATGTGAAAGCATTGACAATAATATTGTCCTAATTTTATAAACATATTTAATTTTATTTAAATTGTATAGTATATTAAATGGCGCTTAAAGCACTTCTTCTTCTAAGAAGGCAAAAGCCACTGATCAGTGACATCACGCACGTAACGTTAGTAAAGTCAAGTTGACAAAATAAGATTTTAAATAATAGCTTCCTCTTCTGGAAAGTTCAAATAGAGATTTTAAAAGGTAATTTGAGTAGTTTCCGGCTCTCGAAGCTTCTAGTGACACCGAGATGTTTTTGTCTTGTATTTTGTTTTTCTAAACACAACCTTCTCGAAGCTTCCATGAGCAATGGATATATACGAAGGATGGTGCAATGTAAGGACAGTACTGCTCAGAACTCACTTGGCGTCCAGTACTGCTCACTACTCACTAGTCACTAGCACAGCTCCTGTCCGCGATCCCTACAATAGGCCGCGTATATATTTCGACGACATGATCTATTTTCTCTAAAAACAAACTGAGATTTAAAAATAAAAACATGTCAACATAAAGTGTGTATTAATCATAACTCTTTAATTGGCGCTCGATCATGGGGCTATAAATACCAATTAACTCACAACATCAAAAAACCGTACCGATTTAATTAGTGCTCGACCACGGGGAAATTACCAGCTAATTAAACGGTGTAACTTCAATCGACGCTCAACGCGACGAACCAGAACTTCACAATTAGCGCCCATCGCGGGGCAGTAATATTCCAGAACTTCACAATTGGCGCCCATCGCATGCAGTAATATTCTATAACGTTTCAGAGTAATGACATTTAAACCTAGTATTTTCAGTCCATGGTGTCTAATCAACTTGACCAATGAAATTCCCGACTTTTTCCCTGATTTCCCCTGACCATTTCCTGAAATTCCCGACTAAAATGTATGTCACATCCTTCTAACTCCACCCTCATTTTTCTACTAATCTTTTTTATTAATAATAAGTTTTAAAATTTAAATAAACATTTTTTTAAATTTGTATTAACATTATTTACTAGGAATTATGAAATATATTACACAGCTACAAACAAAAAAAACACTACAGTTTGAATAACATTATTATTTACTGTTTTAATGATTATTATATTTCATATTTTGAGTATAACAACATTTTCCCGGATTTTTGTTGTAATTTACCAAATTCCCGACTTATTCCCGTTTTTTCCTGATCACTTCAAATTCCCGAATGGTAGACACCCTGTCAGTCTTAGTATCAATTTTGGATGGCGACATTTTGTGAGCAATACGCTACTATAATTTAGCATTATCAAAACCTTATCTAAACATATCTACTACTATAATTTGTTTTGAAGACTTTAGTGACTGTTATTTGATTAAAACTATTATTTTCTAGCTTTAACTGTGCAAAAAAAATGCTTCTGATGATTCAGATTTAGTTGCAATGGGCCTCAAGTTCTCATCCAAACAACTCGATTCAACATTAAACTCAGATGATGACTTGCACCTACAGCCAAAATACTGGAGACAATTTACTCAACTTGTCTTGATCCTGAAAAAATTGTTTTAATTTATTGGACTGAATTTTATTTTGAGTGATATAAAAACTACGAGCATGAGAAGAGTTCCTGGTTCCTATCAGTGTGAACAACATCCAACAAATAAATGTTTTATTTACCTGCAGACAAGAACAAGCCTCCTGTTGGCAAGAACAAAACACACTCCACGGGTGCGCCGTGGTCCACCGCAAACACCTCCGAATTTGTTCGAGTGTCGAACATGCGTACATGGTTGTCGTAACCTCCCGAAAGCACAATGTCAGGGGATACTGGAGACACTGCCCCTGCCCTTACATAATCTGTATTGCCGCTGAAACTAGAGACGGCTTTCTCGCTGGGGATGTCCCACACACGTACAGTCTTGTCATCTGAGAAACTGGCGATGTGCGTCTTGTCCAACGTGAAGAAACAACGATGGACCGCACTACAAGAGAGTTGGGAAAAATACACAAGCACATTCATCAGAAACAAACCAGTCTTTAACTAGATACCCAGTAAGAGGTGGAGTCGATTGTTTGGCAAAGTAACCAGTTTGTATTGATTGATTAGGAACAAGGGACACCTCTAGAGTATACAGGGATCTAGATTTAAACCAATGTGTTAGTTAGTAAAAAGGCATAATAGCTGCCTATAATTATTTATTAGCCTACTAAGATTTTCCAATCGCACCAGAGGGCATAGAGACTAAGGTGTCATTCTCATCTAATCTAGTTTGACGATGATGGGGAGGTTGTGGTTAAAATCTTGGTCAAGTGTACCAAAGTATGTTTTCCCTTCCCCTTTCCTCTCTGCAAATCTAGATACATTTCCTCTTAATTATACCTTCATATCTATAACAATAGTGTAATAATGTGATCATCCTAGGGCAGTATGTAGGAATTGATGCATGTACTATTTAATATTTATTTTTAATGAGGAAACTGTTAAAGGAAATCCTCTTTTCATTGTTTACAGTAGGTTTGGGTGACCTGGTGGTCTAGGGGTAAGGTGTCAGACTTCTATGCTGGCGGCCGGGGTTCAATCCTCGGTCCCGGCAAAGATTTATCTGATTACCAAACCCTTCCTTCACCTCTGACAAGACATCTTGTGAATGTGGGGAATGCCAGGCCTCCACCGTGGTTCGGATTCCACGTTAAACTGTAGGTCCTCCATTTCATCTCACAATCACCCTACCATTATACATTAGCGTAAGTGCGTATAACCCGAACGGGTAGTAAGACGCGGTGCTAATAATAATGTCTCGTGTGTATACAAGGTTAGCTTAGTAATTTCATTTAACTAAACTTTGGTTTAAATCTGTTCAAGCTTCTTCGGTGGCCACATAGTTTAAGGTGTCACTCTAGCATTAGACCAGACTGCTGCAGGGAGATCTGGGTTTGAACCCCAGCCAGGTGCACTGATTTTTTTTCTTCACAAAATTGTTTTCCACTCTCACTTCACGCAAATATGGATACACTTCCTTTAAATTCTACCTTCTTTATCCACAATTCCTTTGCATAATTAGTACATATACATATAACCTGAAGGGGTAGTAAGATGTGGTGCTAAAAAAACTTTCCAGTTTACTGAAATTTTCCTGTCATTAAGTTTCAATATCATACCTGGAGTGTCCCTTAAATACTCGGAGCAAAGATTTAGAAGACACATCAAAAAGCTTGACGTGACTTTCCTCTCCTCCAGCACAAAGTAATTTGCCATCAGGCCTGAAAGATCCCCCATAAGCTGTTTCTTGGAAACGATTTAAGTTTTTACTAACCAGCTTGGTTATGGAGTTGTATATCTGCACCTATGATATGAAAATCACAAACATTCAAAGGTAGGTTTTGTTTATCAAGGAATAATATGTCGGCACAGTGATGGGAGAAGTAGACGCTATAGTACATTTGTCATAGGAGTGGTGGTAATTGACAGCTAACAGAAGATGTAAAAAGTGTATTGTTTGATGTGAAAGTTGACTTCCTAAAAGTGACAACAAATCAATATATGGCCTTGCAGATCATTATGATTTGGTGAATGGATGCATGAGAGTATATCTAGTAACTTTTGCTAGCTGTCAGTTATCACCACTACCATGAGGAATCGACTATAGAAGAAAAGTAATGAAGGTTTAGTTTATATTTAAGCTCATAACAATACTTATTAGGATTTGTATCAGCAATTCTATGGCATAAGTCGGGTATAGGAGAGGGGGGGGGGGCAATATCCCCCTTTCCTTTTCTGTGTAGGCCCCCTATAAATACAAATTATGGCCTAGCGTAGGTAAAAAATGAAGTGAAAAGCAAGGGATGAAGAAGGGAAAGAAAATTTAACTCAGGGTTTTGTTCTTGTTTGAAAATTCTTGTTATATGTATAGTAAAGTTTGATTAATCCTGGCATTGGCAAAAATGTGTGAAAAGTTGGTTTTGCTTCACCCCCATGTCGGGAAATAATTTGATTATCAGATTTAGATCCAAGATACTTTTTATAATACTAAGAACCATAAAATGAAGATAATTTATTCAAAGAGAAACTAATTAAAAAATTAAGTCAAATAAAACAGGTACAATAACATTTCTAAAAAAAATCATCATTGAGATTGTTATGTAGTAAAGTTCTGAAATGAATTAGCATAAAACAAGGAAAAAATATAAATCAATGCAAAGCAATATTAAAGTAGTACCAGATTAAAGGACTAGCAATGAAAAGTGTAAACTAGCAAATTGACCAGATTAGAGTTATTAATATTATAACTTAAAGTACTCTACAAAATCTTGAATACTTGAGATAAAGATCATTGGTTTTATGAAGATTATGACTTAACAAAAGAAATAGGATAAAATTAGTATGCCAACAATAATGAACTTATTCGTAGAACAATAAATTACACTAGTAAATAGTTTGAAAATATGTTGACAAGGAAGACATGTTCTGTAATGTTTAAGATATTTAAACAGTGACAATATAAAGATGATTGATAGAAAGGTTAAAAAAAATAACTAGGTTATTCTTCAAGAAACTTACACATGTAAAAAACAATTAGCAGTAATAAAACCAACATGAAACCTATTAAAATGGAAGTTAAGACATAACAAGTAACATGTTTCACAAAATTATTAAATGGGTGTAAAGGATTTAATGTTAAAAACTTGTTGTTCAAATCAAATGGTTTCTAAAATTTGCATGTGTTAACTATCGAAACAAGATTAGTTGGAGTTTGTACCGATTAACCTAATTTGCTGTTCCATCTAAGTGCATTCTTTATGTTATAAATTCATATTTCTCCTTACTACAATTAAAATGAATAAGCCATTAATAAAATGAATGAATAAATTTCAAAAAAGATTTGATTGTACCTATTTGAACCCCCTTCTCTGTTCACACAATAAGATGATTAAACTGAAAAATGTGCTTGTGATATAAATTGAAATAGTTGTCTTTTGGCTTAACTATGTCATTACTATACTGCTGATTGAGTTGTGGTATGGTGACTAAAGGTTTAGGGTTTGCGTCTCAGTCCAAACCATATTTTTATAATTAATCCTATCTTATTATTGGATATTTAAATAAATCTTATTATAACCTAAATAAAATTATTTGAAACAACAATTTTAAAAAGAAACAGTCATTTTTGAATGCTCACTATAAATGTCTATATTTAATATTAACTGACACTCACCCTGACAGAACATGTCACGGCAAAATAGTGGGGTTCTGCTGGTGAGAAGTCGATGTAGTCTATGGGACCAAACTCTTTCACTAGAACTGGAACCTGAAATGAAAGGTAGAGTCAGTGACAAAATAGATGTTTGACTTACTATTTCAGATTATAATATCATGTTGAGATAGACTGCCGAGAACAGGGAGATTGAAGGTCAAATCTCGGTCAGGTGAACTGGTGGGGGCGGGGGATCCTAAATGGTTTTCCACTATCCCTCCACGCTAATGCGGGTTCACTTCTCTAAATTCAACCTCCTCAATTCCTAGCCCACTAGAGTAATTAGTACTTAAGCATTTAACACGAATGGGAGGTAAGACACGGTACTAAATAATAATAAAAAAATTATAGCCTAATACATTTTTTTAAATGTTAATGGACACTCAAAATATTTAAGATAAGCATTAGTTGAATGTATATACATAATCTTGTTTCATACCCGAATTGGGTTTCAGCTACTTAAGTTATTCATAGATAAATAAAACCACCCTATATTATGGTTAGCAAAATATTCAATATTTTGGGGAGAAATAGTGCTAAGAAATATGTGCTCTTTAGCACTGTGGTGATCCAAATGACAAGAGTGCAAGGGAATTACTTTTAATTTTAATTTTAGAAACGTGTCTTACTAGATGTTCTGGTTATACACCTTGCATCGCTAGAGAATTGTGATATAAGATTTAGATTGAAGCATGGCCATTTTGATGTTGGATCCAACTTTAATATATAATGGATTAGGTATGGTTAGATTAATTTTAGTTTAAACATTTAGGCCTATTGCAAAAAAAAATCACAAATTTTAACGTTCGTATAATATGTTGGTATAGCTTTAAAATTTAACCCTAAAACCTTTGTGTTACCTTTAAATAGAGCCTTTTATTTTCTACTAACTTAGTGATAAAACTTTATGAGGAAATATATAAAATTAACACATTTTTTATTTGAAACTCTTATAAATGTACAAACCCCTAATTTTTTCCAGTATAATGTGTCAGGTGTAGTTTTTAAACCTGACTTATCAAAAACTTTAACATTCGTTTTCTTAAAAGCTGACATTTTAATAATATTTCGATCATCTCTACACGCTCACGCTCATGTTATTAATGTTGACATAATTGTTGCCAACTGAATATATTAAAGAATTACAAATTATCTAGTTACACAATCACCAAAGTCAAAGAAAGATATACGGTCTGGCTACTCTTGAGTTTCAGTGATAAGACATTGAAGCCAAATGGCGTTAGTGTCGTTGATGAATAGCGCGCGCAATTTAAATTTGGAAAGAAGTTTGAACCTCCAAATTTATATTTTACCGTTAGACAGAAATTATTCTATCCCGAATGTGATAGTGAATAAAAAGAATATTCCACATCAAATTATAACATACAAATTATAATTAATCATTTGCTCATCAATTTAAAATAATTTAAATTTGAAATACTTATTATAAATCACATGGTAATTATATGTTTGGTAAAATTTGATCATAATAACATGGATATAAATTATTATTTAAAAAATATATTTATGTATGAAGGGACTAGGGCATAAATCAATATTATCATCTAGCTCATAGCATCTGAGGGGATTTTTGATTTAATCCTAATGAGTAGTATTTAGGATTATTTGTCTGAACAAGAAAATTATAGTATTTCCTTCAATAAAGGGATGAGATAGAATTCAAGATTGAAATAAGGAAGAGTGGAGGAGAAGTGTGATTTTTTAAGTACATTTAAAAAATATCAATTCACATTATAAAGTGTGAGGGGTGTTAATTAGATATCTTAGAGGGTTACGTTCTTGAAAAAGGCTGAATGCCGGGGCAAATCAATACCACTCACCTTACACTTTTACTCATTTCGTTCTTGCATACAGTCTATAAAGTTTCAATATATTTTTATTATATAAAGAATTAAATATAAACACAGTGCTTTGGTACTTCTGTCTTTATAATAGTCCCAGGTAGGTTTACCGCCTTCAAGTAGATATTTTTCAAATACTACATTTGACTTAAGTGCCAAGACATTTATTGATAGTCCCTATCATCCCTAAATATAATTTAATTAAATTATAGTAGTAATATTACTTGCAGCCACATATCGATTGTTACTACCAAGCTGTAGTACAGTCATAATAAAAGAGTTTAACACATCAGGATGTGAAGCAGTTTCAGTCCTCTATGAATAATTTAATACTTTTGTGGTAGGTGCCATTAAAAAAACTAAACAAATAGTGTTACTTTTTTAATGTGCTGTCAAATACTTTCGAATACCAGTAATATAATTTTTAGTTTCTATTGATTCTCCATATCTTTGTGAGTGTATTATACAAAAAAAAACTATCACATTTTTAATAATTAACAAAAAATCAGTGAACTATTTATGGGTAAGGTTTTTTTTAGCATCGTCCCCTTCTTTCTTAATCATTCTAACCTTTCATGTGCAAATAAATGTTCTTCATCTGTATTTTGATTCTAGTGAGATGTCTGAATATTCAAAATCAAATAATATTAAATAGGCTTAGATATGATTATAGTATCATTTGATTTGCCATTTACTTGCAAATATAAATGGTAATAAAAATATCTTAATGATTTGCTGTTTTGAGAAAATACAGTGTTTTACTTGTATCAGTTCTAGAGTATCCTCCACAAATAAAAACTAAACTCTTTTACTTTTGGTATATAGATAATATCTGAAGTTAAGGCAGTAGAAAAATCACTGTTATAATAATTATAAATGAACATATAAGTAGCCAACGACATAGGAGTGATAGTAACTGATATCTAGCAGAAGTATTTTTATTGCAAACATTGATCAACCAAAGTGGAAATAATTAAGAGAAAAATTAATTTTAAATTATAAAAAGCAAACGCACACTTTACTTTTGCAAAATTCTTTTATTACTATCTGCTACAATCCATCTCGTAGAATATCTTTTGGTCAAAAATATTTTTCACAAAATCAATCATTATACTTTTTTTTTTCTAAAATTCTTTTGACCATAAATATTTCTTGTATTTTTTTCGCACAATCATGTTTCTTGAAATTTAGGGCGTATAAACGTTGACACGTCAGTTTTAAAACAATTTGGAAACTTACATTTATTTTTATTTTTGTCATATAAAGCCATCGAGCATAGATAAAATCTGATAAATCTGAACAGCTGTTTTTAAAAAACGTCACAACTATCCGCAACGATCACAACGATTGTTCATATATTGGTAAATCGTGCAACTAAAAAGCTTCAAAGTCTGATCAACTTTTACAATGGGTTTCAAGTAGAGTGTCATTGGGGTGAACTTCACCAATAGTCAAGACAAAAGTATCCTATATAGCAAGGCCAAATCTATGTTGTTAAAATATATCATAAAAGGTTCAATTTTCTTGGAAACATATACTTTTTTAAGTTGGAAGTTTATTTATTTTAACCTACAGCTTAAATTTGTAATTTTTTCAATTTACATTTTTAATATACCATGCTACAATACAAAGCTATCAAAATCAAATATCTTATATACTTGAACTTATTTATGTAATTTAAACTTTAATAAATGCGTCTTCACTTTATATGTATTTAAATAAAATAGACTATTGGTATTACATAAAACCCAAATACATTATCAGACAATAATTGAAAAACTATAAAATATATCCTATAAAAATAAATGAAAAATTTTCCTAAATAAACTAAAAATTTAGATCTCTTGTTCACGAGGATCCATGGAATAAATAATGTTGCTATCCATCTATAATTTTTTTTTGTTTTACTAGTATATATGTAGGTTCATCTACTAATATGAGAGAGAAACTCTGTAATTACAGTCATTATACAAAATATCTTACGATCTTTGAAATTTTTCGTTACAGACTGAAATTACTAAACTATTTTTCTCTACCCAAATATATCATATTTATTTTAATGTACGGTTATTATTAAATTTTGTCTACTTTACTTTAAATATATTACTATAAAAGACCAGTTACATTTTCTAAGATGTTATTTAAAACTTACACACATTATCAAAGCGAGACATGTTTGTGATGTCATTATTCTCAGCTGATATCTGTCATGTGTAATGTAAACCTGAGTGCAGGTTATTATCAAAATTATTTTGTTGGTGACATAATAATTGGATGAACTATTTGAAGAGGTGCAATGTCTGGCCACAGCACCAGAGGTGAAGACAAACAAGGTAACTAAATCTTTATTATAAATATAATACTATTTGAAAATGTTCATCTGCACACTAAGGCCTACTTGAATCTCGAGCCATTGCTTGAATAGTCAATATTTTGTGGTTGAAAAGTTAGAATCGTACCTTTTAGTCTAATTTTATTTCTTAAACCCAAATACCACAATATGTATTAACACTAGCCTCTCAAAAATAAAAGGAATTCAATAATACTAAATACAACATAAACATTTTTTTTAATAAGTGATGCAGAAACAACTTTGATTAAAAAAATTAGTAAAAATTACACAACTGAAGTTATGTATAAATATTGAGCCTATCTATATAGGATCGATTAATGCTCAATATTTGTCTTCACAGTGACCACACTTTACTGTCTTATGCTCTCTTTAGCAACAGAAATGTGTTTGTAAGTGGTTAACTATACTTTTCTTATTAACTCGAAAACACTCAAGATTGCATGTCCATTAACTGTTTGCATAGTATATTTAAGTCTGGACTTAAATTTTGGTGAGTTATCTAAATGTTGTAAAAATAAATATAATTGCCAGTATTATTCAAGTCACCATTTCTTTGTGAGTATAATGATATTGTTAAAGTTTTAAGTAAAATACATTGTAGTAATATGATAAGATGCTTAAGAAACTCTCCAATTTTTGTTATGTAGGCATGCTTTCCAAGAAAACAAATTTCATAGAATTAGAAATCTTTACTCGCAGGTTCTCTGGTGTCTCACTTTGTAAGAGTAAAATATTAGTTAAGATGATAATTGCATTAAAACATTTGGAAACAATTCTTTTACAAACATGACATAATTTATCACTTATCATAACTAACCTTTAATAGAAGCTTTATCATCAACTCTTTGATCCGTCGTTGCTTGTCTCTTGTCAAGATGGTGGAATATGGGGGAGGTTGAATCTGTAAACACACTCGTGCAAATTTTGGCCTGTTCAATTTGCTGTTACTGCATTATAATACTACATTTAGCCATTATTGATTAAAAAAATATACCTATTCTATTGAATGGGCCTACATTAATTCACTAAAATATAGAAACACAAGGAGTACCGGTAGGCTATTGTTTATTCAAATTCTGAAAAGATTTTCACATCAAGTTGCTCAGGATTTCCAACTTTGCTGAGTCTCTACTTCCCTTTCAAACTTGGTTGCTCCCATATGTTTACATTTACACCATTAATAGTCGTTGAGTTTTAATTGTTCTATGTGGCATGATCATAGTTTGATGTGACCACTTGGCGATACTTAGTGTCTATAGCTTTTGCTTCCCAGCTCTTTTCGGACCCAATAAATTTTACGGTATGCATCTAGAATGTGTTAACTTGCCCATTTAGTAATCAACTATATAGAAGCTTAGAATTACATAGCTTAGTAATTTAAAAGTATAACTGTTTTTTTTTAAATATTGAACAAGTTGATCACCATTCCGGTGGTGAATGTAGTGTGTGTACAAAACTGAACACATTATTTTGATATAGAGCTAATGTTCCTTTTAAAGAATTCAAATAATTTCTTATACAACTTCATTATTGATTCTCAGGCACTTAGCATAATCTGAAAATCATCAGCCCGAGGGGCCGCACATGTGGTGAACTTCAAAAAAATCTAACCTTTCATGTTTTTGCACCACAAGGAGAGTAAGTCTCCTATTACACAGGGTAACTTGTCGTATGGAAGTATTTAAAAAAAGTAATACTGTCCATAGATCCTCAAATGACGTATAGTATAGACCCTTCTTCACTCTTGAAGATAACATTGTATATAAGGTCTATTCAGCGTAGGAATTGTTTCCTGAAAGGCCTTTTTCTCTACCAGAAATCTATTATATAATAGGTGACCTGGTGGTCTAGGGGTAAGGTGTCAGACTTCTATGCTGGCGGCCGGGGTTCAATCCTCGGTTCCGGCAAAGATTTATCTGATTACCAAACTCTTCCTTCACCTCTGACAAGACATCTTGTGAATGTGGGGAATGCCAGGCCTCCACCGTGGTTCGGATTCCACGTTAAACTGTAGGTCCTTCATTTCATCTCGCAATCACCCTACCATTACACATTAGCGTAAGTGTGTATAACCCGAATGGGTAGTAAGATGCGGTTCTAATAATAATATTATATAATAGGATATTGGTAGGAAAAAAGACCTTTCAGAGAGTAATTCCTACCGTGAATGGAGTGTGTTGTGTGTGTATATATATATATATATATATAATATATATATATATATATATATATATAAATATATAAATATATATATATATATATATTATTTATATACACACACACATTTTCAGCCTGCATATTACTATTTTGTGAGCAAGGCAAAAAGAAATAGTTCCTCATTCCTTGATGCCATTTTCTCGATATGGCGCTCACCATGTTGCAGCAACTAGCTACATGTAACAATTTGTGCAGCTGCGAGCTTGTCAACTGGTTGTCAATTAGCTGACGCAACAAGTTGCCCCGTGCAATAGAACCTAAAAAACTTCAACAAAGCTGGGATTCAAATCCTCAACGATCTTGCCCAAAGTTCAAAGTCAATTTTTAAATGTTGGTTAATATTAAAATTCATTAAAAAAATTAACTATTTAGCTATAACTGTTGTGTTATACTGAGAGAACTGTATTCTGTTTCAGAATGTACATAATGAGTGACATTGTATTAAATTGCCTGATGCTAAAGTTCAATTGGATTACTTTTATATTAATCATTAACTAAATTGTGCTCACACTCTCATATTTGCTTGTACCAGTACCCAGATAAGGGTTGAATCAAGGCCAGCTGAGGCCTGATGCCAAATAATAATTCCCGCTCAACCCTTCCATTTCAAACCATCCAGTATGCTAGAACACACAACTATATCATATATAAACGGTTTCTTATTGTATTTATTAAACATTGAATAGCAGTAAACATCATAAGCCATTTACCTACTGTACCTATAACTACAGCAACAGAAAAAAAAAAAGTTTTCATCACTGTTTTATACATTATGCAGAAAGTTGTCTCAGTTGTCATATGCCATCGCGGGACACACCAAACCTAAAGCTGGTTAAATGGGCATGGTAGAATAAAACAAAATATTTGCTACTCCTAGAAAATGCTGCTAGGTTGTTTCTATGATTTTAGACTTCCTTAATTCAATGGCTACAACTATGGTAGCAGTACTCTGTGGTGCTTATATTTCTTATTGGTTAGTCCACGACTGACCCAGATAGTTGTAACCTACAATTCATGATGTGGGGTACCGGGCGTTCTGATTATGTTAAGTTGACTGCATCTTGTGTACTTGGTTGAGAGGGTTATAGAGGTATGTAAACCCAACCACAACACACGACCCTCTCTCATATATGATTATATGTTTTGCCCTTAAAGTGATTTCCTACGTTGATGGGATCCCGGTGAAGATCAGTGAAAAGTTCAAGCCCCCGAGGAAAGTTGTGTTACCTATGGGGTATCAACATCGCTTACCAAGAGAAACTGCAGTTCGGGAGGTGAGCTGGAGGACTTGTTATTACAAGGGGCTAGTTTTGAAGGCCTTTAATCACTTGATGTAAACATTTGTCTATGGATAAGGTTGAATTTAATTATAAACATGTAGCAAGCAACCAAACAAAATATATTTGCCCTTATTGGACATAGATTATTCAGATAGTTCAACACCTTAGCTTAGCTGGTAGCATGTTTTTATACTGAGCTAAGGGTCCCGGTTCGATTCCTGACATGCTCGAAAAATGTATCGGTGATGAATTAACGGCCGAGGTTGGATGTTATGTCTGTTTTAGATTTTAGTTAGTTTACAAGTCTTGAGCTGATATAATCAGTCGGTTCAGAAAGTGCACATTAATTACCTCAAATAAATGAAAATTAAATTATTAACCAGATAGGCTAGTTTATTTTCTTACTATTAACAAGAAAAATATTGTTTTGCAAATGTTGGTGTTAGCTGTTTGATAAAATATTTGTGCTATTTATGTTGTTTTAGCAATCTATATCGCACCATATATTAAAACTTTTTTTTTGTCATAATAAATTAAACATTGCTTCAGTACAGACATAAAGAAAACTTTCTTCACATAAAGATACTTTACTTGAATATCTGTTAAGGGTGTCCTGGAATTTAATGATAACTTTTAGTCCTAATTTAAAAAGTTTGTCATTTAATGCTGCTATGTTCATGACAGATACTCAACACCCGTTGATTTCATAATGTGAAGAAAATTAAACTTTGTCTGTACCTACTGAAGCAAGCAATATTTTATTCATTTTGTTAAAAAAAATGTTTTGCTATAAAAACTGAAAACATTGGCCATTTCTCGTGTGGACCTTAAACAAAAACACTAAAGCGTGTTACTAAGGATTCTTTTCCAAGAATTCGATTTACATTTAGAATTTAATGGTATTATTCAAATACAAAATTGAGTTTATTTGTAGGAAATATTTGGCCCATCACGCCACTCAAACTATGTCCAAGCCTACATTTATAAAGCTATGCACCAATGCGTGTGGAATTTGTTTTGCCAATAACATTGAATTATTTTCAACAGGAATATGATTTTAGACTGGAAACTATGGTAGTATCTAAAATGTCTGAATGGAGAGAAGCACGCCAACATGAGAGGCAGTCTCGTTGCAAAAGGATAGCAGCAGAGGAAGACGCCACAACTGTGAGTGCCTACCCTGCTACCACCATCTCCACTCCTGTCACCCCTAATAACACCAGCGCGATCAACACATCTAGTCACTATACCATCCTCACCCCAGTACCCATCTCACAGCCTCTCACAACTCCTCACACTCTGAAAAATACGTCTCGCTTTAACCTGTCAGATTTTGAGGCAGATACGTCCAGCCCCTTTGACAACATGGAGCTGAAAACGTTGAATGATTTAGAAGAATTAGCCCACGTTTTACAACCGGAGCCCGAACCTAGCTTGTCAAACGTTTACCGACAGACTTCACAACCTGTTTATTCTCATCCTTTAAGTGAAAACGTTTCTATAGCGTCTTTACGATCACAACCAGTTTCACTAAAATTATCTAAGCATCTTCCACTGACTGCGAAACATTTGCCTGCTCATGTGAATGGGTTGACAGGCTACAACAGTGTCTACGTCTCTGGAGTGTTGCGTGGAAAAGGTGCAGACAGTTACGGTAGTGTTCCCGTCTCGAGTGTTGTCAATCCTGTGTATGAGTTTTCGTCATCGTGTGCCCTGCAGAGCAGTGAGTATGGCATGTATTACTCCGACCAGCCAGCCGTGGATCCTCCTGCGTGCAACAGATTCAGAGTTTGTCCAAGAGTGTGCCTGACATTGTGAAGGCGCTGGAACGAGACTTAGAGGACAGAAGTAGTGCCAGCAGTAAGACACCGCCGCCTCGACCTAGTAGTTTGAATTCAACAGGACTTGAGGTAACTAAATCAACTTTCCACTTGAAGATATCAAATTTGGGTTTATGAGTCACTAAAATTTTGATACTTATATATTTTAAAAGTAATTTTGAGCAACTTTAAATCTAGTACATGAAAAGCCATGTTGTTTTTACAGGCCAGCCCAACTAAATGTTTCACCCTCTCCTAAATTAGGCTACTTTACTCTCTAAATACATTTTAGTATCTCTTTAAGGAAAACCTTTTTTCTTTTCACTTGTCGAGGTACATTTTGTTACATATTAAAGATAATAGAGGAAAGAGGCTCTCTATGCTCAATCTGATTTTCATAGAAATAACCTTGTCTGATAGCTAAATAAATAACTAGATTTACCTTTAGGTATGCATATGTCAAAGTCATGTAATAAAGAGCTATCTATCACTTTTGTTAAATATTATCAACTAGAATAAGTACCTGGCGTTGGTTGGAGTAACTGCCTAATGCATTGCGTGGTTACCCTGGGCAATGCTTTTCTTTACTTCAAAGAGCCAGGAAAAAAAACCTCTTAGTTTTATTTCTTCCTGCCCAGTTTTAATAAGTTTTAAAAAATCTAATAAGTTTAAAATTTCAGTTTCGAGGTGCACATGTTTGTGCATAGAAAATACTGTTTTTTTTTTTAAATTATTATTTCAGACTTCTGTATGCAGTAGTTATCTCGCATTGCTCACGACAGACAAAAAAAGCTCTTAATTTTATTAATATATACAAAACTTATATTAGATAACCCAATTTAAATGTTAAAAATGTTATAAACTTTGACCACTAAAAATAATTTTGTATTTTCTAAAGGCCCATCCTGCTAAAATTGGACTGTGCCTTTTTCCATATTAATATATATCGTAGGTTATTTTCAATTTGAATGAAAACATATCATATTTTTGTACAAGTATAACTTGTGTATGCAATTTTTCATTAGAACTGGAAGCCATGGCCTGTTTTGGATAGCCCCGAGCACATACAGACAATTCATAAACCAACATCAACTTTACCAAATCCGTTCCACGAACTGAATGCATCTGAGCAGCGTCTAGCGACACACGTAAGCGAGATGGGCTTCTCTTTGCCTCGATCTGCGAGGGCTTGTCAAACATTCGGTGACAACCAAAAAATGGTAGCGTATGCCTAGATAGAGATTTACTTAGTTTTGACATGAGTTTAAATATGAACAATTCACTTGTGTTGATAACATTTCCTGATTTTATGTTTAAGGTATAATAAAATAGTCCTTGCCACCATAATACCTTTGCTTGGTTAAAAATGTCATTTACCTGCCTTAATGGCCACATGGTTTAAGGATCCACACTCGCAATAGACTAGACTGTTGATGACAAGGAAATCAGGGTTCGAATCCTGGTTGGGTGCACTGAGGGTGGTTTTTTTCAAGATGTTTTTTCCACTTTTTTCCTTACAAATTTGGATAAACTTTTTCTAAATACAACCTTCCTCATCCTTAAATCATCAGTATGATTAATACATGTGCACATAATCTAAAAAGGTAGTGAGATGTGGCACTAAAAAAAAAAAACTCAAGTTACAAGTGAGAATGTTAATTCACATTTTCATTTAGATATATTTATCTGAATGAGCTCATATTTAATTTACATTTGAGATATATATATATATAAAACTAGCGTCGCTGGGTATGAAATATGGATGTTAGGCTCATCTAGTCAGGTTTGTCATTGTAATGTGAGGGTGTTATTTAATTAATGGTTTCTCATATTTCCTCCATGCAAATGCAGGTACATTTTATAAATTCTTTCCTCTCATCTATGCCATTAGCATAATTAGCATAGTATGGTTGAGGTAGTAAGACATGATGGGGAAAAAACCACTTATTTCATCATCAGCCAGGTGAATGCATCTTGGAGGGTATTTGGATGTATGTGGGATAACTTGTTCGGACAGAGTCAATCATGAATGGGTGCTAAGGGAATCCAATAGGTTAGTGTGAAAGAAGCTGGTTTGGGTATGTTGAGAGGATGAGTGTGGATAAAGGGACACAAATATATGAAGGTGGAATGTGTGGATCAAAAAGAAGGGGTAGGTTATGAATGACTTGGATAAATACTGTAGACAAATGTGTGAAAAGGAGAAACAGTAATAGTTTTAAGAATAAAAGAGCGTGTATAATTCAGCCCATGAATGTTGTTAAAGCAAAGGAGTATACAAGGATAGGAAAGTATGGAGAAAGTTAGTTAGGATGGATTAAGTACAGAGTTGTTTTTTGAGCCATATGCACAATTTCTTGCCTACCGATACCTCGTAAGGGAACATCTTCCTCTGTCCTTCAATCCTTCTACCGCCCTTACTCTCATCTATTCTTCTCCTTTTACTCGCACACTTGCTGTTATATGCTCCTCCCATTCCTTCCGTGGTTTATTTTGCGTTCTTTACCTTCCAAACTTCATCTCACCTTTTCTTATTATACTTTCTCATGTACCCTACTATAGCCCTACTCTTGCCCAAATCTATATCTTTTAGACACAACTTGACTTGCCCACAGATAATCTTTATAATTGAGATCCATCTGTTTTCTAGGTAATTGAGTTCCTCCTGCAAGTCCAAGCGTTAGAGGAGCGCGGCCACCCAGGTGACAGAGCGGAACATGCCTTGGTTTTGAATGGTTTCAACGTGGAACAAGCGGCAAGTTTCCTGGACGCTTCGACTCAGCTACTGGACTTTGGATTCTCCGAGGAACTTGTGTCGAAAACTTTGATCGATTGTGACAATGATAGGGACAAGGCATTAGAGGTCCTAATTTCATAAGTGGTGATAGTGTTGATCCTATTTCAGTTAAAGAAATTGGATTATTTTATAAGTCATTTAGTGGCATGGTTCTACTTTTTTTTATGACAGTATTACAACATTAAGGAATTTATTGCAGCTTCAAAACCAAGTTGACCATTCTCTCATGGGAGATGGTCTATAACAGATACAAAACATTTAATAATCTTATTGATGTTGCTTCTCTTAAACTCAGTTTTGTTATTTGTCAGTGTTGTTGAACACAGTAATTCAAAGATAACCTTCAATAGTAAAGAGTCAATTATCTGTGTAGTGACTATTCTTTTTTTAGTTTCCTCTTAAAAATAAAAACAGTTTTAAATCACATCACTGAGACGCAATGACCTTTGAACCCATTTTTAAATATTTATCTTTATTAAAAAAAAAAGAGCTGACCCTTTACTTCTGCATCGAAGACATTGAATTATATTCCACATAACAAACATATAATTAAAGGATTTCAGTGTGAAAAAAGTAAAATTAATGCTTAAGAAAGTAATATAAATGTTTTTCACAATCTATGAAGTGTTTATTTTTAATCACTGTTCGGGTTATACACATGTATTATAATTACTATAATGGGGTAGGGGTGAGTGAGGAAGTATTTTAGAGGTAATCTTCCTACATTTTCATGGAATGAGAGTGGGAAACCATTCAGGATAAAACCACCCTTAGTATTATTATTATTAGCACCGCGTCTTACTACCCGTTCGGGTTATACGCACTTACGCTAATGTGTAATGGTAGGGTGATTGTGAGATGAAATGGAGGACCTACAGTTTAACGTGGAATCCGAACCACGGTGGAGGCCTGGCATTCCCCACATTCACAAGATATCTTCACCCTTAGTAGATCCGACAGGGGTTCAAAACCCTATCTACTTGACATCAGCAGGCTAGTCCAACATGAGTGACACCTTAAACCATTCAGCCACAGAAGTGGGTGTTGTTATTATTATTATATCAAATTGAGGTTTAGTAGTAGTTATAAATCGACTCAAAAGATTTTTACAATACTCGAAAAATTTAAATAACTGAAGTTTTAGATTTTTTCGCAAAATTCTGAGTTTAATTAATTTGATTTAATTTAAAGATGTTATTCCATAACGAATAGAGCTACTCAATATTTAATTTTGTCTGATTTAATAATATGTAACTTGTACAACTATATTAAATTTATTTAAAATTCAAATTTGTGTAAACATGATTTTTCTTTTCATAAAAAATATCATTCTTAGAAATATATAATTGTATTTATGGTTTATGCATTGATCTATCAAAAAAAAAAAATTGAAATATTTCAAAAGCAAATACTGTTCAACTAAAAACTTGGACTAAAAAACCCTCAATTTTTTCAACTCTTAGATCTCAACTCACAATAAAAAAATGCCTACTTATACATCTCTATGTATTATGTAATTTAAAAAAAAGTTCTGTGCGTATATAAAACTTAAATATTGAGATGCTTCCAATGCTAAGAAAAATTATGTTTTTTTTTTACAAACTTATAATTTTATTGGATCAATAAACTTTTATACATTTTGACAGGTTAAAATAGCTCAGCATTCTCTTATATTACCTAGTGGTTTTCATGAAAGTCCACATCATCTTGGTCGAGCTTTATATCACTCCAAGTCCTCTGTAAAGGGTCCTAAACACAAACAACTTCATTGAAAATTTTGGTTAAGACTTAGATAAAATCTCAGGATTGCTATACCCAGCATATAAATTGAAAAATATAATGAATTAATTATATTATTAAAATGGTGCTTAAAATAGAATGGATTTAATGTTCAAATGTCTGGTTAAATTGTGTTTAAAGCGCACAACAAAGTGTCATATATACTCCATCTAGCTATCATATTCTGAAATTTGCAAAATGACACCTGGACACAGGAATCGAACCCAGGACCTTTGACTTAGTACATCAATGCTATGACCACTGAGCTATCCAAGCTATGACTTACTAAAATAAAGGTCCCGGGCTCGATTCCGGTGTCATTTTTTAATTTTCAGATTATATCTAGACGGAGTAATCCTCACTAAAAGCATAAATAATAGCTTTAGCCATTTGATTATTATCCGAGTGGTCTAAGAACTTAGCCGTAAATAAAAATCTTTCATGTAATCTAATATTTAAAAAAAATATCAAATATGAGCAGGCAAATTTTTGAAAAACAAAATAGTGTTGTCTATTTTTTTTAGGATATGAATATTGTTTTATTTGGTGGATCATAGTGTTTACATTAAAAATAGAAACAAAATTCTAAATAATATAATGCAGTTTAAAATTCAAGAGAGTTAAATCTTTACATGGTGGCTACAAAACATATTTTACAAAATTCACCGACTTTTCCAGGTTTTCCAAGCAACATTTTTTAATTTTCCCAGACTACTTTTTTCCAGTTTGTATGGTGGATGATGACTTTTGTTTCTTTATTAGTGATCACATATTTAAAAAAGTATGTATCTACTAAACATAATAGTTTTATCAGTTATTTCAAAAATCAAAATGTTTTATTTAGGTATTATTAACTTTTGGTGTTTAGTTGTTGATGGATATTTTAGACATATTTTTTTAATTTCTTGACTTTTCCTTATTTTTAGTTAAATTCCCTGACATTTCCCTGTAATCCAAACATTCCCTGACTTTTCAAGGTTTTCCCTGTTTGAAGCCACCATGTTTACCTTGTAGCTACAATTTTGATTTACTAACTACTAAAACTTATTTATGAAACAAAATTGTATAGGAATTATTAAAAAAAATACAAATGGGATAAATTAAAGGGAGTGGTGGAAGGATGGAGGCATTTTACTAAATTGATCCCGCCACAGGCTGGAAACAGTTTGATGATAAGTTAGGGGTGTGTGAAGCTTCACAAACTTTGCTTTGAAAGTAAAATTACAAATTCAACCATAACAAATGTTTCACTATTGAAATATACATTTATGTTTAAATTTTGTCATGATAAGTTAATGGTCATGTTACAAAATCTTAATGATTTAAACTAGAATGTCAATGACCGGAGGATTGGGATTCGAATTCTGGTCAGGTGTACTAATGTTGTTTATTCCTTAATGGTTTTCCACTCTCACTCTCGCCACACAAATGAGGGTACACCTCCCCTAAATTCAACCTTCCTCACTAGTGTAATTAGTACATATATATAACCTGAACAGTTAGTGTTAAATTAGTTTCGGCTTCAGGCATATTTTATGATATTTGATTCGACTTCGAATTGAAAGTGTGTACTTGGCCCCTACGCCTAGTAAAAGAGCTCTAAAACAAATGTTAGTACAAAATTTAAAAAAAAAAAGCGTTTTAATATGAAATATTTCTCTAATCCTCAAATATACTTAAGATTTCAAGGATTCAAGAGTTACATAAAAGTCCACCATAAAATATTTATTTTAAACGAAAGAATACACAACTTGCCTGGAGTTCAAAGAACACAAACAACCAAGATGTGTATATTAATAATTTACTTTTTTTCCATTTGGAGGGAAATATAATTTTTTTACCATTTCTACACTTAAAAAGGTAGATACCAAACAAATTAGTTGATACTAATTGGCTCATTCAGTAATGCATCCTCCTGCCAAGCTAGTGGTCTCAGATTTAATTCCTGATAGGACCAGAAGTTATCACTAACTATATACCCCTCTCACTGTGATAGCCCTGAGGGTTGTGTCTTCTCTAGAGTAAGGTTAGTTAAGTTGTATCAGTCGAGTCAAAGTGGAAGTCAAATAACAATAGTACCAGGTATTTATTTAAGTTTATATGAATGATGATAATAAAAAAAACACGAATGATGAAAAATTAGCTTTGCTCTTCAGATATCAATGATAATGCCTGTGGACATTAGTCCCTACTGCAATCTGTGAGCAAAATAAGAAACTATTTAAAATCACACAACACAAAAGTAATATAATTATTTTTTTTAACTGGTATCAGATTGTAATCAAGCCATACTGATCAAGTGGCCACCATCTGTTGGTGAATATAGTGCCAACTTCCGTCATGTGATTAGCACATGAAACCTCAAACTGTTAATCTTAGTTTTCTATACTAGAGCCTTTATTTATTCCTTCTCAAGTAACTCCTCATTTGTCCTCATGAGGCTTAAGTTGACTCCATTCTTGACCCAGTGTTTAACAAAAAATCTAAAAGTAACAGGTTCAAATGTAATTATAATTAATTCATCAGAAAACAATTCATGTGCAATATCTTTGTTTTAAAATGTAAAATTAGGGATGGATGGGAATAACTTTATTTCGGGATGGGAAATTAGTCAAAATATCAGGATTCGAGACGAGAAATCTTAAAATTACCCTTTGAATAATCTTAGATTTAAAATATATTTATTTCTTAACTAATATGGTAGGACTTATTAAAGTTATAATATTAAAATCTGCTTTGGTGGCTGCATGGTCTAAGGCACCATTCTCTCAATAGACTACCAATGACTGGGATATTTAGTTTGAATTTGGACGGGTGTACTAAGGGTGGTTATTCCTAAATGGTTTCCCATTATATCCAAGCAAATGCAGGAACACCTCTAAATTCAATCTTTCCTCATCCCTAACACACTAGAGTAATTAGTACATAGGCGTATAACTGGAGCGAGTAGTAAGACAGTGCTAAAAAAATCTAAACAAACACATAAAAAAAAAAAAGCACAAAATCAATAGAAGTGTGCGCGAATAGCATTTTTTTTATCAAATAAAATAAAATAGATTTGAATCAATATCAAATAGATGGGCATTATTTTGATTAGTTAATTTCTTTTGAAAATAGTTTTTTATATTTAATTATTTGCATAGTGCAAAAAAATACTAGAAAACAATGTTTGGCACCTCTTCAATTTGCTCCAAGTATGAAACTGTAAAATAGTATCTAGGTTTGAAACCTCTTGAGAGTTACTTTTCTTAAATGTTCTCTCTTAGATTTGACACCCCTTTTACTCTACTCCCTGTCTGGCTCATCAACAACAGACCAGCTGAACCCTCATAAATGGTTGACCTTGGCAAGCTACTTCCTTTTCTAAATCTTTCAAGCTCTTTCACATGCTGAACCCAACAAATCACCCAACTTGTCTCTTTACAAGACATGGTAAAAAAATCCCCATCCCAGCCACCAAATTTGCTAAATAACATAGAAAACCTACCAAAGAGATTAACATTGATAAGCAGTAACTGCTAGAACGTGAGCAAAGCACGCCCTTTGTTTTGTTTCCCCAGCTGAATTTTTTCGGGAAAGGGTCAATCCCACAGGAACTAGATAAATTCCCCAAGGATTCGGGATCCTGTCTACCCCAAGTAAAAATAATATTTAGCACCGCGTCTTACTACCCGTTCGGGTTATACGCTTTAAGTACTAATTATGCTAATGGATTAGGAATTGGGAAGGTTGAATTAGAGGAAGTGAACCCTCATTTGCGTGGAGGGAGAGTGGAAAACCATTTAAGAACCCCCCCCCCCACCAGTTCACCCGACCGAGATTCGAACCTCGATCTCCCCGTCCTCAGCAGTCGAGCTCAACACGACAAGCGCATTAGCCAACTACGCCGAGGAGGGTCCCATAATGTAAAAGGGGGATAAATTCAAATATCTAGGATGCTGGTTCAATAACGGTAACAACATCAAAAGAATAATGGCTGTCTCCTGCAGCTATTAGTATAAATACCTTGTTTAGCGCCAGAAGTATCTCCATGTGAACAAAGAGGAGGGCATTCAACACTATTGTGTGTCCTGTAGTCTTGTTCAGCTTAGAGCCCGACCAAGGGACAGCATACTGGCACTCAAAAACCTCAGGGGTGACCCAGAACTAGCCGGAGTGATGATGTGGCCAGAGATCTCAAGGAGCTTGGTGTGATGGGGGGTTGGAGGGGGAAGGCTCAAGATAAACTGAGATGGATTGACAATGTAGCCAGAGATCTCAAAGAACTGGGTGTGGAGGGGGGTTGGAGGGAGAAGGCTCAGGACAGAACATGTTGGAGCCAGTTTTTACTGTGATCACCATTAATAATTAATTGTAATGCCACTTTTGGAGTTTTTAAATGTCAAAGTTCCATGAGAAATGAGAATACAATTTTCAGAAATCTTGTGGCATTAAATTTTATGTTTGATATTATGTTAAGCATTAATAAAATTTGTTGCCAACATGTACCATATTTGAAAAAGTTTTCTTGGTTATAAATACTTCTGTTTGGTTCTTGTAAGAAAAAAAAAAAAAAAGAGCTACTACAACCCTCAAAACAGAACCTAAATAATCTGCTTAATTTTTCCCCAACTTTTTTTTAATGAGTGAAATGCATAGTAACATAGTAATATAATGTTATAAAACTCTGAATCATTTTAGATATGAACTGATAATTATTATCCTGTAAGATTTAAAGGAAACTTTTTAAGAAATGAAACACCATTGTATGATTTCAATAAGCGCCATTGATATTATTTTATCCTCTCTTAAAATACAGTTGAAACATATTTAAATCTTGGTTTGCTGTGTACAATTAATAATGGGCTATAAATAACATTAAAAGAACAGATCATGAGTAAGAGAAAGGACCATCTATTAAGATAGTGCATTTCTTAGAATAACCAGCAAGTCAACGACTCAAAAAAAACACATATGGTAAAAGAGACAATTACTTAAATAAAACCGACTGAACAAATAAAAAGCAAGAACCTCTTTCAGAGAACCTTGATCAGTTTATTTACAAACTTTGAGGGCAAGCTTGATTTGCTGAAGCATCAGAAAAACTCTACATTAAGCAAGATAACTTTTAATAACTACAATGTTTGTACATTCTATAATAACTAACATTGCGAGTATTCAATACCCTAAATAGATTGTAGAGATACAGTACTGTACAAAATAAATTACGACACAAAGCAATTATACAATATCTAGTTCAGTATTTGATACTGATTTATTATTCACAAATGACTACTCATTTTATTACTTTAGTACGATAGATACATTAAATGCTGCACAGGAAGTTTCTCATTTAAAATTTCTTTCAACAATATATTACTTTATTTTAAAAATTGTTTTGTACAAAAAATAAATTAAACGACCTAAGCCATCGAGTTTATTACTCTTGACCCTTTAAAATTATACATTTTTTTTTTGCACTTGGAATTTACATTCGCCAGATCAATATAGGCTATTATTAATTATTACATCCAACTCTCAAAAAAGAGAAAATCTTTATCTCAATTTCATGGACAAAAATAGTTTCATCATCAATATTTGAGTGACTAGCATAAAAATAGACTTTCATTACTTACAATTTAAATAATACTTGTTTAAGTTTTAAAAAGGAAAAAAGTCTATGTAAGAGTTTAAAACTTTTTTTAAAATTATATTTCTTCTATGTTTATTAAATTTAAAAAAATGCCAAACAGATGAACAAAATTGTCACACAATGACATCAATAATACAGCAGCAAACACAAAATTTGTGAATAAAATTCTGAAATTCAAGTTTAGCATACTAATATTTATTTTGTACTCTGTTAATTCCTACACATTAGTTATTTCTTATGTACAAACAAAAGAAACATTAGTTTACTAAGTGTTGATACTGATTTACACATCCTTAGTTTAATTACGTTAAAATAAATTTAAATGCTATGGAAATTACACCTATTCACAGAATAAAAGTGAGGAAATCTCTTTTTCGAGTTAAAATATGAAACTTTTATTTTATACACTTCACATGATAAATCATGAAAAATTGCAAGGGTGCACAAAATATATTTAAACGCAAGCCTTTGTTAATTATTGAGGTTTTGGTGGTAAACAATTAAAATCAATCTCATAAACATTGACACTAACACCGAATCTAAAAAAAAAAGTTGAGTATTTTTGGTTTTAGTTTAAACATTGTATTGCAAAATAATTATGCAAGAAAATTACAGGCTAACAAAAGGGTAATATAATATTTGTACACCCCTAAAAATGAGTACACCTAACAGTGCAAACAAAATGTAGTGTGTGATTTGTAACAGATGCTTTCGCTTTCTATTATTCACATTGTGAATGCCAACAGAAAAGAATAGGGATGTGTTAGACTCAGAAATACGAGATCAAGATGAGAAAAAAAAACTACCTCATATTGAAAGTTTAAAATGAAGCTATTATATTTGTTAGTTATGGTTATAGCCAAAAACATTTGTACCTTTAAGGGTTGCATATAGTTATCAATACATACCGTTTATAATCTCCACAAATTATGGTGCTCTTTAACACTTACCTTCGACGAGGTTATTTAAAAGTAGTCAGACCCAGACAAAATTTGTAATGTTACAGCTTCGTGCCAAAATGAAAAACCTTATATTTTCCCCATGATTTATAGACTTTTTATTGAAGCCTAGAGATCACTTTTATTATTGTATTGTGTCAAGAACGTAGTGTATTTGTTTACTAAGTTTGGAATTAGTTTTACAATTTGAAACTGACATTAAATTAAACATTGATAGAAGGGCATGGCCAACACACCAGAAAAATGTAGGCCACAAAAAGTCTGAATAAAAACACAACCAAACAGATAATTATGAAATTTTCAGGGTACATTAGTCCCCTTCTACAGCAGAAGAGGGTACAACACAGACTGGATTATGCTAACATAACTAGGTTGATCAGGGCCACTTAAGATTCTGTTGCCTGTTTCTTGATTTAAAAAAAGAGTTTGGGCTTTGATTTGCATTTGCCTGTTTAAACATGTGTCTTTACTCTTGGTATATGGATAGAATGTTGTATTTACATTAAATTATCTGTTTTAACTGTATATATAGAAATTACTGACTGGTGTGAGAAGGCTCACGTGAAAGGAAAGAAGGTTCTCTAAGGTTGAGTGAGACCAGAGGTTGCTTGGATTCGGTTATATAATTCATTCACGACCTAAGTTTACCTGGATGACAGCTCGAAATGTTACTAGAAGTAACCCCTAATATATCACTATGCCAACAGCTGACATCTATCACTTTGGATGACTGTAATGAAAACAGAAGATAATACATTAATGTGATAGTTAACCACAGTAATTTAGGCCAATATTATTTATATATTTATTTGAGGACGGACACAAAGTTTATTTATTGTTTTATTCCACTTAAAAAAATATTCACACCACTTCACCAAAAACTTCTAACGGACATAGCTTCAAAATGGTGACTGATGAATTTAAACCATGTGGTTGAACATGACAGTAAACAAGTTTTTTACAATGATGCAGACATGCAGTTGATGAAAATATTTTATTCCATTAAATATTTCAAAATAAGATAAAATAATCATAAAATCATTTATTGTATGTAAAAAAAAAACCCAACAATTTTCTCTTTTTCAAGTAAATACGATGCCTGTATTAAAAGGTATTGATGTGTGCACTATATCACACAAAATCAATAATGTTTCAAAACGAAGAATAAGTACTTTTAATTATGTTTAAAATATTGTTTCGAGTTGGATAAAAAGAAATTATTAAAATTTATCAAACAGTGTAATAAAACTTAAGTTTACTTTATTTTAAATGTCATATATAACAAAACAGTGATTTTTACGTGTTGGCAACCAAAAACCTAAACATATGATTTTCGAACTGTCATCCAAGTAAAAACCTATCGTGAACAGACTTTATATTGGAGAGCAAGTAGTTCCCACCTACGAAGCCGGGAGGTATTGCAACAATTGGGGAAGTCTCGTATGACTCTAGTACTATAACATAAATCACTTGAGGGTTATTCAAGCCCTTCCCAATTATTGCAATACCTCCCAGCTTCGTAGGTGGGAACTACTTGCTCACCAATATTACCAAATCCAGGCACCCCCCTGGTCTCAACCTTAGAGAACCTTCTTTCCTTTCGCGTGAGCCTACTCACACAGGTCAGTAATTTCTATATATACAGTTAAAACAGATAATTTAATGATCTAATTTAATGTAAATACAACATTCTATCCATCTACCGAGAGTAAAGACACAAGTTTGAACAGGCAACTGCAGAATCAAGGCCTAAACGTTGTTTTTTTTAAACCAAGAAAGAAGCGAGTGAATTCTGATTCTGCGACTGTGTGAATCAAGCTTTAATCTCTTCTTCTCACTAGCTTTACACAGAACATCTCATAACTAAGTATTTTGTTGTGTGTTGTAATTATGAATTTTGAGGTCTACAATGTTCTGGTAAGTGTGTAAGCCTTGCGTATTAAGTTTAACAAACTATACAACAATCCAAAGCAAAATGTCAGAAGAAACTCTAGCACTCTATTAACTATATGTACTTTCATAGGAAGTTTTCTCATCTCATCTTGTTCTCAATATTTTTCATATTCTCGTCTCGCTATCTTCTCTAATCAAAAAAAGTGGTCCTCTCACATCCCTAAAATATAATATGCTATTTTATTTTTAGCAGACCAATACAATCTTGCTTTCTAGCACATTTATCTCACAAATAATGAATAATTATTGGAGGTGGGTACGTTTCAAACCTACCTTGCATTAAATGACAAACCTATTTAATATATTGATGAAATAAAGAAACCACACAAATCAATTTGAAAACAATCTTTTGGCATTACAAGTGTTTTAAAACACACAATCATTTAACAAAATTAAATAAAGTTTATTTGTTTAAAATACATTTGCTATTACAACGATTGTGATAAAACTAAGTGTAATCATTAAAAAAAATCGTTTTACATTTGGTACAAATAAATTGTTCTTGTATTTGATGGTCTAAATGTGGATGGAAAGTTTGAGCTCGGTTTATCGGCAAAAAAAGACTTTTGTAATGTCTTGTTTGATGTAGCAAAATGAAAATAGATGTGTGTAAGTTGAAACCTCCGGATGAATGGATCACACCATGTTTTTCTTGAAATAAAGATTAAGTGCTTGCTAGTTAAACATTTTGTAAATTTAAACTTGTAACATATTGTGATACCATTTTTTTAAATATATATTTCAGTAAAATCCTACATTAACTAGAATATTGGTGGTACTTCAGGTGTGCGCTAGAATAATGAATCCAACACCGGCTGTGGCTGTGCTTCAGCAGATTGATTTTATTTTAAATTTAATTTGAAATATTTTTTAAATTGTCAACGCACATTAATACAATATTAAATTGTTTATGGTGTGACATTAAAATTTCATCCTAGTCTTTGATATAATCAAATATTACAAAGACTAAATACTTTACTATAAAATGAGCTCAACACATATTAAAAATGGCATGTTGACACCGAGACCATTAATCTAAGTGAGCACAGAGGACAAGCACAATAATGTGCCTGGTGAGAGGATGAATAAACGATCCCCATAGAACTATAGTACCACCAAGTTTCTAAATACAAAACATCCGGAGGCTGGGGTTGGGATCTTCACTACCTGCATCCATGTGTGAACTGTTGTGTATACTGATTACATACGTGGTACACTTAAAAACAAATCAATTTGATGCGAGAGGAAAGCCAGCCTTTCTTAAAATTAAAATATTGCTTGTGGTCACTTACAAAACTACATTAAAATATGTCCCTGAATGTTAATAAATTAGTTAATAAATAATAACAATAACAATGTATATTAGAATACTACACACACAAACTTCACAACATCAATGGGATTCTAAATGGGTTTAACTACCATAAAGAAGTAAAAATAAAAATTTGTATAGCAGTTAAAAATCACTGAAAATAAATCAATAATTTCACTAAAAAAATAAAATACAAAATAAGGCACTTCATTAAAATAAAAATAAAAACAATAATAAATAAATAATGGCAACAAACTATTTTATATACAATTAGAATGAGACATCCTTACAATTAATTACAATGAACTAAATATATTTACATTTAAATTTAAACAATATTTTTTACAGAGATTTTTTTTTTCTGTATGACAGAAAATTATTTTAAGATTGGCAAGAACTGCAACATTCAGGTCAGGTTACATATTTACTGTGAAATATAATTGTAAAAAGGTTATAATAATTTGTACTTAAAATATTACTAGCCAAAGATTATTTTATATTATAATCACCAATGAGTCTATCCCCAAATTATGTTACACCCTCTCTTACTCAATCCTGATCTCACCGCCAAGTGGTGTACCCCGTGATCTGTGTTTCCTATGGCTTAAGCTAAAATAAAAGGTTACAAATTGATAACACAGAATTTGTACAAAACTAATATAGTTTTTACTAAAAAATTATAACACAACTTTAATTTATATTTCCCCTCCTTGAGTTACAAAAAAAGTTGCAAAAGTGTAGACCCTAAAGACGGGGTGGGGAATGTAGTTCTTGAACGACTCAAAATGAAAACTACATAAACAAATGTTTGGTAAATTTCTCAATGCTTCTTAATGTTTTCAATTCTTTTAAGCTAATTCTCGTACTAATTTTTTTTAGTTGCCAGTCCTTACGTTTAGCTTGAGACATCAATTTTATATGTCCTTATATTCAGTAAAATGCTTGCTGTGTAAAAGGAAGGTAATGTTAAGCAGTGTGTACTCAACCCTCTGCTCGGTAGAGGCTATATGTTACTGTAAGCTCTGTTATTTTAAGGACAGAGGAGGGTAGGAAGTGGTGGCAATATCGAGATTTGTTAAAAATTCATTTAGAGAGGTCCCTTGGCGCTTGAGAGCTGACTGTGAAAGACGGCCAAGATGCTGTAGCAGTCCAAGCCCCAAGGGGTGTTGATGTTTCCTCTCCATTTAACTGCTCCCAATCATTAATTAATGAACGGTATAGATGATAAAAACTAAAAATCTATGGGTGTATGTGTGGTAGTCATAAAAATAAAACTATTAGCAGACCTTAAACAAACTAATGATATAAAATGACACAACGCAAACTAAATGGGCCAAATAATGAATCAAGTATCTGAAGCAATTAAGCCCTATTTAAATATAGCCTGTTCCGCCTAATCAGCTCGGTCAGCACCGTATCTATCTAGTGTCGGATGCAGTAGGAGACAGCTTAAGATAGGTTTGAAAGTTGTGTTGGTTCAGAAACATATTGACCTGACCTGTATATCTATCATCGCTTGGCTGGGTTTCCTCTCACCGTTCCCTCCCAACCCCTTACACGAGCCATTCTCAAGGGTTCAAGATGGCAGTTTTCTTGCGATGTCTGCGTCCCGGTTCCAGCAGGTACGAAACATCCATGGGCTGCTTGCTGGGCAGACGAGATAGCAGTCGCAGAAGAATGGTGTTCAAGCGACGCTTCTGGTTTTCACGCTGAAACATTACAATTTATCTCAGTTAATCCTGCAGTAATTTATTTAACATGCAATCAGGAAGATGAAAAAGCGTCCATGACCACTATTTCATATAAAGCTGGACTAAGAAAATTCCATAGTTCTGTGCAAGTAGGCGTTTTTCACTAGTTTGAATAAATACGAGCCCTTTTTTCAAATTCGAGTCATATTTCTATAAGAAGTATCTCAAGTTGAATTTTTGTAATAGATCCATACATAAACAAGAACAAACATAATTTTCTTAGAATTAATTTATTTTGCATAATTAGACAAAAGGGAGTATTGAGGGACTCTATTTACTATAAAATTATACCTTAAAGTCAAATCAAATGAATAGAAATAAGAATTTTTGAGAAAAAGATCAAACACTTCTAGTACTCAAGTTATTCGGGTTTTCAAATATTCGCACACCCCTAATTTCTTTCTTACTTATCTAAATCTAAAGGCCCATAGTTCAATTCCCAGTTTGGCCAAAAAATTTACTGTAGCTGAAATGTGTGTTTCAACCTTTCACAGTGATGAATCAACAGCAACAGGGCTGACGATGTGTCTCTTAAGCATGTGTATGTTAAATAACTTACTCCCCCAGTAAAAACAATCAAGTAATATATTTAAAATAAATCATTAAGTGTCATCAGTTTTGTCACTCGGAAACAGTGTAGAGCATATTTCATTTAGAACAAGATAGGAGAATTTACAAGTACAATTATTTAATGCTATCTGGAGGGACGAGACTCTTCAACCTATATATTGTTTTAATGCAACTGCCAAACATATATGTAGGAGCAAAGTTACAACCTCTTTTATTTTTTGCTTTAAGTTTGTTTATATTACTTTTCAGATGAGTGTATTAAGTTGAAACAAACCCTAACCAAACCCCTGTTTACAGTACAAATCTATGACAGTCCTTGGAAACTCAGTGTTGCCATATTTCCTTCATTAAAATACTCATTACATTAGTGATAATGAATAATTATTTAAATTTAACTCAGCATATAATCTACTATTATTGATATATTATTTGTAATTTCATAGGTACAAGGAGTAGGCCAAGATGTACATATTTATAAAAAATCATAGATGTACTTAATACATATAAATTGTTATTCCATAAAACACAATTTTAAACAAAGCACATATCAATGTTAGTGAACAAAGATTTACATACAACACAATCAACTAGCATTTCTTTTATTAGGCTAAAACCAATTGTTCAAATTTATGTACAATTTTGAGTGTTACTTTACAAGGTTTCTTTGAACTCTGTTAAACTTGACTCTATTTATCTGAACAACAAATCTTGAACATGCCATGCCACCTCTGTTGCATATCCTGGTTAGTAGCGACCAAGACCTGCAGATTAAGTAGCGACCAAGACCTGAGGATTAATGTGGATTCACTAACACTAAAGTGATCTCATTCAAAGTGTCCAAACTAGACTTAAACATTCAATGTATTTCACCAAGTCTAAAATGTAAGCCTGTACGAATACAAGATTTTCAATATTGAATTTAATCCCAATTAAAAAATTTCATTTTCAAATTGAATCTGAATCCTTATTTATTAATTCAAATCTAATATTGTCCCTAGGAAAATATTTGAATTAAACCTGTATCAAATATTTTATGTAAACTATTTATAAGTTTAAATAAAATGTGACTACATCCATAAAACCTGCCTAAAATATTAAGTCAATTTTTTTTGTATTAATTAATAATAATAAAAATTTAGCACCGCGTCTTACTACCCGTTCAGGTTATACACTTTAAGTACTAATTACGCTAATGGATTAGGAATTGGGAAGGTTGAATTAGAGGAAGTGAACCCACATTTGCGTGGAGGGAGAGTGGAAACCCATTTAGGAAACCCCTCTCTACCCCCAATTCACCCGAACGAGGATCGAACCTCGATCTCCCCGTTCTCAGCAGTCGAGCTCAACACGACAAGCACGTTAGCCAACTACGCCACCGAGGCGGGTTGGTATTAATTATTGTTTTTATTGATTATAAAGGGTAAGTTAGGACAAGTTTGTTGGCTATTTCAATTATAGATAATGTAAGTTTCTATCAAAAATTTAGTTTTTAAATTTGAAATCAAATTGAATCTTGTTGAATTTTCATCTAAAATCTATGATCTATTTGGCCTTGAAAATTTAAATCTGATTTGAAGCTTTCAAATGTTAAGGTTAAAGGAACAAAAGTTTTGAGTTAATATAAATCTTTGATGATTAATAATTCAGATTTAGAATTTTGACAAAAAGTTTAAAACAAATAGTTCTTGGTTGATTTCTAATGAGTTGAACTTGATTTAAATTGACCCATTTTAAGAAAACTAACCTTGATTTGAAATGCTCACTCTCACTCAACCAAATAAACTTAATAGATTTAAAAAATTGAAAATAATAACAATCAGATTGATTAAAATATTAAGGACTACTATTTAAAAATGTAATCTTTCAAACATGTTACATGAAATCTATCAAGATTAACAATTTAACACAATGCTACAAAGAGATTTATACTAATTGTTTTTAGATGTTCAAAGGACATACAAAATATATTTTATTTTTAATACAAAAATGTACTACAAATAGATTTGAAAACTTAATTTTTTTAATTTTCCAAGACATTTAATACTAATTAATAAACCACTTATTTATTAACCCATACCCTGACGCGCACCTATCTGCATAAGCCCTGCAGCCTTTTTTTCTACTCCTTTAATCTAAATCAACAAATATTTTAAATACTTTATATTTAGCACCGCGGCTTACTACCCATTTATGATATATGGCTTTTTTAGTAATTACAATAATGGTTTATGGATTAGAAAGGTTTGAATTGAGAGGAAGTGCACCCACAATTTATACTAAAGGAGAGTGGAAAATCGTTTAGGGAAAACCACCCATAGTGCACCTGACCGAGATAAAACCTCAATCTACCCATCTTCGCCAGTCTAGTTTAACATGAGAGTAGCGCATTAGACCTCGCTTCTACCGAAGCAATTATTTTTGCTACTCGTTTATTACTTTATTCATGGTCATAGTATATAACATTCAACTGGTAGCGCAATCTATCAGCTTCAATATGGAAGTATTCAAACTGGCTAAAAGTACAGTAGTTCATTGATGGATAACTTATTGCAATGAAATGTTGATTCGTGTCCGCGCCAGGGAAAGGGTTAACAAACACACCCCATACTAGAATAAATAATAATACTAGGCATTATTTTAATGGTACCTATTATAAAAGAGTTACAATTAGCCTGAAATCAATGTTCAGAACTTACCTGAATTTGGTCTTTATAATACAAGAGAAAACTATAATCACACTCAAGAGTAACAAGACGAGGATATGAGGTAGTTATACATTGTTTACACTTCTTGTTTGGGGTCATATCTATGCAAGAGCATAGAAGGAGAATCACCCTAGTGTACCAAACTTCAACCAGAATAAAATTTAATAAATACCAAGACTGAGTATGTAACCCTGTGTTTGGAGGAGTTTGAGACATCTTGGGTCCAAATCGAGCCCTGCCCCAGGAACAAGCTTACACAGGGGACTGGGTACGGTATATGGAACCTGCTTTGGACAGAGAACCCCAACAATCCTTACCCATTTCTTGAATGACTTATTAATTTTAATTGTTCCAACCCCTCTGATTCCTTTACCTTCTCCCATTTGTGATGTTGAATTTAGTTAACGAAATATAAATTTGTAACATAAAAGTAGTAAAGTAAAGCTGCCTAATAACCATGTTTTTGTCAATTATTATGCATTAAAATTTAGTGGTTTGATTTGATAGAAAGCTGTGTTGGTTTGTGTTTGGTAGAAACATAGGGTTTCAGTATATATGGTAAAATAACCGTCAAAGCTTGTTCCTGCTATTCAATACTTCAAAATGTACAAAGCATTAATTTCATAATTCAAATTCAGTCGAAGCCAGGTGTAAAAGGTTTTGATTCAGAATACAAATCTGAAGCTTCGCCCAGTCCAATTACTTCTCATGCAGCCTTCCCAAGCCCCGTAACCACACATCATGCCTTTTTTATTGTTTACTGCAGCAACAGTGTATAGTGAGCTGTGTTGTTATTTTATTTTGTAAAATATTTTATGTTTGTTTCTATACAATATTGAAATATTCAAGTTTCAAAATTCTCTGGATCACAAAGGTTTACCAAACAAAATAAATAAGCATTTTACCAGTATTTTATATGCAAGGCTATGATTAAAAAGTCACATTAATTTTATTGTTTCCTATTTAGTCCAGGTAAGATAGTGGAAAAACATTAATTTCTTAAAATAAATTAGCCGTTCACTTTCTCAACATGATTGAAAAATCATAAAATTGAATGTATATACTTTGGACGAAATTGGCTTAAAGCTATTACTTTAAGAAAATTAATAAAAGTGCCAAAAACTGGTATTTTCACTTTTAAGCTGTATTTTTTTTTTCTTTCAAAAAACCAAAAATGGCCTGTGATAGTGCTTGAAAAGACAAAAAAAATAATAAAAAACTGCAAAAATGGCAATTTTTTGACATATAAATCACAGGGGTTGTAATTGTCATAGAAACTTGTTTGAGGGCTTATATTGTAGCTCTTGTTGGTGGCCTACCTACATTGATATATCACAATGTGTATATCAAAAGCTATGATATTCCTATCAAATTAAAATAGCTGCTCTCCTGTAATTATAATCTTGGTCGCTTTTCAAATTCTAATGTTTTATTTAGAACTTTGAATAAGACAAGTTTAATAAAAATAGAACAAAAATTGACGTAGTTAATGAAAATGGAGCAAAACAATGTTATATTTATTTTAAATCAATATATTATCGATATATCGTTGCCAAAACTTCATTACTAATTTCTGGCGACCTAACATACGTAGGATCAGTTATGGTGGACGACTTGACATTTTTGTAACGTGGGAAATGTGTTCGTTCCGTTATAAAAGCCACAATTTGTTGAATTAATTTTGAGTTTATTTGAATTTTTATTTTTGAAGACTTTTAGTGTGTTTGAAATATTTATAATATTGTGAGATTAAAGTTTCAAGCGACCACGTGTTGTATTGGTGAGTCCAAGTTTCACATTGAGGGGGGAGTAGGGTATTAGGCCCATTAGATTTTCTATGCAATAATGCCTGGAAAAATATTGAAAAAGGAAATGTTCAAGAATCGAATCTAGAATCGAAGAAAACGGGTATCACGGCATATCTACTCGATACCCATAGTTTCGACTGGTATCACAATAATCAATATTATACACTAAAAATATTGATACCTCTCTTTACTATTCAACAAGATTAACTCTTCAAATGGGTTGAGGATAGTGATGGAGATAATAGAATTGAATTTTATTTAGTTGTACTGTTTTTTATTACTGTTCCAATTACTTCACTATTTTATAATAAAGGAAATTGATAAAACTAAAGAAAAAGGAAAAATAAACTACTAAGAATAAATTTGATGAAGAAAGCCCACCTAGGGAAAGAGGAAAATGTGGGAAGAATCCAATGCACAAAGGTGACATCTTCTTCCTTTCTTCTGTCTTCTATAGTAGAAGTAGTCACACACACATTTTAAAACAAATATAATAATATTTCGCATTGTTGCCTTTATCAAAAACAAAGAGGAAAGAAGAGTGTACAAATATTATAAAATTATTTAGTCATTGGGCCACCTCATTTTTATTCATTATTTGTTCAAATTATTTTTTATTTGTTTCAATAAAAATGCTATTCGCACACACCTATTTATAATTTTTTTTTATGATATATTATTTGTATTATATTTAATAATGTCAATGCTCTCTCTTCTGCTGAAGAAGGGGAGTGGTGTACCTTGAAAATTACATAATTATGTGTCTTAATTGAAAACTTGAGGCCTACAGTTTTCTTCCAAGTGTGTACGCCTTGCCCTTTTATCCTCCTTTAAATGCTTATAGCCATTTTGCACAATTTTTCCTTTGAATGGAATATATTAGAAAATGTTAACTGTTACTATTTATATTTTATATTAGTTCGTATTTCTAATTCCTCTTATGTTATTTTTTTCCAAGATTTAGTTTAGTTTGAATTAGAGATTCAAAGGTAAAATGAAGGATTGGGTTTGTAAAATAGTTGATTCAACTCAACTCTAGTGAAAATATTAATTTATTTTTATTTTGTGTATGTATATAAGTTCAAAAAATGCTATAGTGAACTATGTTTTGCATGGAATTAAGTTCAGGAAAAGGAGTAAGTTTTTGATAGTCATTTTGATGTGTTAAATAAAGGTTCGTTAAAACACGTCTCAAGAAACTTTAATGTATCTATAAAAAACCAATATTTAGGAAAATCAATGCACATAAGTTGATTCAAGATTAAATCCTGTAATAAAAACCATAAGACAAAGATGCAGACTTATTGAAAAAATTTAAAGAACTTATGGTCCAAGCCAAAGATTAAAAAAAAACTACAACTGTTATAATCCTCAGAAAAAAGAGGGTCTTTTTGGAGGAAATAATGGCGTTTATTTACATCATTAGTGTTTTTTTTATTTCTAAATAATTTAAAAAATCATATTTTTATCCCATCAACGCCTGGCAAAATAGAAACAGATTTATAATGTTTTGAAGTAAAAACTTTTATTTTAAACCAAAGCAATTTTTTTTTTTAATTTCCCACTAGTGGGAATCCTGAAAAATGAAATAATTATATTTACAACTTAACACAAAGTGCATATGCAACACCAACACACACACACACAAAAAAAGCAAAGTTAAAAAAGTAGTAAAGCAAAGAAAAAAGCTGGAACATGCCTTTCGTGCCAAAGCGCAATCCCTTACTCTCGCTAATGGAACCTCTTCCTCTTCGTCCGGAGGTGGCTGATTTGAGGTCCTGGGTTCAAGTCCTCATTGGAAGTAGTAGTCTGTCTAGAACTGGTCGGGTTTGAACCGGTATTCCTGCCACGACATCTGACCGTCACTGGACCGTGGGGCTAAGGCAAGAGTTAAATTATTTCAAAACTTACAATTTTATAATGGAAATTGATAGCAAAAATAAATATGTGTATATTGAATTAAGAAAGCCCACTTAAGGAAAGAGGAAAAATTTGGGAAGGATCCAATGCACAAAGGTAACATCTTTCTTCTATCTTCTATGTTAGAAATAGTCACATACACATTTAAACATAAATTTTAACACAAAATGTGTAATATTTCATAAAACAAAAGAGGGTATACACTTCACACAAACACTGAATTACTCCATTTTAAATTAAAAGTGAGTGAATGAATTAATATCTTGCTTGCTGTTTGACTAACTCACCGTGTATGTGCGCTGTGCTTTGAGTCGCTGATCGAACATATCAAAGGCATATGTTTTTGTGCAGATGTAGTGTCGAGGCTTGGCAATTTTACTAAAAAGGTGCGCACTTTTGTCCACCCTGTACTCACAAATGTAGATATGTTCTTCTGATGCCCCAACCGGCCGCCCCTGTGAAAAAACAAAAGCATTTAATCTATTAAAAATGATAAACTAATATAGCACACAAGATAAACAGAAATATTAAAAATCGTGAACTATGAGCAGTAGAAATAAAGTTGGGTACCTTGCAGAAGGTGTTTAGATCAAGCACCCAGCAGTGCCCCATGACCAGGTCGACAGGAACTATTTCATAGAGGGGAACCCTCATTACTTCATTGGGAAAGAACTTTCGGGTTGGTTCATGGTATGTCTCGTGGGGCCGTAGGTAATGGTGGCCAAACACAAACCTTGCCCCTCTAAAAAACACAATAATGATAAATAAACATAACAAAATAAATTAATTATATCAAACCATGTTTATTTAGCTACTATTTCTACATTTTACTTATTGATTAAATATATATTTCCTCTTTAGATCATATCTTTTTTTTTTACAGGATTCATAGTCAAAATTTGGGATTCAAATTTGGATATATTATTATTATTATTATTATTATTATTAGCACCGCGTCTTACTACCCATTGGGTTATACGCACTTACGCTAATGTGTAATGGTAGGGTGATTGTGAGATGAAATGAAGGACCTACAGTTTAACGTGGAATCCGAACCACAGGTGGAGGCCTGGTTGGATTAATAAAATGGAGGATTCGACACAACTCTAATTCCTTATTTACTATTTTTGAAGTAATATAAAAGAAGTGTTGTATCGTTACTTGTCTTTATATTTTTAACACGACCTACTACCTGTTCAGGTTATATGCATATGTATTAATTCTACTAATGAGTTAGGAATGAGGAGGGTTGAATTTAGAAGATGTGTACATGCATTTGTGTGGAGGAATTTTTTTTAGGCAAAACACCCTCAATATCCCTGTCATAGGCAGTCCAGTCTATTGTGAGATGCAGCCACAATAGGAGGTGTCTTTATATTGTTTAGTTGTAAAATCTCCACTCACTTTTCATCCTTCCAAAGCCTCTCTATCCTGAAGATGTCCAAGTCGGAGTATTTGATATCTTTGACAGTCTTGTAGGTGTGTTTCACTGGTGGTGAACTCTTAGGGGCACTCTCCTCGACCATATCTCTCAACACATACACCGTGTCACCTACAACACACACAAAAATATGGGACAAATAAATCACACGGGTGTAAACAAGGTTAAGTGCCATTAGGAAATAGAACATATAAAAGCCATATTATATTTGTTCCTCTATTTTATTTTCTGCACCTTCTTCCAAATATAACAGAATTTAACTAAAAAAGGGAAACAAGTCTTTGTATATAAATACTTTTGGAATAATTTGTTTGGGTCGTTTCATTTTTAGAATGGTCAGAACAATAGGTTTAACTATATTGGAATTCAGAAGGAGGAAGTGTGAAACGTGCAACACAACTTCCTAAAAAAAGAAACCAAAAAAACCCATGGTGCTATTTGTGTGTTCAATCATTCCTTACAAATTTCCATTTTCTCCCTTTTGTGTTTTTTGGTTTCCTCTTTTGGAAAGTTGCGTTGAACTTTTCACTCACCTCCTGATGAGTTCCGCTAGAATGAAACCTTGGCCGGGGGATTGGGAGGCAACCATTACTTATTTGTCCAAGGGCAACAATCTAAAGTGTGAACTATTTCCTTATTTTCATCGCAAAAGCCATATTGCGTTTGTCCCATTTATATGGTTGTATTCACCTTTCCTGTACCTTCTTCAAAATATAATACAATTAACTTATATAGCATATAGTGTGTTGTTTAAATCGATATTAGACATGTGCAAGATCCAAAACTTCGAGAAATTATATGTTCCCGAAACTGGCGAGAAAAGTTACTTCCTGGATTTTCCAGGTAAAAATTAGCTTTAGAAAGTTACAATTGAGAAACGTTTCTCAATGTCACGTTTGTTTCTCTTCCTTTAAAAAGTTTCTCATCTATTGTCACTATAATTATGACAGATATTCCATAACTGTTGATATCACCATGTGAAGAGAAAATTAAATTTATGTTTCTACTGAAGCAATATTTTTATTCATTTTGACCAAAAGAATGTTTTGCTATAATAAGCGCAAAAAATAATAATCTTTTTCCGCGTTTTCTTCATCCCCACCTTAAATTTGAGGGGTAGTATAGAACTATATAGGAAAAACCATCCTCAGTACAGCCGACAGGGATTCAAACCCTGATATTTCAATCATCAACAGTCCGGTCTATTGCTAGGGACCATTCAACCAACGAAAAGTTAACCTGTGGGTGCACAAGGACTCGTTCCTACCTTGCCTAAGCTGCAACTCTCCTCTCAGTAGTGTTATGTAGTATGTGAGACCTGGGGTGGCATAGTGGGGCTGTGGTTCCATCACAATCTCAAGGTCAATCAGCCGTGGCTGACAGCGTTCACACAGGTACTTCTCCACGCCAGGGTCAGCTTTAACACAGTCGCAGTGCTGCCACACAAGGCAACGTTCACACTGGATCATGAGACCCTCGTCTCGATAAAGACCACAGATACAGCGAATAACATCTTCCTCTTCGTCACCTAACAAAAACCCACAAACAATTAGAGAAGAATATCACTTTTTTTGTATATAAACTACAATGAAAATATATGCCAAAGTGAAATTTACAATCTGCAACACTAAGTTTCTATTTCTAGCTTCTATTTAAACTTTAAATAACAGAAAAAAATATTCTAATATTGTGGTCATGAGAACAGCAAGAATAATTAAAACATATGTTATGGTAGGATGAACACAATGATAGGTTGCTTAAATAGGAATATGTTTAGGTATAACGTAAAATCGATCGATTGATTTACTGGGAAATGTTCAAATTTATGTAAACAATGATCAGTTAATTTCACAGGAATATGTTCAGGTATAACGTAAATAATTATATTCATTCAAACAGGTGATAGGTAGGGGTGTGCGAATAGGATTATTTATCGAATCGAATATCCAAATTTCGAACGAATATAGAATAGTACAAATCGAATAGTAGATTTTTCTTTCAGTTTTGATAAAAATAATTTAAATTGGTAAATTTCATGAAGTTAGCCTAGCTTAGCACAAAACACGTGTGTTGCCAAGGCTAAAGACTGACTCGACTCTATAGAGCATGCGCAAAATCTCCCAAATCAGCCAACATGTTGGGTTGGTCGTTTATTATCTCGAACAAATGAGCCAACACAACCTAACACAACTTGTTGGCTTTGACTGGCTCTCCCAACACCAACATGTTGGCCGACATCTCCAACAAGTTGGGAATGCGTTTATATTGTAACACAACTTGTTGGGATCGTGTAAGCCAATATGTTGTGTTACAATATAAACGAGGCTTAACAGCAGTATTCCACTCCCCTCTTGGTGAACAGAGAACAAGAGTATTTTTAACTCTGTGTCACTGATTATCTAGCTAGCCACTTGTCTCGCGCCAACTGCTTCGTATTCCCTAAACTTAGGGTCTGGCATTCCAAATCAAATATTTGGCCATTAATTATTCAAAATTTTGAATGTTCACACACCCCTAATGATAGGTTAATCACCTAGATCATCATTATGAAAGTCATATAGATTAGTTTAGCTCAACTATGGTTTGATATAAAGTAAATAGCTGGTCTACCTGGATCATGATCAGGTATGAAAGCCGCTGGGGGCGCCTCTCCGAGAACCTCTTCTAGTTGCATTTTGACATCCACCTTGGCTTGGTTGTACACCTTCCTAAGCCTGGTTGCCACTATGCCCAGGTCAGAAGTACGCCCAAAGAAGCGCACATTGTTGTTGAATAAACGGCACATGTCCTGATCAAAGGATTCCACAGTCTTGTATGCACCTGTCACAATATTTTGTTCCAAAGTTGCCAAGTCGATCGGATCACTCACGCGCTGGTAGTATGCAGGCAACTTCCTCTTTGATGGAAGCGAAAGGAAGGGAGTTGCAAGCATCTCGCCACTGTCCTCTGTAAAAGTGCATTTTATGAAAATTTTAACTAATTTAATGAATATTATTTATTTTATTATTATTATTATTATTATTATTATTATTATTATTTTATTATTATTATTATTATTAGCACCGCGTCTTACTACCCGTTCGGGTTATACACACTATGCTAATGTGTAATGGTAAGGTGATTGTGAGATGAAATGGAGGACCTACAATTTAACGTGCAATCCGAACCACGGTGGCGGCCTGTCATTCCACACATTCACAAGATGTCTTGTCAGAGGTGAAGGAAGGGTTTGGAAATCAATAAATCTGTGCCGGACAGAGGATCGAACCCCGGCCGCCAGCACAGAAGTCTGACACCTTACTCCTAGACCACCAGGTCACCAATTTAATGAAGAATAAATGAAAACAACATTGAAAAAACAACACTCATTGCAATCAAGAGATTCAAAACCTGGTCTGACCTATCAAAGAAAATTATACCAATATTTGGTTTATTATCCTTTCAACTAAAAGATAACATAAGCACTCCCATAACAACCCTACAAAGTTGCAGTACCAAAACTCAACTCTAACTCAAACTTTTTAGTACATGCACACCCTTATTGTAAATATGTATTCTTTTGTTTTCAATTTTCTAAACAGAAATGTTATTTATAAAATTAAGTGTGTGGATACAATTACGGTGGACTCACCCTTTGCCGAGATAACCACGTTGTAGAGGTCCTTAAAGACCTGAGCCAGCCTGGCAGTCTTGTTCATCTCGGGGTTGTCCTCTGCCTGGGCCAGCCGGCGAGTCCTCATGTTTCTTGGGGAAGATAAGGCATTCAGTTGTGTCATGAACATGTCAGACTGTTTCACCTGCGGCCGAGCGTAGTTGTTTGGAACAGGCGGCTGTTCACGCCGGGAGGCTTGCTTTATGCGTTCTCTCTGTCTTTTCACCTAAAGCAGAACAATTCAATAAATCTTGAGAAGTTTGTGGTATGGAGCCAAATAAATGCTCAAGGATGTCTGTGAATAGTCTCAACCTTGCCAAATATATACTTACCATCCAATTTTAATAGAAGAATGCATCATATTATTGAACGGCTAGTAATCTTTGGGTTGAAGTTCTACCACCAAGCAGCTATCTTACAAACTTGTTTAATGCCATCTATTATCCCCTATGGGAGTACATAATAAGTGTTATAATCAGGGCCCGGATTTTGATGACATCTTTTTTTTGGTCCATCAGAGACAATGTTCAGCATAAACTTGTTCATGATCCCCTGGTTGTAGAATGCATATTTTATAGACCATTTTTTTACCATTCCATATTTTTAGGTCATTTTTCTTGCTTTTTTTGTTTGTTTAATAAGTCATTTCTAAGCATTTTGTAAAAGAAAATTTAAAATTGTTTTAAAATTACTTTGAAAGGGTTACAGATATGAACTATCGGTTCTTTGATAAAACATGAATATTCAAACATAAGATATTTCACCACACACTTGTTGACTGAAAATGATATGTATGTGTCAAAATGGACTTTGTGCCCCTTTAGCTGAGTGCTTATAAAATCCACATTCCACAACTAAGTTAGAAAGGGTTGGAGGGGAGAGCAATTTTTAGAGTTCAAATGAACTTTGTACCATCTTTACATTCCGAGTGAGTCACTCACTCTACCATGTCTGGAGAGGGCTGCAGGGAGATGGGGAGCATCGCTTTTAAAGCGGTATTTGTATTCCAATGTTAAGTAGAACACATATTTTATCCGTCAAAACATTTAAATGCATAGTTTTCATTTATAAAGTTCTAAGTTATATTTATTAGCTTTCAATCATTTTGTGTGTATTTAGAATGCTTTAAGCCAAACCATCTAAAGCAGTCATTGAGGTAAATTATTACTGAATTCTGAGAGGATATTTTTTCTAACGAGAGTGAAATACTTTTTTGTAAAATACGCTAAGTGAAAGTGGCTGGAATCAGATAAAAGATTTAACCATTCAAGAGCATATCAATCGCAACAAAAATATCCTTAGTATCCAAGATATTGATAAAAAGAAAACCTCTCAATTATTACTTGCACAAAATGCATTCACGAATCAAGAAAAATCCTCAACATTTTATAAAGATTTGTGTGATATTCTGATATATTTCCTGATGAGTCAACACCAAGGAAAAACTAGAAATGAAAAAACAAGGAGAGATATTTTTGCTTATGTGTATAATGTTAAATCCTAGCTCTTGTAATAGATACATCATATTATGAAATCTCAATTAATTTTTTTAGGTAATTTTTTGCAAATTTAAAGTCATTATTTAGAGTTTTTGTGTCATTTTATAGGTCATCAAAATCCGGGCCCTGGTTATAATTTTGTCATTTATTTAGGTATTTAATGTGCACTTTCTGAACCGATTGATTATATCAGCACACAACTTATATACTAATTTAAATCTAGAAAATGTTTAAAAATGAGGTGGCTCAACGGCTAAATATGGTTATATTTTGTAATAATTAAAATGAGAGGATGTTAGGAAAATGGTAGAGCACAATAATAGCTATAATAGAATTGAAATATCAAGTGTGTATAAATATGTACAAATGGTTTTACTTTTATTTGTGTTCTACCATCTTCCTAATATCCTATCATTTTATTTATTACAATTTTTTTTTTGCTCAATGCACTTTTTGCATACATATAAATAATTTTAAATTAGATTTTGGATTCTTCCTACATTTTTCCTTTCCCTAGGTGGGCTTTCTTCATTAAATTTACTCTTATTAGTTTATTTTTCCTTTTTCTATATTTTTATCAATTTCCATTATAATAAAATTATATCTAGAAAAGAACTAGCCACTAGGACTTTAATATTACTTTATAAGATTTTAAAAAAAGTAGGGCTGGACCCTCAAATCCTTAAGGATATTCAAGATTTGAGGATTTGAGAAAATTTAGATTCAAGACTTAAATACTTAAAAAGAAAATTTCAATTATATTTTTCAAGTGAAATTTGTTTTAGAGCTCTCTAATACTGCTTATTGGTGGTTCATAAATATAATATGATGAACTTAACATCCAGAGCCCAGAACAGTAATTTAACACTTAACTGAATGTATGATAAGAAAGAATGTTAACATTTAGTGAATATCTGTTATTTTTTATTATATTTATATTTCCTCTTATGTTCATAATTTTTTCCAAGATTCGGATTTGAATTTGAGATTCATAAATATATTGGAGATTCAGATTTATAAAATAGTGGATTCAACAAACAATAAAAAGTTAAATTATACTATCCTGACCTTCTCCAAGTTCCTGAGCATGAAGCAGTGGTGTTGTTGCGCAAAGCAACGTTGCTGGTGAGACATGGGTTTTACCGGGCCAACAAGGCCTTGTTTCAAGGTAGTGGTGGTCTCGCCCACTCGTCGGCGAAACTTGAGCTTGGCGGCTCCCGGCGCAATGCTTGAGCTGGCGCAGGTACTCAAGTTGTTTTTGCGACAGTTCTTACGAGGCCGCCCCACCACCTTCCTCTCACCCTTATCATCCGGCCGAACTACTGTACCGTTTAATCGCTGGTACTTGCCGCCAATCACACCACGACAGTGCTCGCTACCACACTTGCATGGCTGTATAGAGAAACAACTATTAGAACCCTTTGCCATAAAGAAATCCCCTAATCAAACCATTTTTAATTTTAATAGCCAATAATCCCAATCATTATAGAACTAATAATTCAGTCAGGTTTGAATGTATTGTATATCAAAAAGGTGAGAAAGGAAAGGTGTTTAAAGGGGGAATGGGGTTTGAGAGGGCTTAGGAGAGTTTAGGGTGAGGGGGACAGAAGTTTGCAAGAATTTAAGGGGAAAGAAGTGAAGAGTTTTGCGAGTGTTTAAGCCCGGTGCCACAAGCGAAGTGCGTCATATTTGCAGTCGCGTCCTGTGACACTGCATTATCGCTAAAAGCAGTCTCACAGCGACCTGCATCTAGTGACACTATGCCGATGCCACGTAACAGCAGCCGGGGCAGTGCACACACGACTTGCAGCTTGCAAATTGCGATGCAGCTCTCGGCCTGTCAGTCAGTTTGAAGCCATGGGTGTGATAAGTACACTACGGGAACGGAAAATAATAGACAAACTTATCTTTGCTGTCACAACTCTAATACCCCGACAATATATAAGTCATCTTAATGATATCTGTAACAATAATGTATAGGCATTTTGCCTTAACATTGGGTCTCTACTCATAATTTTGCAAGTGAATAGTGGTTTGTGGCATGTTTCAAGTATTTTATAAATCGTTATTGTGAAAATTAATGGTAGGTAGTAATGTATCTAGTTATAATGCACTTTTACTATAATTTCTGGATAATCCAGGTAATCCAGATGACACATGGTCCCAGATAGTCCTTATAAACGAAGTTCCACTCTATATAGAAAATATTTTTTCCCCCAATTATTAAAAATTAATAAAAAAAAATTGATAAAACTTGCCAAATTTATTTAGCATTATGTTTTTCATTTCATCAGTATTTGTATATAGTGTCTTGCATATCAGTTATTTCTGTCATGGTATTCTTCTAGGGATGACTTTTAAATTACAAGTCTATCCTACACCACATTAATAAAATGTTATCTATTTCATCCTCCATTCTGACTGTACACGATTACTCTCACAATGACACATGCAGTTCATGTGCACTGCTCTATGTATTTACAGGTACTGACAAAACGCTGAGCAGTAGCGTCACTGTGTCACTAGTTTTGACGCAACAATGATGCCAGACCTCGCGTCCCGTGTGAACTCCATCATTCAAATCAAAGTAATGCTGAAACGTAGCCTGCGTCACATGACGCGAATGCAAAGATGACGTACATTGCTCATGGGCTCCAGGGCTTAGGAGGAGAGGGGGAAAGAAGTTTTGGAGGTTTTAAGAAGATAAGGGGGTTGAAGTTTGGAAAGGGGTAAATAAGTATAGGGAGGCTTAAAGAAAGAAGAGGGGGGACGACTTATTCAGGTTTGATGCAGTGGAATTTTTGAATTATATGATTATAATGCCAAGCTTTTTGTAACAAAGAGCACATTAAAGACTTAGGAAAAATTTGGCAAACACCAATCATTATTTTATACATGAATATACACTTATATTTGAAAATTAAATAATACAAAAAAATATCCTATTTTACAGAAAATGTTGGTCACGTTTAAAGTGTGTTATTTATGGGTTTGCATTTCATCTACCATTTTCTCAAAACAGGGAGAGTTGGATGCTAATCCTGCTCACAGATAAAATAGTTTCATAAATAAATGTTTATGATTCCTGTGCATGAATGGACATTATGTTTGATTATTTTTGGTAACTGTTCTCAGCTAAAAATCTTAATGCGATTTGCAAACATATAAATGCATCATTATAAGTAGCTTCATAGTAAAATCTTAACAAGAGTTTTCACAAGATAAAAGAGATGCAAGTTAATGTAAGTATTACTTCAGTTTTTATAGCCAAACACTTTTTTTGGCTAAAGTAATTAAATAATTTCTTTAGTATGTGCGTTTAGTTTAATCTGCTACATGTAATAATATCAACATTTCTTGAATATTTGTCATGATGAGCCTATTGTCATTGTGATGCAAAACTTTATGAATAAAAATAATAATTCCTAGTCCAGCTCCACTATGCCCATATCAAATGCTCAGATGACAACGTGTAGAAAATTAAGTTTATCAAATGGAGCAATGTTTTATTTATTTTGTTCAAAACCATTTTCCCCTAAAAAAAACCCAAACAAAGACACAGCTTAACTTGTGCTCCTTTCCATCCCACCTTAAATTATATGTAATTGAGTGCAGGATATATTAAATAAACCAACCTGTCCTTCGGCGGGATTGAAAAGAGAGAAGTTGTAATCATACGAGAGCTCTTCATTCGAATTAATGTCTCGCAGAGCAAACAAAGCCATGCGGAACAAGCCATTGACACTCCATTTCTGCATTTCACAGTTTGGTTCACAAGAGTGATTCACAAACCGGCCTGAAATAGAAACAAAAAGTCCATAAATGAGTGTTATCTACTAAAAAGGGAGTCGAAGCAAAATACTTATCGTTTCTGGTTCTGTCAGCTTTTCCAAACAAAATTTTAAAAGTTGTGGTTTCATTCTTCAGTACTGCCCTTCTCATGTTTGCGCTCATTCAAAGTTAAATAACAGCTTCCTATTTTAGCCTAAAGAATAAATGGTAGTGGACTTTAAAATGGAAACAATAACAATATTTGTGTACATTTTTTTATTTAGTAAATCCATGCAGTAAATATGATTGTTTTTGTTAATGTTATATTAAGCTACTGCATCTATCATTCTTCTGTATCCATCTTGTTTTTTTATTTTTCAGATCCCCAATGAAAATACTGAATCAAGGTTTCAATGTACCGTATTGGCCCGAAAATAAGCTGCATTTTTTTCCAAGAAACAGCTCTCATAAAACTCTAATGCGGCCTTAATTGCACGCTTAGATAATACACATTCAATGTTGTACCTATAGGCTAATGCATTGGTTAAATCGATATATCTCGCCACCACTATTTAAAAATAAATTAACCTTGATAGTTGGCAAAATTATTTAAAAATAGATTAAACATAACAGTTGGCAAAATTATTTAAAAATAGATGAAACATGACAGTTGGCAAAGTTATTTAAAAATATATGAAGAATTACTATCTTATTTGTGTGTACAATATTTGAGCCATAATGACTGCAAAATAAAATTATTTTTTCAGCGCATTCTATCGGCAATATACACTTTTGGTAAAGTGAGCTTAAATACTTCTAGTGAGATTTTGTTTCAGTATGTTGGTCAACATTTATTTAAATGTGAGAACAATAATTTAGTGTGTGTATTAAATTCGGAACGTATGAATAACTTACTTTTTTATTTCCAAGTGACATAATTTTATGTGTAAATATTGTGAGTTTTTTCTATGAAAGTGATTTTATTTAAGTAACCTAATTTTAAGTTAAAGCACCTACTATTAAACAATTTTTATTTTCAAATGATTTAATACACTGATCACATTTAAGTGGGAATATTGTTTTTTTTTCTCTAAAAGTTGTCGAAAATTTAAGGTGTGGCCTATATTAGGGGGCAGCCTATTTTCGGGCCAATACGGTATATTAAATATTCCTCAAACAAAATCAAAGTAGTTCAAAATTTTTTAAAATATTTTAGGTTGGAACCAATTATTATATTGTGCAAATATGTATAGCTTCAGAAAATAAATATCACATAAAAAAAAATTTGTGAAAATGTTAGCCTTAAACGATGAATCAATTAAATTTAACATGTAATAATTCAACTAGCACAGAATGTTGTCATATTCAAACAAAATAAAACATTTCACAAAGATATGATAATAAAAAAGGAACACGACTTTGAAAAGTGTGAATGGGTTTCCAACAGTTTAAGTTAGATCATCCAGTGTCTCACCATCGCCGCCCATCCTGTGACCGTCGATGACCAAGCCGCCATCTAGATTGAGACAGTAGTGATGTGTGTCATTGCTATAACGAGAAGCCATCCTATCTTTGAACTCCTTTTCGCTGACCACCTCACCCACATACTCCAAGATAAACTCTCCTGCTTTGATAGAATATTTGGTGCGCACACCCCAGCCCTGAAAACAAACAAAACTAGGTTGAAGGTTCAAGTAGCAATAATACGCAGATAACTATGATTATTTTATTGTATTTCAAAATTTTTAACAGAATAAAATATTTTCATAAACTGCGTGGGTGCATCTTTGTAAAAAAACTTGTTTACCGCCATTTTCAACCACATAGTTTAAATTTGTCGGTCACCATTTTGAAGCTATATTCGTTAGAAATTTTTGTGAAAGTGGTGTGAATGATATTTTTTTAAAGTGGAATAAAACGATAAATAAGCTGTAATGATACTGTTTTGGACCCCTTTCATATATACAAAAAGTCATGGATGAATTGTATTTATATTTAAAGAACTATATGTAAAGTTTCCTTCATCCATGGAGAATCCCGTGTTTTCAGAATAATTTCAATACACTATGTTTTAAAAGACTTTTTTTTCTTTAAAAGATCAACTTTATTGTATTAGGAAAATCACATGACATGCTAGTTCCCTCTACTCAATAGGAAGCTAGTCTTCACAACATAAGGTTGCCAGGAACTTTTATATTAGTTTGTTTTAACACTGGTGACAAGGAGTCCAAGAAGCAAGGGGTAGGTCTAGAGATGGGCCACTCGAATCCACCGAATAGTGACAAGTATTCGAGATTCAAGGATTCGGTGTCTTACTGGATTCGATGGTCGAATCTTTCACTTCATAGACAAAGCAAATGGACCTGGCCACAGGCTGGAAAGAGTTCATTATGATGATACATTTCCTCTTTATGTTCATAATTTTTTCCAAGATTCAGATTCAAAGGTAAATTGGATATTCATATTCATAAAATTGTGGATTCGACTCAACACTATAAAAACATAAATATTCTATCTACAGTTAGATTGAATTCACTCTTCTATGAATCTGAATCTGATATCGAATCCTTAATTTATAATTGAATCTCGAATTTTGGAGAAATTATAAAAATATGATGAAATATAATTATAAAATAATATAAAATGCAAATAGTAACTAAATGGTAACATTCCTGGTGCGTTCCGGTAGAATAAAACCTAAGTCTGGGGATTGGGTAGTCTTATTCATTATAACATTTAGTCAAGTGTTAAGCTAATGGTCTGGGGTCTGATTGTTAAGTTCATCCTGTAATTGATTCTGAGTCACCAATATGCAGTATTAGAGCTCTAAAACAAATTTCACTTGAAAAATTTTTTTTTAATGAATTCAAGTTTGAATCATAAATTTTCTTGAATCTTAGATTCTCCTTAAGGATTCAATAGAATCAAGGATCAATCCCAAATTCTATAATTGATAGCTCATAATCTAATCAATGCATATGATTGAAACACTAATTCGTAAAAGTTATTACCTTGTCCTTGGTCATGAACTTCTCCAGTCCTGGGCCCACTCATGTTTCTGAATGCGTTGGTTGCTGCAGCGCTCTTTGCTAGAGCACAGCTGCGTGGAACACTCGGCATACACCATGCGATTGATGCAATCTTCACCACAGCCCTTGTCACCAGAACAGTTGCAAGTTTGAGCTTCGTATGTGTACGTCGGCTTCACATCGTAATATACATCTGTGAAATAGCACACATTGTCAGGTCTTTATAGGGATTTTACAACCATAAATTATTGCACATGACACAACCTAAATAAAGTATAGATGGGTTTTGAGAGTCTTTGAATTCTTAAGGATATTTGAACGTCTGAGGGTTAAAATGAGTCAATTCAATAATTAATGAAAAAAAAAAAAAATCAAATCAAAATATGTTTTAGTGCTATTATTTTTTATTTGCACTACCAAAACTACTAGAAAACATATAAAAGGAACACAATATGGCTTAGGCAATGAAAATAACACAGTTTTGAATCTCGGTTGGGTGAAGTGGAGGGTGGTTTTCCACACTCCCTCCACGCAAATGAGGGTTCACTTCCTCTAGATTCAACCTTAATAATTACTAGCTCATTAGTGTAAGTATTACTTAAGCACATAACCCGAACGGGTAGTATGACACAGTGCTAAAAACAACAACACACAGTTCACACTTTAAATTGCTGCCTCGTGGAGAACATCAACCTTAACCACCCAATCCCCTGACCTAGGTTTCATTCTACCAGAACCCACCAGGAGTGTTAAATGCACAACACAACTTCCTAGAAGAGGAAACTAAATAAACACAAAAGGGAGGGAGATAGGAATTCAATTCTTGATTCAAAGAAAAATGGTGCCAAACAGTTATTAACTTGACTTAATGGTTATTAACTTGATTTGTAAACTAAATTATACAGATTCGACCTATCTCTAAAATAATGTGTTATTAAATGATACTTACTGGAGCGAATTTTTTTGTAGTTCCAAGAAGGAACCTTGTCCCGCCAGGCAATTGGTTGTACTTGTGCTGCCACCATAAGTCAAAGGGCAGCTTGAAGTCAACACGGCGTTGGCGAAGGTACTTGCCACAGTGATAAGGTGGGGGCAGTAATCCGTGGGGGTGTTCCTCTGGCTTATATGTCAACCGAGGTGGTTTGTCACAGCTAGGTCTTCTTCTTCCGAGAAACAAAATTGTTTTATCACGACACCGTTTGTAGGGAGAAATATGTAAACTATTATTAACAACTTTTCAGTAACTTCTTGTGCTAATATTAGAAAACCTAAATGAAGATAAAATAATTATAAGTCAATATGTAACGTTAAAGGACACATGACACAACTTTTAAAGAGCACATCAGTGGATCAACTCACTCATCTTCTTTGTAATAATCCGAGAATAGACCAGCAACTAAACTGCTTTTCTTCTTCCAATTTGGTTGCTTTCTCCGACGACCAGATTTATTTGACTCATCACCCGAAGGAACATCACTGCATGGAATTGGCTCGAAGAGAAGTGTCATTTCACTACTACAATAAAATACACATTATGGTCTCCTTTAGAATAACTTAATAAAAAGTAAATATGAATGTTTCCATTTTTGTCCTGCTGTGGCCGAAAATGATAAAAAAGATTGCTCACAAAAGGCTTGTGCTCATAAATGTTAATTTGTGATCAGGCTTGAACGGAAAAATTAATCAACACATATAGTTCATTAGTTTCTATAATCAAAATTTGTTTTGAATTTTTGATATTCGTCAATCAAATGAATTTACCGTACTAAAACCTGTTATGGTTATTTAAAGAGCCTAGTAAAGTGTGTTGCTTTTAAGCCAGAAACTAGTCCATCTTTTACAGCAAGATCTGCCACTGAACCAGTTCACCTTAGAAAAAAAGGAAAAATCCAAGCTCAACTCTTTTATGTCCTTTGTAAACTTTAATCAAACAGATAATTAAGTAAAGACATAATTTAGTAAGACACACAAAAATGTAACATAAAATGAGAAACATACCAGTCATCCCTGTCTGTCTCTTCATCGCGATGGGCTCTCCTGAATCTCTTACCAGCCCCTATTAGGGAGGAAATACCAGAGGCAGAATCATCATCTCGCTTCCTCTTGCAACGTCCACGGTAGCCCTCTCTCTCTGCCATTTCTAGAGTCATATCTTCCAGATCAGCTCGACAACGCTTGCTCTGGTATGAGAGCTCTGCCAAAGGCAAGCTATCGTCACCTGAGCTGTCATCGTCTTCGTCTCTATCCCTCTTCACACTTTCTTTCTCTACTTCTTTCACTTCAGCACATTCTTGTTTAACTTCTGGTGCCTCAACTTTCGCTAGCTCATTGTTTAAAGTAGAAGTATCTGTAGAACTGGAACCAGCCGAGTTCTCATGATTCTTCTTATTGTTTTTCTTTTGCTTTGACTCCAAAACATTCACTGGGTGTTTTTCTTTCACTTCCTTTTCCCCTTGCGCTGACTCGTCTACCAAACTATCGCTTTCCGGCACCTTAAGCTCTACATTTATCACAGGTATTGAAGGTAAAATGACAGGTCCAGCATTAGAAGGCTTGTTTAGAAACACTTCTGAATCTTTACACTCCCCCCCAGAAGTTGGTATTTTCTTTTTCTTCTTCTTTTTCACTGGGAAACCTGTCCTGTTGATTGCCTTTCTTCGCTTCACACGATTTTTCACAGCACCTACAGCTTTCTTTAAGAGATCTGCTGCAGAAAGTTTAGTAACATGAACACGGACCTCACGGATTAGCTTTTTCTTTTTTATAATGGTACGTTTTTTCACAAACTTCTTCCTTCTCAGTTTCAGGAGCTGCACTAGAGCGTTTTAGCCTCAAATTGTGGCAAAAGGTTATCATGTTTTCTTCCTTCTGTTTCGCCAGAGCAGCTGCTGTTCTTGTAACAGGAGGAAGGTTTGGTGTGGAAGGAGAACTAGATTTAGACTCAATTGTGTTTGATCTGCTCTCAACTGGCACTACTTTAGTTTCTACAAGACTTGTTTCCAAAGGAGTTTTGATGTCTGGAGAAATGCTTTTACCAACGGGTGAGATTGATTTATTGACAGAAGCATTGGCTTTAGTGATTGAATTGGGCTTTGTTAGTGGAGATTTGATTTTAATTGGGGAAGAACTTATTTTTGATAGTGGAGATGATGTTCTGGTTTTACAAGGTGATGAACTCCTTGTTAAAACTGTTAACGTGCTTTTCACATTTGAAGAATTTGTTTGCGATATGTTTTTGATAGATGAAGAGTTCACTTTATTCGGAGTCGCACTGATTTTTTTGGTGGGTGAACATGCTTTACCTACACAAACACTTAATTTTCTAGTGAGGGGAACAGTGTTAGAAACAGATACATTTCTTTTACCACTGGGAGATGTTATTTTATTTACAGTTGATATCTCTTTAGATGAAAAGGATGTCACTTTGGAGGAAGATGTATTTTGTCTAAGTGTAGATGAAGTTGATTTAGTCGCTGGAATATTCGATTTCTGTGTCGGAGAGGTTACCCTGCTGAGAGAACCTGACCTACTCGTGGGTGTAACTTTATGTACAGACTCTTTGCTTGTTTGAGTACTCACTTTACAATTACTATTCACAGCTGCGCTTTCTTTACTGGTACTTGAAACAGATTTAGTGGCATGTGTAGGTGTAGTCTTTGTTTGTGAGGCAGTCTTGCTGGTACTCAGCTTACCAACCACAGTAGAAGGTTTGCTGGTCGTTGCCGTGGTGGTGGTGATAGTGGTGGTCGCAGTAGTGGAAGCCGGATGGCAGGAAGATATAGTAACTCGACTTGCCACAAGGGAGGTCTTGCCAGATGACAGAGACTTGCTGACAGGTACACATGTTTTATTCGGTGACGATGCTTTGTTCGGGAGCGATGGCACCGTTTTACCGAGAGGGGTGTAAACCTTTTGAGCAATTGTCGAGACTGCAGTTGGCTTGGAAGGGGATGATGTGGAAACTGGTTTAGGTATAGATAAGCAAGGTGGTACACCCAACACCAGATCCAGGTCAATGTTCTTGGAAGGTTCGAAAACTCCACTGGCAGGCTGCTTGGAAGATGTGGATTGTAACGTGTTTGTTGCGGCAAGTGAGGGCGAATCTGCAGTTGTGGCATTTGTGCTGGTGCTACGGGAGGAGGTTCTTTTGCTAGGCAGCGGTGTGGACAGGTGTTGTTTCCGGGAGGAGAAAGAGTCTTGGCAACTGTGGCCAATGGAGAATTGCTGGTTTCCAGGCGATGCCTCTTCTTTGGGGTTACGATGACAGTGTGCTGCACTTTTTCAACACTTGGAGATGGTGTGGTGTAGCGTGTGATGCATGCTTCTATTGCTTCATCTATTGAGTTCCTTGGGGTATCATTCAACGGCTGACTAATTTTACCAGGACCTAGTAAACATATTTTACCAACAGTGATAAGCCAATAAATCTTAAAGTTATCTATTTAAAAGTCTTAATTTACAATACAGAAATATAATAGGGAGCAATGCAATAGAGAAACAAATTTTTTTAATAGATTAAATTGTTACTTTTATAGCACTACTTCGTGATTACTATTTTATTAATTTATTCAATAATTATATGTTTGACACACAACTTTTTTCTAAAAACACTTATGAACGAGGAAGATTAACAACATTAATTGTTGGGAAAATCATGCTTGGTCTGCCCAATAGCAAATTTGAACTTCAGGCCATGTACTGGTTGAGTGTCAACCACGTTATCTATAGGGCTAACTTTGCCAGTGCTACTAAGTCATCACAATATTTTAAAAAACATATGAAAGTGAAAGAGGGAGTACTTTTTTTTTAAAAGTGCTAGACATTTTTCTTGAAATAGTAATCATGTTACCCGCACCAGGCGTGCACATGAACAAAGGCGCCAGTTGCATGCATACATCTAGCCCATGATGTCAGGGTTCAGATCCCAGAAGTATGTACTGAAGGAATATTTTCCTAAATGGTTTTTCACTCTCCTCTTCCATACAAATTATGGGTACATTTCCTCTAAATGTTAACTTCATCTCTACGCTTTAAGTTTAAATACGTGGGTAGCCCAAATGGAGAGTAAGCCAGAGAACAAGTGAGAGAAAATTAGTTAGATTAATTCTAGCTATAAACTCACCCAAGCCGGTGGTTGCGGAAAGCTTTTCTACGACCTTTTCCTTGACAGTGACCGTCTTGTCGAGGAGAGGTTTGCTGGGGGTTTTGTTAACGCCTGTACTTCCCACAGCATCTGAAGAGGTAGTGGAACTACTGGGCTGTGTGGAGCTTGCAGCAGTCGCAGACATGTGATAGTGGCGTTTCTTGAGTGGGAGTCGCTGCTCGTTGCTGTTGGTCGCTTCTGGCTTATCGTTGCCCTAGAGTATAATAATTACAATAATATCATAAAATGAAATTATTAAATGTATGTATTTGAACTAGAAAATGTGTTTGATCCATAATCTCTCAAACCCAAATCTTAAGTTCACCTACAAATATTGAAACCAAATCTTATAAAACATGATAAGACTTATATAGGTTTTATTTCCCACATCGTATGAGTTTTTTTCTTCAATTCTGATTTTAGTCCCAAAATTTTTCTAATACCAGCATCCCTTCATATTAAAAACACCTTCCTCTTTAATTACAATTGATTAAGTCAAGGTGGTCCAACTTATGTAACCCCAATGGTCAAAGCTGGTTATCAGTTTACACTGTGGGCCGAGGATATATTTAGTAATATCATCTTCTTATACAGGTCTAAAACAACACACAATAAAAATTATTTTCTATACTTGTTTAGATTGTATTTTAGGTTGATAGAATCTTTCAAATTATTCTGCAAAGAAAAAAGAAAAAAAGTTTATTTATCTCCAAAAAATGTATTATGATATATGAAAGAACACTTTCACTAAACAACTTAGCATTATAAATACAATTTATTTATATATATTTTTATTAATTAAATAAATGCATAGTAAAATGCAATCATGACCTTTCAAAATATGTATTTTTATTTATATCATTAGCTATTTCACATCTGCCACAGAGCATTACCCTTAATTGTATTCTAGGATACAGAGGACCATATTTTCAGTGAGCGTGGGCCGCATTTGGCCCACACTGGCCTAAATAGTTCAAAATAATTTTAGCCTTAACATTTTTTTACATAAGTTAAACAACCAAAAGAACAAAACAATATGGTTAATGCATTGATCATGCAAATCTGGATTTTTTTAAGGTGTCAATTTTATTGTAGAAAAATGTTTTTCTAATAATTATGTGAAAAAAGAACAGGGAAAAAAAAACAAGCAATACTGTATATATTTTACAAAATAAAGCAATACTTTAGCAATTATTTTAAATTTCTAAGTTTCAGGAAATAGGTTTATAATGTTTTAATATTTTGAGAAGTTAAAAAGGTTATTGTGGTGATTTAGTGGCATATGTAAACAATTCATCTTCTAAGACCTGCCCTTTATAATATTATTGCCTTCTGGGAAATGATAATCATATCTTTTTAAATGAAGGTACTCAATATAACCAGTAAATTTTATCCATGTGCAATCCTACATACCTTGGGTACTTCCACAGCATTTTTCTTGGGTCTTTGCCGTCTATTTTTATCTTTCCCGCTATCGCCTTCTGCACCACTCTCTCTGTCACTCGCCCTTTTCTCTCCTCCCTTCCTCTTCTTCACAATGCGCTTTATGCGAAACATTGAGGGCAATGTGACATCGCTAGGGATTTTTACACCTCCTTTTGTAATCATACAATATTTTTTAAAATCCTGAGCTAATTTGTCCAACTCCGCCAAAAATATTGGATCTAATTTGAACGTTTCTGCGCGATTTAATTTTAGTTTTTTCTTTCTTTTCTTGTGTTTATGATGAGACACGCCAAGAGGAAGCCCCAATATCCTAGGAAATGGCCGAGCATTTACAATACTTTTAACAGGGGCCTTCACCTTTTCCAAAGGGATATGTTTTTGTTTCCCGGCAACAGGAACTAAAACCACATCCCCCCCTCCTGGTTCATCCTTTCTCCTTCTGCCCTTTTTCTTCTTCTCTTCACTCAAAACTGGTTTATGTTTGGCGGATCCTTTTGTTCTTGCGGCCGATTTGGCCACATCTGCGATGGACATGGGATATTCTGTTTTTTTGGTCACTTTTACATCTGAATCACTTAAGATGACACAGCTTTGTCTAACCTCTACATCTTCTGAGCTTATTTTCTTCTTAGAATCCTTCAGGGGCGCTCCTATAGGAATATTTGGTTCTAATACTGGCGGGACTTTTTTGGGCCGGCCAGGACCTCTTTTGACAGGTACCACAAGCAATGGAGAAGGTGTTGGACGAGATTCATCACAACTATCTGTTCCAGATACTAACATAACATTTTCCTGTTCTCTCTGCTTCTTCCCCGAGCCTTTAGGTCGACCAGGTCCCCTGTGACCTCCCCCCCTACCTCTTGGAGGCCTCCCAGGACCTCTTTTGACCACTCCTTGTTTTAATTCCTCCCCAGGAACTAGCACAGGAAGCGGAGGACTCCCATCTCGACGAGGGCTAGTTGCTGGAGATAACATTTTTTGAGGTACACCACCTGGGGAGTGCACTGCAGGGTTAGAAGAAGGAGAGCAAGATTGATGAATTGGTGAACCTGCTACTGATTGGATCCCACTGTCTGGCGAGACATTTGAAACAGAACAATCTAGTCTCATGTATGCTTCTAGTTCTGGTATGCACTTGTTTGTAACAGAAGATTCCCCTTGGGTTGAGGCCCCTTCAGGAGTCAATGCTTCAGCCTTCCTTGCCAATTTGGGAGGTCTGCCCCTTTTACGCTTTCTTGGTTCCTCTCTTTTCAGCCGTGGAGCTCCAGATTTGTGTTCAGAAAACGTTGTGCCAGTACTTTGCAAAGATAAAATCTCTGTCTTTTCCACAAACTGTTGCAGGAGTTTTGAGGCGTAACCATGTGTACTTCCGTCTTCTCTGCCACTTTCACCCTCACTAGAACTCTCCCCTCCCCCTTCAGCACCCCCTTCACTATCCAAGTGAATTCTCTTGATGGCTTCGGTGACCACTTGCTCTGGGAGTTCAACATCACTTGAAGACTCGTTTGTGGCGGCAGAGCGGGTTTGTTGGGGCTTGTTATTGTTATTTTTATGGCTGCACTGCTTTCCCCCACTGTAGCAGATGCCTTTCCACTCTCAGAGCTCATGTCCTCAAAGCCGTCGAATGGGGGACAAGGTTCATCGTCTTGGTTCCCTGGCGTAGTCAGATCTGGCAAGATGGCAGCAAGGTCCTCTTGATTTATCACCTACAATAAACAGTTCACAATATCATTAAAAGAATGAAAGTAACAATGAGATTGAAATAAATATATTTGTTCCAGTAGTCATCACAAACTAAACGTTATTAGACAAGAGTTCCTAATAGTTTTAAAAAAATGTATTTACAATATTACAGTATTTATACTAAATGTAAGGGTACAGGTGTAATATTAATTTTATGTACCTGCAAGTGTTCAGAGATGGCCATGTTTTCTTGTTCCATATGGCCCAACTCCTGTGCGAGCTGAGATATCTCCTCCTCACTGCAAGTACTGTCTGAGTCACTATGAGGGCTTGAGGGGTGCGCAGCCCTTTGTTGGGGTGAGGGGGGCCCACCACGCTGCCCATAAAGAACTCTCCCAGACACCTGCAACAATAACAAAATAATAATTTATAGAGACAAATTTTTAATATTTTAGTTACAATTTTCTAGAAAGCAATTTGAATGCAAAGAATGAAAATTTGGGTACTACCCAAAAGTATTCGATAAGACCTTTTCATGTCAACATTGATGATTGTATGGTGTTCTGCTGATAGAGAGTGATAGTGTACAGTGTTGAGCAATTAGACAACATATGTTATAA